>VXBO01006267.1:381050-407624 GCA_013400135.1 Rhinoptilus africanus | reverse complement strand
AAGGGAAGGGAAGGGAAGGGAAGGGAAGGGAAGGGAAGGGAAGGGAAGGGAAAATTAAATTTATAACTTGAATTTGAGGAAGCTTCTGTCTCTGGAAAATCTCTGCATTAAAATTGCCCATCCAGTTTCAAACTTCCTCTCTCAATGGCATTTCATCAGTTCACTCCAAAGAGTATCAGAGCCCATATGATATATTATACCTCACTGAGGCACTCTTGGCATAAAGCACCTAACAGCATATAGCAAAAACTTCTAATAGTGAACTCTGTATTCCACATCATACAAATGTTACTTGTACCTGGAGCTGCTGCAGGCCTTAAATGTTGGTTTCTTGTTGCTGTATTGGATTATAAAACACTTTGCAACCTTCTCCCAAAGATTTCCAGTTCCTCATTTTTCAGCTGCTGGTCTTTAAAATTTGACAGGATAAAATCCCTGTGGTCGTTAGGTGCCTTTCTTTGACTATATATAGAATTTCTGTATATATATACACATATGTATGCATGATCGTGTTCATCTTATATATATATATACACGCAAATATATGTAGATTTACTTTTCAAAGCTACTTATCAATACCCTAATTATGTAAATTATTAAGTCAAGTCCATTTATAGCCATAATTGCAGCACATAATCCATCCCAAAGACAACTGGATAGATTGGACAGAAAAAAATTGTGTCTGATCTGTTTTATCTGAAAGATTTTTATGTCTGTTGTGGTTCCCACTGTATTTAGTTCATTTAGAAAATGTCTATCCAAAACATCACAGTCAACTGTTTGCATATTTTTTTTTAAGAATACCTCTGTAAAAATACCATCAGAACACTGTCTGGTTTTGTTACGCCCATTGACAATTAACAAAGCTTTTTTTGTTCCTTGAACTGTGCTTATCAGCTAAACCACAAGTGGGAAGTACAACAAATGCTTCAGAACAATACCATCAGATACAGAAACTTTGTGATTGCTCCTGTCCAACCAGCTCTTTATGAAAACTGCGGGTCGCAAAAGATTAAAATTCTGCCTTGACTGGGTTCATTTTTTAATAAAGAGGGGGAAAGAAAGCAGGGAGCCTTGGGAGGATCAGAAGAACAGATTAGCTGTCTAAAGAAACACTAGTTATGTATCATTAACTCCACTGAAGCTATTCATAGTTAAAGCTGAAAAATGCCCAAGTTGACATTCCTTCCTCCCATGCTGTCAGGGGGGAGGCCAGACACAAGATTTTCCACTTCATCTCCCTGTTTCCTTTTATATACAGGCTCTCAGCAAACTGCTCATGTTGCCACAACAGAGACCTTGAATCTTCAAAGCTATCTACGGAGGCAGACCCTTATCCCCGATCAATATGGCTCAGAAAGAGGCAGCGGCTGCCCACATATATCTCTTTGCAGGACTAGGACTTACGTTTTCAGTGACTGAATTTACTTTTCCTAACAGGGCAGAATGTTACTGCCAGTTGGTGTCTGCAAAGTGAGCTAAAAAATTCTAATATTCATAGAACAATAAGAATGGGAAGATGCTTTCTCTGGAGAGCCAGTCATTGCTGTGACAGAGAAAAGCCAGCTGTGCACCCACCTCTGAATCCTTTTCTGCGTCAAGATGTAAGATCCAGCTAATGGCAGAGGAGGTGGTTTTTCTTCAGAAGACAGCGTTCTGCATTAGGGCCAGTCTGAATATCAACATGCAAGACCTAAAGGAGAAAAAAGCTACACTAGTTAATTTTTCAAATAAAGTTAAGTACTGATGAAGGACGAGAATATTGTGCGTTTCAGGACATGAGTAAAGAGTAACAAAATAGAAATTTGCTTGAAAACACGCCATCCATGAGAAGGATCACACTCATGCTGTGGACAGGGATGAGGAGGAGTGGAAAACTTGAGAAGCATGATCCTGATGGAAAGTAACATCAGAAGGTGGAAGTTATACGCAACTAAGACGCTTAAAAAAATGCTTAAGACCAAAGAGTTTTGGCTGGAATGCTGCCATCAGCTTTTTCCTCAAATATTTTTTTTTCAGAGAGGATCTTAGCTGAGCTTGTGTATGTATCCACTGCATACCTCCAGCAGAGATGGCTGCAGAACCAAAGGCAAGATCGTCGTTTCAATTCAGCACTGCCACCAAGCTCCACCATGCAGCCCAGATAATTTTTAGATGCCAGGTACCAGTTGTTTAGGGGTACCAGCTAGTTCTTGTTGCTTCAGGTGTCCCATATGCTTTTGCTTTTGCCCCACCCCTCTAAGGCAAGTTTCTGTCCAACATGTACTAATGCATAATGGCTTCTTTAGAAGATTAAAATGTCATCTTTTAGAAATGAGGAATTGAGTTCATGATGTTCCCGTGATGTTTTTCTGTAAAGTCATTCATTTGCCAAGGGTATGCCTGCACTTTGTATTCGAGGAAGATGTCAACTTGTTCTGGTGAGGGTGCTGATAGAAGGACTGCCTCGCACAGAGGAGTTGCCTGTATTAAA
Source organism: Rhinoptilus africanus (assembly GCA_013400135.1). Taxonomy (NCBI): domain Eukaryota; kingdom Metazoa; phylum Chordata; class Aves; order Charadriiformes; family Glareolidae; genus Rhinoptilus; species Rhinoptilus africanus. The sequence continues at coordinate 405,151 of VXBO01006267.1, read as the reverse complement.
TATGTATAGGCTGACTAAACAAGATCCATAGGGAATATTACAGTGTTTTAATAACTGGGGTGTAAGGACAAAGAGAGAGAGGAATGTAGGTGCATATTAATGGAAAAACCAAAATGAAATAATATGATAAAACATCTTTGACATTTGCACGCTTCTGACATGATGTTAATACTAGACCTGAAGACAGCCAGCAGGGAAAATTCTGCATAGACTAAGAAATGCTCCCTATGAAAGTCCACAGAACTATAACATATTCATCCCAACTTCTTCCTCTATGTTTGTATTTACAAAGTCAATATAAGATTCAGAGAACCCTAAAAAAATTCAGTTGTTCAGATGTGATTTATGTTCAACAACTCTGAATATACCCTAATACATAACAAGCCAGAGCAAGCCTCTGCTGCATCATTTGTACTGAAAGCCTGATGGTCGTGAGGGGAAAATATGGGGTCAGTATCCACATGCTAAGAATGAAAGACAAATCGAATGCATTCACGTTGCCTACCCAGCAAGGCCACTCTTTGTGTTTTGCTTTGTGAAAAATCACTCAGTGTTGATTATCAACACTGCAGCACTGATTATCCAGACTACAGGCAAGCTGTTTAAAGCTGAAAGGATGAGAACAAAACCCCTAAAAAGGGCCAGAGACAGCAAACAAATATCTCTCCTTAGCTCCTGGGGACACAAGTGTCTCTGTGTATGACACATACAGGGTGTGACACACCATCACATGTGAGTGGGATGTGTGGCTCAGCTAAGATAATGTTTCTGTTCTTGTTATCTAGGAAGTAAATTCAGATTTTGTCCATCTGCTCTGTCAGACGGGGTTTGTTCAACCTAAAAAAGGTGGAGGCCAGTCTGTCCCCTCTAGTGCCTTTAGGAAGAGCATAAATAAAATTCCTTGCCAGGTCCCCTTCACATTTCCTTCACAGGGATGGAAAATGCTGCCCACTGCACACATCCATATAGCCTCATAGGTGAAATAACCAGGGAAACATTCACCAGACAAACTGGATGTGGGCATCCCTGACAGAAAGAAATGGCCCATCCATCTTTTGTGCCCAGCACCAGACCCTTGAGCCTAGGGCCCAGCAGCCCATCATTTGCAGGACTGCACAGGCTGGGATGTCTTAGCCTTCAAAGCCGGGCAGCACTGAGAGGCCACTGTATCACTCTGGACATAGAAAATTTCTTACACGCTTTTTCTTGCATGGTGGAGAGACACACATCTCTTCAGCAACTCCACGTTGTTGTCAAAGGTATAAAAAGATATCCTCAGCATCTAAACAGAAGCAATAATGGTGTGAGGCAGCTAAAACCCCCAGGCACGCCACATCAAGCAGGAATACTATCCATCTTCATTTAATTTTAGGCATCACAGACTGGAGATTTTCTTAACTTTTGTTTCTATTTTCATTATAACCAACCACAAACAACCCCCAGTAATCCTGGTTACACATTACTGTGAAGTTTTCTTTACCACGCTTTGTGTTGGCTATTCCCAGTACACTGTATGTTAATGTTTTTCAAAATAGGCCTTGAGCTCACCCTGGAGTATAAGAAAGTTTGCTTTTTTTTCTTAAGGGAGAAATGCAGATGATCTCCTTCCAAGTAGAGATCAATCATCTTTAAAGGAGTTCTGTATTGGATTGTTCCCTCTTTTTGCTTAGCTTTCCTTTGAAATAGGAAAAGAACATCTCAATCTGAATGTTATTTCAGTGATTGTCTCACATTAAAACCACAACTCGATAACTACGGAAGAAGGCAGGTGAGAAGAGACTTTCAAACCAAAGAAAGAGTTTGTCCTATTCTCACTAAAAAAGAGGAGGAGCAGAACATTTCTGGAGATAAAAGGTAAAAGCATCTCATCACTGCAGGTCTTCTCCCTTCCTTACAAGAAGCAATTATAATACTCTAGCACTGCTTATTCCGAAGTCCCAGACAACTTCCTCTGAGCATCACTCATTGTCTGTACCCTACTCCATCCACAGCAGTTGTCCTCAACTGGTGATGCAGGTTTCAGTCCTTTTCTGACTGAAGTCATGAGGAGTTTAACCCAAGTGATGGCAGAGTAGGCAATGGGAGCGAGGGGCTCCTACGGACAAAAAAGAGTAGAGTAGAACAACATGGTAGTGGATTTCAGTTGACTCAGGCACTACCTAGCCCCTAAAATACCAGAATAATTTGAAAAATTAGCTTATGCAGAATCCTACCATCAGTACCCATGCAACCAGTGTTTCTCATTTCAAACTCATTAGCCAATCACAACTTCACCTCGGGATTTTGGGGGTATGTTTTCTACCGCCGCTCTCTTCTTGTATAATTCATTAGGTGTTGGTGAAGTTGATGCAGTATTATCTTAGATGTTTTCCTAAACAACCCTTTCTATAACTGTGCCTGCAGTCCTCACATTAAGGGAGAAGAAGAGGCCTGGAGAACTTTATTCCATATTACGAAGACCAATCTGCCACTTGGGTCTATCTGAAGGGTCAAGCGAAATCCTTGATTCCCGATGCACTCAGCTTGTTTGGATAAATACTGGCATTATAGCTGCCATTTCTCAGTTCTTACCCAGCGGGCTGTCCATGACATGCAGGCATGAAAAGCCTGAAGCCCACAGCTCTGTCACAGCCCAGGAGACAGGCTGATAGGAACTAGTCAGACAAGCTGTCAGGAAACAGTGTTTTTGTCCTGAGATTTTTTCCATCATTAACTACATCTTAAAGTGCCCAGAATCAAGATGTAAACATGCAGTAGGGGTCCAAAATTAGTCTTCTGTATATGCCATATGGAAGACTTGCAACATTCATAGAAATAGGTCTTCTCATGTTAAACTGAACCAGGTGGGTGTTGAAATGACTATGCTCTGCCTGTGATTCAGTCTCGTAGCAGTAAAAAACATTCCCAGCAAGCTATCATTGCTGTATGTCAAGGCAGCTCTTCCCTGAATGCCAGCCGGAGGCTTTGCACAGAACCTGCCTGCAGAATAAGCACAACCGGCCCCGGAGCGATCCCTGTGGACACACAGCTTCTGCCTTTCCCACTGGCAGCCCAGCACGGCAGGCGATGAGCTGCCGGGGACATGTCTGTGCTGTGCCCCTGGCCTCAGCCTGGTTTGCAACCATTTCTCTGCTCTGCTAGAGCAGCCCCAAGGCTGCAGGGGTTGCCTTTGGGCACAGCAGTTTCCCAAGAAAGGCTGTGCTGAGTGCCCCCACTCGCCTGTGCACCCTGTCTCTGACTCGCCTGGCTCCTGTTCGGCTGGACACAGGGATCTTCTTCCCTTACGGCAGTCCCGGACATTTTTAGCAGCTCTGCGCTCTCCCCCACCAAGCTCTTTGTCCCGATGTTCTTGAAGCCAATTTCATTATGCAACTTTCCAAAGCTCTTGGGCAATCTGCTTTCTTTCTCCCGCTTTCCTTTCCTTATCAGTATTTATACTCTTAACTCCAGTACCTCATTCTTTACACATGGCATGTCCCTCTTTCTAATGCTTGATTACTTTTTGCACTCACTTATTCAGAGTGACCTTTTTCACTCCTAGTGTATTTATCGCTAGATGGCTCTCATAACCCTTGGGCATATTGTCATTTATCTTTCAACCCGTTCAATTCCCTCTCCTTCCAATTCGTCTCTGCTCCGTATCCCTTTTGTTCCTTCAAATACTGTGCTGCTGAAAGTAAAGCATTTTAAATACTAAAAAAAATAAAAATTAATTGTTGCCTAGCTGCTTCCCCACTATTATGTTTCCAGTGGTTGCGTTTCCTTAGAGAAAGAGCAGCCAGACGCTTTCAATATGAATGACTTAAATGTTAGATTGAGGAAAACAGCAGCAAGGCAAAAATTGGAGGATGACACAGCAGAGGGACAGCATGGCTGCTGCCTTTGCCATGCAGCTGCCAGTGCAATAGATGGCACAGAAACAGCAAATAGCATCAGGCAACATAGGATTCACCTCTTGTGTCTTCCCCCGGAGAAAACTAAGGCAAGAGCGGATTCATCCTACAGAGGGTTTGAACACAACTTCTGGATCTTAATAACCAGTGACATTTTTGAATCAAAGCCTCATAAAGTGGTGCAATCCTTAAATCCAGGCCTAACTTCTCCTCTTGTGCATTAGGAAGGGAATTAGCCACATCCTGAATTGGAAACCATGTTGTTCAGTTCTTTAATACAATTTGTTCTATTTACATCTAGCTAAATGTGCTGCTAACATGCTGCTTTTAAAGTCACTTCATGAAAAATGGACAAGATGATAGAATCATAGAATGTGTTGGGTTGGAAGGGACCTTTAAAGGTCATCTAGTCCAACCCCCATCTTTTGTGACAACGGACAAGCATCTTTTGTACCATAAGCAGAGCCCCAGAACCAAACTTGTTTGCAGCTTTTGTGCCTTTGTTATTTTTCTGACTATGTCAGACAATATTTTTTGAATTTCAGTTGAGGTGGCTGACTACAGGATGGACTCCAAGAACTGGCAGTTTTCTCCATTGTGCAATGAGTCAGTTAAATCAGCCTCTTTGTTCTGTACTGAAAGGTAAAATGAAATTCCCTTTTCTTCCCACTTCAAGATATAACATAACCTGAACAGTCAGTTACTAAGGATTTTCCTGTTCAACCAAGATGGTAAATGCAAAATGGAAGCTGTAACTGGGAGTAAAGTATCAACCCGCTGTGTTGACTGAAGTGTGATGCAGTAACCCATCCATTGCACAGAAAATGCTTTTTCAGCACTGGTAAATGGCAGTCTGAAAATATCCATCAGCCTGAATGTACTGTTACATATTTACTTAAGGAAGTTTAATCCCTGAAAGAAAGCCTTAAAAATAAGACATAGAGTAAAACAAATGTACTTGCACAGTGACTGACATCCATCACCTGGATTTTAGTCTACTAGGGTAAAAATGTAAGGGTCGGCGGAGAACATACCCACATTTCAACATTTGGCCAGGTCACGAGATGGTTCTACAGTTCCCTACCTAGAAAAACAGCTGTATTTATTTGACAATTTGTTGCCACCAAACATTGTTCCTACCGAGCAGCCAAGGCAGTCCAAAAGTCCTACCATGATGCGGGTCTCCTTTTCCATTTCAAGAGGTGAAGAGCACACTTTACTTCCTCCCAGCCCTGGCGGAAGAGCTTGGCACCTCTTCCTTCCTGCAGGCAACACTTGGGAGGCTCTCTACGCTTAAATTAAGCAACACAGGTTAGTGTAAACCTCTTGAGTTTTCTTTCTGCTTCTGCTGGGGTGATGCTAGCTGAGCTTCATGAAACATTGAGTCCTGAATTTATCACTCCAGCACGGTGTGCCTCTCTCAGGGCTGCGGTTTCGGGCTGCCTGCAGACTCAGGCATGCACCAGCTTGCAATTACATTCGTCTTGCCAAGTTTTCTCTTGCCACTATAGCTGATAGAAACTTGTATTTTATTATGAATAGAAGTTCAAATAGTGATCTAATCTGAGCTAGTGCTTTAAGCAAGGACTTTTAGTACCTGTGGCTTAACCATCAGAGACAGCTGTTTAACATGCAGGCAGCAGCAAGTCCTATGATTGCTAGTCCAGTTTTCCTGCTTTTACTCTAATATAACAGTTTCTTTTACCCTAATATAACTACAATTGGACAGCAACAGAGAGGAATTCACATGACATTCCCCCTAAAGCATAATAAACAATAACATGCTACAGGCTTCATTGGACTGCAACTGTGTATGAAGTATTTCAGCAATTCTATAAATGTAGTTATTTGTCGCTTTCTTTGCCCTTCTCATTTAATGAGCATTTTACCCTTTCCTTATATTTGGGTCGTATCAGAAGTGTTAAAGTCCTCTATTGTGTTTCGGTTTCTAAAATAACACAGTGCGAGAAAAGTACCAGTGTAAAATAATGAAATATTAATATCCTATTTGGAAACTATGCGATTCAATCAGCACTGCACTCATCCATTGAGTTACATGCAAAGAATCTGGCATCCCCAGATGAACTTGTTTAATTTTCTGAGTATGCCCTGACTTCTTTTTTTGGGACAGAAATTATACGCCATCAACATCCATTGGTTTTGGCCGTGGTCTGATGAGGTAGGTTAGCCTAATGGAGAAACTACCATGCTTTTCCTTCTGTATGGTTCTTCCTTTGCTCTTCATAAACCTTCTTGGGCCCTCCAACAAGCTTTATTCAGCCATTGCTTAGTTTCTGGGTAAAAAATTATTGTGTGTTAGAGAAGAAATAGCAAATACTGTTAAGAAGTGGTTCCTCAACGTCAAAAGAGGGGACTAAATTCAGGAGCCCACAAGTGACCCTGTTTTGGCTGTAGCTAGAACCAAACATCGCTCCGAGGACTCAGGAGCAGATGATTAACTCATAGCCTTTTTGGTGACCAAGTCTCTGATTTTGATACCTAAATGAAAGTCAGGAGTCCAACTGGAGTTAACTCCAGAGCCATCAGTTCCTATGGTTCAGAGTGACACCCACACATTTGTCTTCCCAGGCCCTCACATGGGCTCTAATATGAGACATGTTTCCCACTGCAGCTTCTGGTGGCACGTTTTGCTGTCATGCGACTGCACGTCTGAGCCCACCCTCATGACCCAAGCCCACCTGACACTGGATAGGCAAAAGCTCAAGGAAAATTAATTTACATGCTAAAGATTCCTAATGGTAGAAGAAGCAAACTACAGATAATCCACCTTTGTATCCAAAACATCCACCCATACCAGGTTTCCCTGTCTTCGGGGAAAAACCCCTGGATTGTAAGGACTGAGTGTGTCAGGTGCAAGGGTATAACGACAGTAGAAAGGCAATGGTTAAAACCAGGATTTGAAGCAACTCAAGTTTCAAGAGTTGGAGGACTTTCATATGTGTTTTAAATGTAAACTTACTTAGGAATTCCCAGACTAATTTTTATAGGTTGAATTATTTAGAAAACACTGTTTCCTCTCAAGGATTCTTCCCTGAGGTAATTGATAAATATTTATGACCCATATTCCCTCTTAATGAAGATTTTTGCCTGGGAATAACAATTAAGAGTCTTTGTTAAAATCCCAAGTTGAAAATAACTGTCATTCAAATGTTATTGTTTTTGAGTATGTGTAAAATATTGCCTTCCAAGATCCAAGGAAAAATCTTTGTTGGCAAGTTGTTTGAAACAATGCCTAACTAAATGTGAAGGGGCTTGTCTTAACAGCATACCAATGAGGTGTAACTGGCAATCAGGTGTGACTTGTTTAACAAATTAACAATATGTTTCTCTAATAAGAAATTTGTTACTCCATATTCAGCATTCAAGATTTGCAACTACTTAAAAAATCTACAGAGACTTTCAACATAATTAAGGTTAAATTTACTTTGAAATTCATGACGGCCATATAAAAGCAAACTAGCAATATTGTACATCTGGAAAATCACACTTCCATAAATTCTTTAAGCCTTTTGTTAAGGGTAACTCATTTGCACCCAAAAAATAAATGAGAATTCATGAAACTATCAGTAACAGCTGTATTTAATTCTGAGGTTTTTGTGTTAAAAAATCAGATGTCTTAACCTTATTCTTATTTGATTTGTAAATATTTCTGAAGACAAGAGGAAGAGGAATTTGAGGTTATACAGATAATCATAATTCATTCCGTATTCAGCTACTGATCTGTTCCCATTTGCTAATTCCACAAATTACAGCAGCTCTTATCAACATGCTGCAAGTGGCCATTTCTGAACAAAATGCAGCTTCTACAGAACAGGAAAGTCTTGTAAAAGCATTTCTATTAGTGATCATTTAAAATTCGTTAGTCTTTACATGGAAAATCACAGACTTGTAAAGGAATTCAATCCCTCTTCTGGACTGTCTGGGATTTTTTCCCTGATAACATGTACTTCTAAATCTCCTAAGCAACAAACAAGCTACAACTTCCCTTGAGAGACTATTCTCACCCCAAATTTATTTATTGTTTATAGCCTGAAATTTTCTCATGAGGTGTATCCTAAACGTTCCTCTCCCCTGCTGAACAGAAACCCTCCCTTTTCTGCTTTTTTCCCCTTTGGTTACCTGCAGATTCCCACTCTCCACAGCATGTTGATTCCTTCTACCTTTCCCCATAACGTCTCTCCGCAGTGCTTTTCAAATCCTTTCCAGCTCTTCAGTATCACTACAGGGACCAGACTCACCTCACTTATTTTAGCCGATCGTTAAAGCTCTAGCTATTCTAAGACTCCCATCTTAAAGGCAGTAAAAATTAGATGAGTTAATCCCAGCACAGGTGATCAGAATGGATCACAACATCAGCAGCACGGCAGCCTGCTTCCCTGTTTTAGTGAGATTTAACATGATATGTTTAGTTTATGTTGAAGAATCCTGTATGCCACAATGAAGTTAATAACAGCCTTGGTTTATGTGAATGCTTTTTTTTCAGAGGAGAGTGAAAGATCATATAATTACCTCATTGGCCCAGAATCAAACATTTGCAGGAAAAAAAAAAAAAAAGGAGTTGTAGGAAGTGTGGCCAATTTTTAGTTTTTCTACAAAATCGGAGAAATTAATATTTATCAGACATTTCACTAAGAGTCACAAGAGTTTTCTGTTAAACTCAGCAAAAGTTGAAGGGTTCTTCATATTTAGGTTATCATATGAATATATCATAAAATGCATGCAATATGATGCCCATTTTACTTTCTTTTGAGCCAGCTTTCTTCAATCTGAGATGTTATATTTTTTCAAAGCTAATTTTTAAAGCCAAATTCCATGACGGTGAAAGCAACATGGACTGAAACCAAAACATTTATGTCTTATCATAAAGCCAAAGACAACGTACCACATTCTCCTGTTTCTGATTCCAGCAATGAGTGATGAAAGTTTACAGGGGCATAGCATAGCAGAATACCTAGCAGTGTAAATAAAAAGGTAATAATTAGGCATGTTCTTATTGTTAAAGAATATTATTGTATTTAATCCACACATACAGATAACAAATCTGAAACCATTTGAAATATTTTTTGTAAGAGAAGAGAAGTTGTCCCTAGGGTTCATTTACATAGAAAAAAAACCCACTTGAAATATCCTGAGCAAAGCCAGTCACTGCAGATTCTTTTGGTATGGAAGAAACAAAAGCTTATTCTAACCCAAAGAACATCTATCAGAGTTGAAATCATATCATAAATTATGAAGTCCTACTGCTCCTGCTAAGTGTGGGAGGTCTTCTAATTGCATTATTCTACTGATGCTATTAACTTTTATGAACTTAAGACCAAGTTTGGCTTTCAGGTATATTCAAGTAACTCCAATGACATCTGGGAGGACTCTACAAATAAAAGACAAGATTTTAGTTTGATCACTGATTTCTGACCATATTGCCATATCTGTCTCAAAAACTCAGCCACAGAGAAGGTTAGGCAAGTCCATACAGAGAAAGGCACATAGATTTGTAGATAAATATGTTTCCTGGAACTCCTGAGCGTGTCAGACTCACAAACAAGATGTTCTGGAGCTCTTGGCCTGAAGAGGTCCAAATCTAGAAGATGCTGAGTGTCCTGCTCATCCATGGCAAAGATGTTCCATCAGTCACAGAGGTGGCCCCATCAGTCAGCAAGAACTGAGCACCTCTCTGCCCACCAAAGCAGATGTGAGATGGTGATTCTCAGATAACTGTGAAAACTAAAAACCAAAGAGCCCCTTTTTGGTCATTCACTACATCCCAATGGCACTCAAAGGACAGGGGAAACCTCTGTTGCAATACTTTTAACCTATAAAAGTGGAACAAACTCAGTGATACATTTTAAATTCCTTAGAATCACAGTTCTCTGCTTAGGTATATAGGTTTTTTTTTCTCAAGCCTTGATTCCCAAAGACTTGATTTGTATCTCCAGACCTCCGTTGTCTTGGCAGATACATGCTGACAAAGTTTTGTGTATGTTATGCCCTGTGATTTTTAAGGCCAGTGGCATATAATCATTGAGATACAAATGCCATATATACTCAGGAAGATGTGCATATGTCTTTGTGTGCATATGTTCAAATGTATGCACATGTCTGTGTGTATCTACACATGTATGTCTGTAATGTAATCACAATATAATAAAAATTTTAGTTTAAAAGATGAAAAAGGTTTTAACAAAGAATTTTGTCCTCTCTAGTCCCCCTACATAGATCCTCTCTATGTATTTGTGTGAATAGTAGAATAAAGCACAGCTACTGTATTTACCCCAGAGGTCTCATTATACAAAGTAAAAATCTAAATTAATAAAAGTGTTTTGCAAAACATACCAGAGGTCATCCCCAAATAGCCAGTGTTGAGACTACAATGCCAGATTAGTACTCAGGCCAAACAGTTCAATTCTGCAAGGTTGTCGAGATATCTGATGTCATACATTAATCACTCATTACACATTTCAGATGGAAGATGGTTCTCCCCAGAAATACTGCATATGGGAAATCCCATGGAAAGTCATATGGCAAGTCAACAGAATCATGGAGGCCTCATGAATCCCTAGGTATATTATCAAAATTGTTTGCACTGTAAAATTTGAACTACCTAGCATAATAAGAGGGAATAATTTGCTTGAAGAAGGCAACTGCTCATCGATCACTGCAGTTCTCTCTGTTATGACTGTGATATCACCTGGGTTTTACACTCTTTTCAGCTCACAGCATTTACACTGCTCTGCTTTTAAAAATCCAAACCCCGATTTGCAATGGAAAAGGCAGAGGAGCCTGAAAACTGAACTGACCATTTCTGTCTTCATCACAGCAGAGAATGTGTCAACTGAGCAATGCAGAGCATGCTGGTAGAAGACAAGATGTTAGTAATGAGCCAAATGGGTCCCCGGTGTGAATTCACTCACTTCATTAAAGTTCTCCCCAGGATAAATTTGTCCCAGCATACTGAAGACTCTAAAAGTTTTGAGTTGAAGAGAATAGCAGTACATGGGAAAATGACAATCCTTCCTCGAATATTTAAACTGGATTGCTAACCCAGTGAATCTGATTCCAAATTATGTTTGCAGCTTGTTTTTGATATAGACTCTTGAATCACTTTTACAGTTCCAGAAAGTGTTGCATGATCCAGCCAGCAACACGGTGCATTAATAAGCAATGAGCTATGCAGTCCTGTCAAAACAAGCTCATTAGTAAGTTGGCTGCTGGGTTTTTGCAACCACTAGCTAAACTTTGGCAATATAAACAGGGGCACCTACAGGGAGGTCCCACAAGCTGTCTGTACTTTAAAAGATTTAAGTACTTATTTTTAAACATATAAATAGGACCCAGCATCAATTTTCAGCAGTGCAAGTATAAAATAATTGTCCAAAAGTCTCACAAAATCTTTATTGCAATGATTAGGTAGAAAGTTTCTTCTCATGTGATAAAAAAAATATATCCCGTAATATAAAGCAAGAATGATGCTTCCTGATATATTGTTAGGCTCATAAAACCTGACTCAAGATTTCAGGACTGTAAACAAAGTAAGGCACTTTGATGCTCTGATGATTGGATGGTAATTAGAGGGCCACACAAGTTCGTAATATATACAAAGAGCACAATACATTAAAAGTCCCTGTTTATGAATGGCTCACTGATAGCTTCTTCAGTGACTCAACCAAGCTTGCCCATGAAAATTAAAGGGTATTGTGCCCAGACTGCAAGGATGCAGGACTGCAAGACCCAGACTACCCTGGGCAAACCCCAGTGAGTTCCATCAGATACTTCAGGTAACAAAGATAACTGCTAGAAATGCCCCAAACATTTGAGTCTAAAGAAATACTTTCCATGGCAGAAGTTCTGAATGTGTTTATTTGTCCTTGTTTTCTGATTCTCCAGCAGTGAGTGCTGAAAGCTTACAGGGGGCATAGCATAGCAGAATACCTCGCAGTATAAACAAAAGAGTAATACTTAGGCACATATATATACTTATATACATATATACATGCATATTTTTAAAATCCCTTTATGCTTGATGAAAGCTGTTAAATTTTATCTATTTATCACCAACCGTGGAATTTCAGAGGCTGTAGTTATCCCACTCAGAGGCAGCATCCACACCACTTTCCCACCATCTGCGTCTAAGAGTGGAGTCCCAACACTTTCTACATCCCCAGTGAACAGCAGTAACCTGGGTGGCTTTTGAAACTACCTGCTCAGCCAGGAGGCAGGTGAGCGTTTTTCTTGCCTGCAGACTCTGCCTGCCCAGCCACAGCCTTTGCCATCTGAAAGCTGCAGTGCCAGTGCTCCACCTATGACCCATCTGGAAAGAAGAGCTCTTTCACAACGTCACCTCCACTGGTGAGTGCCTTGCCAGGAGGATGTGGTATCTGTGCTCTGTGAGCAGGTGTGACTTTTCTGAATGCATGACCTTTAGCCTGTGAAGCTCTAATTAGTTTGTTATCCGCCTTTTGTGGAAATCACCCCTCTCCATGAATGAAGCACCGCTTCAGCCTCAGCACTTCCATTGCATATGTCAGAATGCAATGGATTTCATATATGGACACCAGACATACTTATTGGCAATAAGAACACATTTGTGTCTGTAACTAATAGATTTGAGTTCATCACCTGGGCCCTTTTCCACTCTATGCTTCTGCAGAAACAGGTCCACATAGGGACCACCGCGGCAAGAAAAACAGGTGAAAATCAGCATCAACAGAGGTCAGACTCTGTCCTTATATCTAAATGCATACTGTCGATTTGCGTCTACTTCCTAGGACAGTTAGCTGTAGAAAAAGGAACTAGGCCCTTTCATTTTCACTGAAGTAATTGGGTTCAGAAGTAGCAATATTCACTTTAAAACTAGAAATTAAAAGCACCCTTTTGAGAAAGACTGTGGCTATTAATACTACTCTCTAACTGCGGTCCTTGCTGTAATACTGTGATGCTAGCAATTTTTATCCAATGGCCAAACTGTGTAAATGTATATATATTTTTTCAATGGCTAGCAGTATAAAACCATGTATTTTGTTCTATTATGTAAACTTTCCCATTCAGGTGACAGGCAATTTATTGCAGCACTTCAATGGATTGCAATGGCTGTAGTAACTGTGCAGTTAAGTGCTGTTTTTAAAAAGTAGAACTGGCAAAATATTTAATGAAGCATTTGGCTTTCTGTGCGACGAGATGAGAGCACCCTGTTGTATGCCAAATCAATCTGATTTTTCACAATATATCCATTCAAGCAGCAATTCTGGAGGCTGGAGAGCCAGAGGAGCTGAGAGACTAGATTTTCTAGGCTGTAGAGAAAATACTACTTCCAGATGTAATTTCAAAGTACTAAGAAGTGCCATTTACTCTGGGAGACATGGATTTGCAGCATGATTTAGACAAATTCTGTGGAAGCTCTTCAATCTTTGCTGAAAGTCGGCAAGAATTTTCTTCAACGTTACTGCTGTTACTATAGGTTTAACACTGTAATATCAATATTTAACACTGCTAATCCCCTAGAAAATGTATATACTGCAATAATACTCTACAAGGTGAGACACAGATGGGGTAACTGCTGAGAATGAGCAGCTAATCAGCTAATTCCACATTACATGTTCAAATGTAAAGAAAAGATTTTTTTTTTTTTTGGAGGTGAGAGTGTTTTGTTGTTGTTTAATGCTTCTTTTTGACCAATTTCGACTCCATGTTCAATTTCAAGGCAATTCATTTCCAAGCATTTCAAGAGTATAGAACTTGAAGGGGCAATACTTCATCTAGCATCATTAAGGAAAATATTACAATTATCACTTTATCCAGACACAAAAAATTCTCTGTAAATTTCTGCCATAAATAGCCGTAAGAAAGAGCAAAGAATCATTAAACTCTTAGCACATACCATTCTAGTGAAGTAAGAGCTGATCCCAGTGGGTCCTGGATCCCACAAATTATCTCACATTTCTGGCCCTGAAAAATCAGCTCAGGGCAGCCTTTCTTCAAGTTTCTTCATACCAGACTTCACTACGCACTGTAGATGTGGCTGGAAATCACTTGCAGAGTTGAAAAAAACCTCTCTGCTGAGTGGAAAAGAAAAGCAGTTGAGCTCTGACATTGCCATGTTCTCATTTTGAGAATGGAGTAATAAACAACTGGTTTTAGAGACACCACTGTTGTCACCTGCAATGTTACCAGTACTTTTATCACCCTCAGAAGTCTCTCTTTGGCCAAAAAATTATTAAACGATGTCATGGGATTGATATTTTTAGATGGTGTCTCAGTCCCTTCTGTAATGCTGGAAAATCTTTGCGATACCATCACTCAAACTGGAAACGTTCAGAGACTGAAGGCTAATAGGAACACGCTTCCACAGCTTGAAATGTAAAGTTAGCCTCTGCTGCTGATGGAGCAAGCAGCACCACGTCCTCTGGCAGGCAAGCACTGAGCAGGCTAGGCAGGGGACAACATGGCAATCTAGAAGAATTAGTATGAAAATTTAGAAACCCTTTCTAGATCCTGCCTGTGGAACACCGTACTGTGGAAAGGTCAACATGTGACAACAGCAGACACCAAGGCAGCAATGAGGTGAGTGGGCAGTGTAACGTCTTCCTGTGCTGGAGGCACAAATGTCAGAGGAAACAAAACAATTGGCACAGGAGAAAATCCAGCCCCCTCCCCACAAGCAGAATTGAGTATGTATGCTCCCATCAGCGAACCATGCTGTTAACTCAGTGCATTTTTTTTTTTTTAAATATCAGTAAGATTATAAAAAGTGGCAAAACCAGTTTGAGGCCACCCAGCATAGACGTTCTATGACCTCTCTCCAAGGAATTTTCAAGCTAGAGAACTGTTCTGATGAGTATTAATTAATAAGTTGCCTTTCAGCTTCAGAGCATTACAGTAACATGGACAAGAAGGCTGAGTAGAGATTACAGCAGCAGCAGTGCCATGAATGAGAGGGACCCTGTATTATGGACGGGATTTGATTGAGGCTACGGCTGCGGAAAAGCTAAGCAAACTCCCAGGTCCCTTTAAGCAAACAAATAAAGCAAAACAAGATTTACTTCGTGCTGCTACCTCTTGCTCTTTCACAGCTCCTAGGATCCTTTTTTGTTGGTGGTGGTTTTCTTTTAATTGGAAAAGAGCTGGTATTTTTCATAGTCTCATAAATTTTTAAATAGCCTCTGAGCTTAATAAAGTCTTTTCTTCTGCTCCGTGTCCACAACACCTGCATTTAATCAAGCCAAACTCTCCTTTTTTCAATCTTTTTGCATGACTATCCTGCATGTGTTCAAAAGGACTTGCCATCCCCTTCTTTTGACTCAATTCTTTATAACCGTTCTTTGCAGATACCACCAGTTCAATGGTTGTCACCCAAGATAAGAACATTTCTGGATTTGAATTCTCAAAACCGAGCCATTGAACACATACCCATTCCAAAAAAAAGGATGAGTCGTCTGGAAAACTGAAGATAAAATACAAAATGTCCTGCAATAATTCAAGTTTCACTTTGTTTCAGAAAAGACATAGAATTAAAAAGAAATCAAATATGGCTTGCTTTTGAATCCAACTAGCTAACTATATTTTTGAAGAGGATAAGGTTCTTCTACTTTCTGAAAAGTGATTCTGTATACTTCTTAGAAACATTACTTACTGGAGTCATCTACAGGAAAAAGTCAAAACCGCAGATCACTTCTGCAGGGTACATTGTTTTGGACCATAATTGTGGAACACCACAGACATTTCACTCCAGAGGGGACATGTTACATGTGTAAAAGTAACAACATTGCAAGAAAAATCACAGGGCAGTTGGCAAAGAAGAGCTCAGAAAAAAAATGTTTTTACTGAATTACTTTGCCCATTGAAAGAGATACTACAAGGAGAGAAGCATGAGATTCAGGAGATAACTACCCAGGGAGGCAGCTCATTCCCTCTTTCTGGTACAATTTTAGCAAGAAAGTTAGACACAGCACAATAAATCTACAAGTGGATATCAAAGAAAAGATATTGCCGCAAATGAGGCAAATGATGACTCCTTAGAGAAAGAAGATCAAAAAGAAGTAAATGGCAATAATTTAAAGCACTGTAAGAATAAAATTTTTGATTACTCTTTAAAACATGAATAGAGCTGAAAAACTGGAATTCAATGCAAAACAAAACAAAATAGTGGCTAATTGTTCTCTGCTAGAGCCAGTGAATTGAATGGCTGAGACATAACTGGACTAATCATCCCAATCCAGAGTGAGGAAGCAAATCACTTGAAGGGTACAGAAGCATTTTAGAAAATTAATTTGGGAGCACTTGTATATCTGTGTGCTGTCTGAGTTTGTCTCTGTTCTGCAAAGAAGATGTTCCTCAAGCTACTGTGGGCTGTAGGCGAACAGCACTATTTTATTTTGGAAGATATAGACCATTCTCCACATACCAAGTTACCAAGCTGACACCAAAACTGCAAACATTTCAGGGAAGGCAAAATGTATAAAAATCAAAGGACAAAAATTAGGAGATACATTATGAAAAAAGTAGCCTACAGTGTTTCCTCAGCTCTTCTTCATACAGCCCAGGCAATGAGCAAATTCAGAGTAGCCTTACTTGAAATCAGTAGATCAAATAAGTGTTCCTCATCATGACTGAATGTCTCTGAATTTGACTTCTGTGCTTTTTTTCTAGCACCTAGCAACCTCTGCCTGCAGTAACAGCAGATTTCTCACAAATACAATTGAAGAGCTTTAGGAATTTGTTTGCTAACTGAATGAATTATTATTGTACAAAACAAGTGATGCATTTCTACATAGTCTCACATTTTTCTCAATCATCTGTTTCAGCACTGGCATCTCTCCATTTAAGCCTAATAATGTCATAAATCATCACACGAAAGATCTGAGCCTGTTCTGATTTGCAAGAGAGTTTTCCCAGATTGTCAATTCTTTCTGGTTTTTTGGTTTGTTGTTTTGTTTGTTGTTTTTTTAATACATACATAAAATAACCCCAAACCTTGATTATAAGGAAAACTATAACAGAAGAATAAAAGATTTAAATCCTTTCCTATTTGTTCCCACAAACACACATGGTCTGATTTGAATTTCACATTGGTATAACTTGTACAGTTCTCATTGAATCATGATATACTCTGGTGTGAAATCAAAGCAGGCCTGTAATAGGTAGCATAGCCAGAGGGGACTAGCGAAACTTAAAAAACTTAATATCCATTGTTCATTTCAGTTCATCACTTGCATTATTAGCAGCAGCTGTTCTACTACAAACCACATTTTCTTACCCTTTGGGTATGCAGTACTGCATCTCTAAATAGCTACAAAATGTTGATGTTGCCTTTTGAGAAAACTGACTGTCATCTAAGGTTGCTGGAGAATCTTGGCAAGGTCCATTTCATTCTCTTTCTTGCAGAGGATGCTCTGTTTGAAGTATATTCACCTGTTCATTCACAAGTGACTTTAAAAATATTCTCCTCAAACATTAATAGAGTTGCTCCTTTACACCACAGCTCCAGTTAAAATCCTGATCAAACGTATCCCATATAGCTTGGTGGCTCCAACAATATATTTTAAAACCATGTCTATTCTATGTTGCAGTCATTAGTAAGAAGCTTTCACTGATCTATCCCACAGCTGAAACATGAGCATTCCTGCATCTGTTTTCAGACAGAGAAGATTTTTCTTCCAATCATTGTGCTATTTTCCCTAGAAAAGGTGACATGTATAAGGAATAAAGGGACCAAGAAAGGGAACTGCAGATCAGTGCTCTTCTAAGAGACTCATGAAAGCTTTCAGCCAATGGAAAAGAGAAAGGGAATTGAATTCAACTCAATTTGGGGGTTTGGTAGGCTATTAGAAGAGATTAGATTTGAATCATTCTGCTTTGTCCATCCTTAACCTAAATATTTTCATCTCATGAAAGGAAAATATTCATTGTTTTCTTGAGACGTTTCTGTTTTCATTTCTAGCCAAAGAAACACTATGCCATAAGCCACAGATGAATTACAACTAAAGAAGGGAGTTTTAAAACTACATAGACCCCACAAATCTTGGCTAATAATAAGCCAAATATAATAATTATACACCCAGACCATCAAACCCACTCAATACATCCCATCTGTGTCATTATGCAAACTAACATTTTCTTTCAATTTTTTTCCTCGCAATTGTCTTTCTCTTCCTTGGCAGAAAGACTTCCTATGCTAGCCCACAAATTAGAAGTAACAGTGTAGTGTAAGGAAACTCCCAGATCGCTGAGTGAAAATTCCTGCTGTCATAGATAACTATGTCTGATAATCTCATCCATGCACTGTGCCAGCTCCACCTTATTCCCACTGCAAGGCCTTTCCAGAACCTCACAGCTCTCATGGTCAGAAACTTTCCTACAGTTTCCAGAATGAGTTTTTATTCCTCTGAGGTGCCTTCCCATCCAGATGTATTTGCAGACAGCATTCATACACCCCTTCTCAGCTTTCATTCTGTCAGATTAAATAACCCTAGCTCTCCCTATGCAAAATACTCTATTCTTTGATCACACTAAGAGGGCCAGTTTTAGACAACAGTTCCTTGACCTAAGTTTCCTAGAGCTAAGCAAACCTTTTTTTCTCTATTCATTTTAATATCTTTTCCTAGTTCTAACTTAGCTGGACTTCCAGAACTATTCTTTTTACACCACTAGTCCCTCCCTTGCAAAAGCCAGCTATATTTGCTCATTAGTTTTTCTCCCCAAAACAGAGTGTCCATTTATTTCTAAAACCTCTTGAATACCTCTTCAAGTTGTAAGCCTTGGCCACAGAGTTACCTTTGCAACAAGTTCTATGTTCATGTCTAAACGATTTTGACCAAAACTCTTCTGAAGCTTTGCAGTCTATCCCAGACAGGAGTAATTAGGATGACTAGGTTACCTAATTTCGACACTTGTCTTCTCTGAGCAATGTCATACATCAACACTGGTGTTTCAGTCATGACTGCTATTCCAACAGGTTTCTGTAGCCTCTGAATGGTCAGTGGCCCACTCAGAAGAGCAGCATAAATCCCTCCATTTTGTTTTACAGATTCTGGCATTTAATATACACACTTTTCATTCTTTTTTTCCTAACTGTACCTTGAGCTGGGGTTCACCATTCTCACCAATAACTGACTGCTGAGCAACAATTCTGCGTGCTTTCTCCTAACCTGTAATATGCCCTCACCCCTGCCATTTTTCTTTCCTCGGGTAGAAACTTCAGAAGGGATGGCTATGAATCTCTTACAGCTTTCTTCCCTCCCACTCTCTCGTTACCTAAATTCTTCTTGTCAGTTACACAAGTCTTTATCGTGGAGTATGATTTCATCAGATTTTCAAGGAGTCTGTTTTATGTGATTCCACAGAGTTTGCAAAACATGTTTCTCTGTAGTAGCAGAGGCTGCATTCATTGATCCAAAGGTCCACTCAAATCTAATATTGCAATGGTGAAATATCCCAAGATCTTATAGAATCCACCTTGGGCTATCTGTTGACTGCATTATCCTCTCACACCCTCACCCTCTTCTCAGGGCTAAAAATCACCTGAGCCTTGGTCCCAAGGTCACCTGGTAGAGTCATTCATCCTGATATGAAAGTGGGACATGAATTCTTCCCCACTCCCTTGCACATGCCTTCTGAGCTACAATCTATAGCTCTGGTCCTCAGGAAGCTCCCATCCTCAAAGAAAACGGGCTTCATTTCATTGAACGTTGAGCAAGTGACCCATCACGTACCTTCCATCATACTGTTGCACTGTGCTCTCTTCACCCACTCCTCTGTCAATTTGTACCCTCTGCTGTTGCCTTATTCTCTCTTGGAGTTTTTATCCCTGGCTATTTCCATTTTTCTTTCCCCTCTTCTTGTGAAACTTGCTTCTGTTATGTCTTCTTGCCGCATTATCTTTTCTTTCTACTTGCTTATCCTCCTTATTCAATTCAGAAAATATTTTGTCTGTTCCTCAACAAAAACTTCTCTGTTGTCCATGCTTCACTTCTGCCTTGGCCTTGGCTGTGAAGCACCTTCTTCAAAGGATGTTTGGTTGGCTAGTACACTAGGTATCCGCAAATTTTGACCTGCCCTTGCAGTTTCCTATCCCTTTTCCTCCTTACTGTTTTCAAACTCTTTTGGATTCCACTGTTATCCATGGCCTTGAATTTTCTTACCCAAGAACTCCTTCGGGTATTATTTCATTAAAAAAGTCCTTTCCTCAGGTAGCCCCTCAAGAACAGTGTTAGCCTGATGCTTATTCACACAATCAGGTTATAAAACACTAAGCACACAAATCCTTAAATAAGTTCTGCAGCTCATTGCTCTTTGGGCTCTCTCAGCCACTAGTCACTTTAATACTTTTAGCTAAGCCATTCCTGATGCCTTCAATAGTTGAATATTCATTAGCAGCAATTAAAGACAGGAAACCTAACTCCCTTAGCTACAAGGCCTTTGACCTCTCACCACACACAAATACAAAACTACCTTTAAACCACAAATGACAACTAGACCTTCTCATTAAGAACTGTGACCAAGCTACTGAACCTACAAATAATGAAGTGCAACCTAATAAACCACTGAGCAATAGAAAATGCTGGTGAACTTATCCCCAAAATACAAGAACCTCTTTATCCTCCACCAAGGCCAACTCCCACCCAGATACCCCTGTTTACTGCACTCCAATCAGCGGGTTATTTTATGCCATAGAAAACCCAAGGTCCAAAACTCTTGGGGTTTTTCTGACACTTTGCTTCATTGGACGGGTAAATTCAAGCTTCTGTCCAGATTTTCAGCTATGTCTCAATAGCAAGCATAAGAGATACCGTGGACTCAAGGGTGTAACCATATGATACAAAATATTAGGAAGATGATGGTAACTAACTTTAATAACAACCATAGGTTAAGCAAGGCCTGTGTTACCATTACAGAGAGAGAACAGGCAACTTTGGTAACATCTTTGCACATACAAATGAGAAAAAAATAACATAAGGCCCATTTTGTTTATTTATTATTGCCATCTAAGTCGTTATGAGATGCTATGACTTTCCATAGCAAAGCCACATAGTGCAAATGTCATTAATCCCTTTTCCTTCCTAATCCAAAATTAAGAACATTAAAATGCATTAAATTCAAGACATTATAATTTAAAGGGAGACTTTATAAAGGCTCTTTTGTAGTCAAGGCTATATTGGTATTTCCATTCTACTTTTTAAGTGCTTATAAATCAGCCATAAATGCTGCTCGTTTTGAAACCTGCTATCCAAGTTTTCAAGCCACAACCGATCATTCATTTTATCTTTTCCTGAAAATGTGATTCAGATCAATCTTTCAGCTGGGTGAGGTGAGTTTTTGGATGCCTGTGATCTGAAGCAGAGTGCCAAAAGGATAGAAAAATGCATTATAATGAAGTTTTAATGTAAAACAGAACTATTGCTGATTTAAAATAATGCTCTTTGTAGTCTGCAAGAAAACAAAACCGGAATCCAAATAAATTGCTATAGTTTCTCAAGCTATAATATATATCTGCAGTTTTTGAAAACAAATTAAGAGCCAAGCCAGTAAAACGGTGAGGACATCTTTAGCTTGCATAACTGCTTCTCATCTTCCTAGCTCTTAGAGCTACGTGGGGAGCTCTGACTCCATCACAGCTGGAAGCAGGTTATGCACCCTCAGAGCACTTTTTGGGGGCATTTTGTTGCCCTGCATTTAATAAAGCAATCACCAATGCTATTTTTCAGTGTCTGGTCACTTCCCAACCAGCCTTCTTTGTATTTTGAATCACCCTAGAGGATGGAGGGAAAGAGGGGCATGAATACTTTTCTCCTCAAGCTCCAAACAGGCTGTTACAGCACATCCAGGAATAAAGCTGTGTTGGATGGATTCAAAAGCATCTAAAAAGAGTCAGGAGAGGAGGAGAGGATTAGGGCCAGCTGCATCACCTTCATTTGTTTGTCTCCTTTATTGTACTGCTCATAGATATACTTAGTTGTATGGGAAAAACTATCTTACTGGTACTTTAAAAGCAAAAGCCATTGGACACACAGATAGACCTGCAGTGGGGAGCAGGATATTTGTATCACCCAACTCAGCTTAGAGATACATTTTTCAGTTTGACAAACACAGGAATTCTTAGGGAACCCTGTGCAGTTCTTACAGCAGACTTCAGGTCAAAAATCACAGGGCAAGAAAGGGATGGAAATCACACAAAATCTTCTGTCTCACTAAAACTTGTGTGCTTATTAATATTCTTTTTATAATTGCTATGTATTACTGTTGGCATTAAGAGGCCTCCAAATTAATTTGGTCTCCACTGTAATCAGTGCTGCCTGAACATAATGAAAACATGGGCCATGGCCAAAAAGCTTACATTTCAAATCCACCGATCAAAGTATATACCAGCAACAATATTCAAACTTTCAAGGCTTATTAACATCAGAAACAAAAAATTAAAAAATCTTCCAGAACTGAGCAAGATGATCTTTTGACTCTGAAACTGGATTAGTGTTCTGTTTGGAAGGAGAAATGTGTTTTAGTAAAGTCAAGAACACTTTCAGCTCTCTATGGAGGCATGCATTGAAGTGATAAAAGAATGGCTCTGTGGGATAGCTAGCTTTCAACTGAATAGGTGAAGAATCTTATTCTGAGATCTTTTGAAATTGAACAGCAGCTTGGATAAATTGACTTATTTTTCACAAAAATATCACACCACCGTTAATTAACAGATTCTGACACAAAAAATAACATGCATGAAAGATAATACAGTTTCAAGACAGCCTTCAGTGATTTTTTTATAATCTCCTTTTGTAATTATCTTGTTTATTTTGTAAATATGTCAATATGGCCCTAAGAATTTTTGAACTGTTGAGCTGGTCAAATTATTATTGAGGATATACTCTCCTGTTTATAGCCCTTTTTGTCCTGTTTGCAGTTTACTCTTGAAAGCAGTTTTAGTAGACAGCAGTTTATCTATGCATATTTCATAAACTATTTACTTTGTCTTTAGATCACTTAAGGTATTCAGTTGTTTACAGTTATTGTTTCTATTTCTTGCCTGAATGACTGTTGTTATGTTTGTTTTAAACTGAGTGCTGAATAGTTTTACTATTGCCCTGTAGCTATGAAGTGAGTTTTCAAGGTTGGAGAAGTGATTGTATTGAGAAAGGTAAATCAGCCTTCAGTAGATTTTTTTTTTTTACAGAAGAAAAAAATTAAACTCAGGTGTCACAAAAGGTGCAAGAGTTGCTCAGAGCACAGACTCCTCTTTCCACAGGCAAATTCCATCAAATCCATTCAGGTTGCAAGGATTTATGTATACCTAGCTGGTTTGAAAATTCTCTATCCTGCTCCTCCTCCAACGAGATTAATGCTTCCTTGCTTTGAACCTTCCCTAACTAATCCTAACCTGCAAGCTCTGAGCTGGCACATTGTCCATCTCAGGGCAGATGTCCATGCATCCCTACTGCTCTTGCACATCAAGGACAACCCCCTACCATCCCCCTGGATGGTCCTTCCTGAAGAGCCTCTATCCATCCATGGCAGTGTTCCAGCCTGACGCTCTGGTTCAGCTCAGATCTACCCTTGTGTGAAGAGAGACATGCTGTTAAACAACTGAGCCATTCCCAGGGTTAATCCACCATAAATTTTTGTCTAAGCTTTATGTCCCTTCATGAATTAAGGCAATTCAGACAGCAGGCAGCGTTCTTGTTAACAGTTCATTTTCTCTCCCCTCTCCATCTCCTGTCAGGAAACAGCTTACAGGTCTTCCTGATGGTCTTCTAGAAGAAATCATAGTTACACAGAGAATTTTACAAACAATAAATTCTAGGGGGAAAAAAACCCTGACTTTGAAGTGTTTTTGCAGAACATGAAGTCAACAAATAGGAAATTTTACTGCCGTACAAGCACCCTAACTCATTGTCTTTCCTGGTCCTGGGCTAACAGTGGTGAAATGAAATAAGTGCTGTGTACACACATTTTCCTTAATCATGGCTTGGGTCAGTTCTCTGTTTCTGGAGGGTGAGTGCTCTTTGGAAGCTGCTTAATTCACTGCTAGCTGAGTCATGACCATTTGCCTGTATGACCTCTATCAGAGCACGGCATGCTCAGGTAACGCATCCTGGCTACTTCCTACATCCACCTAGGGAATGTGGACTCTGCTGACTTCATATTTCAAATTTTGGGCTGAGAAATCTAGAGATATTTATGACTGGACAGGCTTTTTTCTTTTTTTTT
>VXBO01006267.1:336114-371132 GCA_013400135.1 Rhinoptilus africanus | reverse complement strand
AAAAAAAAAAAAAAAGATAAATCAGATTGAAAGCCTAAGCTGTGGTTTGTATCTTTTTAAAGAAATCCCATCTGTTAGTTTCCACTCCAGAACATTCAGAAATGCCTGCCTGAAGGGAAAAAAACCCTAAAAACTGAAGACGTCATTGCAGTGGTAGGAGATGGGCTTACCTCCCACTATGTTTTAAATTCAGTACTGCAGTTCTGGCCCTCGAACCCGTCTTGTGCAGTGGCAGGTCTGAGCTGCAATATTGAACTTACACAGGCTTGGGGAGCCAAAACTTTACGCTCCTTAGCATAGGTCAGAGCACAGCTAAAAAAGATGCCTATAGGGAGCGGTTAGGAAAAAAAAGGGCAGATGAAAGCAAAAGGGCACTTAAGCTCTGTGCAAGAACATGAGGCTTTGAAAGTCTAAGGAAAAAGTTAGCCATTTCAGAATGAAGAAGTTTCTCCTGTTATTTATGTTGGTGTCTGTGCCGGGAAGAGCACTGAGCACTCAAGGCTCTCTACGCTGTTTAAGCACGCAAGAAGATAGTCCCATCCTTGGAAAGTTTTCAATCTAGGACCTTTCCTCCTCTGCCTTTCACAAATATTGCAGAGCTATGCCTCCTCATTTAATGGCAATGAAGCGCTGTCAAACTAGATAAAGCAAAATGCTTGCTGTGCTTACCATCCCTTTCAGAATACATTTTATAATCCATAACAATAAAGTATAATTTATGCATTTTTATGAAACTCTGCATTATTTTAATAACATCTGCAAAGATCGGATTGCAATATGTTCTGGGAGATATTGTTTTGCCCTGAGTTCATAAAATGTTATATTTTTCAGTTAAATCTCCTGCCATAATTTCATCTGCAGTTGCCAGTAATTTTTTATCTGTTTTTGCCAGATCTCATGTCAAGTGCTAAGAGTTCTTGAAGCCAGACGATTTGCTGAACTTTCTTCAGTTGGCTGTGAATACAGATTTAAAGCAAGACAGGACCAATGACCATGGTTCATTTATTGGGTTTCTTTCTTAAAAGGACATACGTAAAAGAGGCATCAAGAAATTCAGTCTTTTCACAAGCTTGTCATTTACTTATGTAAGCCCCACCCTGACGGAAGACCATGCCCAAACATAAGCTTTCCAACCTTTCTATAGAGTATTCTAAAAAGGATTTCCCACTGAAATATTGACTCTTCACCATTCTCAGTAGCATTCGCTTGTCTCACAAGGGAAAAGCAGGCGCCTGCAGTAACCGCTTGGGTTGGTTTAATTCAATAGCGAATAGGTGCATCCTTCATCCCTACCCAATGTACTGCTCTACCTCAGCAGTTTCTCACACTTTCATGGACCACCAGGACTTCCAGGGAATATTCCCCGTTTCTCTTTGCTGTGGTAAGTTGAACTGCTCCAGGGCCCTTCCTTGATGTATTTGGGCAAAATCCGTCTGTCCTGCTCAGCTCCTGAAGAGGACTGTGAAAAGTCAATGATTATTTGCAAAGTGGCCAGGTCATTTCTATGAAAGAAAGAGACACTGGTAGTCTGTGGCTCTGCTCAGGTGAAACCATCTGGGACTGAAAGCATGCTTGTTCTTGGATCAATGCTTTGGGCAATGGAGTTTTCAGCAAAACTGACACAGAAGCCAGAGTTACTTTTGCAATGAAATCCTGCCCGGGGCAAGGAGCCCACCTCTCAGTTCCTGAGCAAAATTCACTGTCCTCAGTCTGCTCTTCCAGGAAACACTTGGAAATGAACAGATTCACCCTTTATTTGGAGCTACCTAGCCTGAACTTCTTAGTTAATCTGTCAGAATTTTCCTTCTCATAAATCCATCAGGAGTCCACCAGAACCCTAAGGGAAGAGGCCCATGCTAGAATAACAAATTCTTTATGTATTGAATGTGTAATGTTCTTCAGAAGTGCTGAGACTTCTTTCCATGTCTAGAGCTGATGTTTTCTGTTACTCACCTGCATTTTAAGCAGGATCCATGCCTTGTATCACATTAAAAGGACACATGCTTATTCCTGTCTCACTTCCTCCACTCTCCATCACTAATGTGACACTGCAGTAACCAAGCACCTTACTCAAGGGACTAGGTGTTATCTCCACACTAATGTGCATACAACAAATTTTCACACTGTATTAGCTGGTAGTTTGCACTGGCTACTGAGACAACTTCAGAAAATAAGTTCCTTATTATACTAAGAGAGTTAAAACAGCTGCTTTGCTTTACGACTCATAAACAAGTGTAGGAGTCTTCATTGCTGTGGTAGAAATGGTAAGAATTGTAGAGTAACGTTACCTTCAAGGAAACTATATGAGGAATTTTGAACCACTGAAAATACAAGAATGCTAAATTTTCCTGCCCTTTAAAACATGTGCTCCACTTTTCTTTCTTTCTCCTGAATAATGAAAATGCACACATAAATATGTTTATAAAGAGGTAATTCCGTCCCTGGGTTCTGAGACTTATAAAACAAGGCAACTTTGCTTTCCTTGTTACATCTTATGATCAAGCTATACAACGAGACATAGTTGAACATATATGTGTGGTTAAGCCTATTTAAAAACATTTGGGCTAGGAAAGCATATTTGGAATGTACTGCTGGTACACAAAGATGTAAAGTTATAATACCCCAATGGTATAAACAAAGAGAGGGTAGGAATTTATATTATGCAGTATACTACAATAAAGTCTCACAGGCAGAGAGCAGGAGTAGGTTAAATAGTGGAAAAGTGCTAGGGGAGGCCAGGTGAAAGATGAGCTTATGAGGTGAAAGCTCTCTATTGCCTGAACTTATCTAGAGGTGGATGAAGAAAAGATTTGTTTCAAAGGGGACTTCAGTATTTCAAAATTCATTTGTACTCCTAAAGAGCTTTCCATCAGCAAGAAGATGGCAAGGCCATCTCCAGGGTGACCTACCAGGGGCACCAGCAGCCTCAAAGAGAGGATCATGTAGGACCTACCAGGAGAGCACGCAAAGTTCAAGGGAGAAGGGGAAAAAGTGAACATATATACATATAAATGTGTATACACACACTGCCAACTGTAAATGGCCTCCATTGTTCCTGATCCCACTCTTTTATTCCCACCATAAAAAAAATTATGAGACTCAACTATTCATACAGCATTTCCAGAAATTTAATAGAGCATATAGATTAAGCTCTGAGGGCCAAGCGCTGGTGTCAGATACACCCAATGAAACCCATCTGAGAACAAAATTTGGCTCAGATTCAGCAGGCAAATGAAAGGGTTTTTTCCACTTTCAGAAGAAACCCAAGTATGTAAAGTTTATAGGCTCTAGTAGGAGAATAAATCAATTTAAGTCCATGTCACACCATTCTTTACAGTTTTGTAACAAGGTGTACTTTGTTAGATTTTAATCTGCATACATTTGAGACAGCAAAGCTCTTCAAAATCATCTTTTAATGGCATCGCAATTTATAGACAGTAACTAATTTCAAACTTCATAGCACTTGGCTTTTATGATTATTTCAAATCATTTAAATGCAAATGAATTTCCAGAGAGAGAAAACATCAAATGCCCTTGAGTGGCAACATGTAATAGAACTGCGAGCAGAAATCACAGTAGGAATTTGAAGCAGTCTGATAGGGTTTGACGGGAGGTCTGTATAAAAGTGTTTGCCTAAATCCAATTTACATTTCATTTCACATTATATTCTATTTACCCATTTTGTCATTTTAATATGACTTATTTACTTAATCCTGCTCTGAAATCCAATCTGCTATCAAGCGCTAATGCGGAATTCTGGTCAGGATAGGACTATTGCATTTTAGGACAATGGTAATATAGTTTCTAAAATAGAGCTAGCTCTCTTTTTCCGCACAGTTAATAATGTTACAGCACCATGCAGCCAAAAACATTTGTGCATGCCTTAAATAATTACATTTCTTTCAAGCTAAGCAATTGTTTGCCTACTGACAGAGTAATATTTCCTGGGAGGCATTGCTAAGCTACAGTACATACAAAATATTTGGACACAGAGTGCTGAGAAAGATCTGAACTATTCTTAATGTGATTGCACTCAGAAGGATGAGAACCATCCTGGAACTCCCCATTCAGCAGCGGTTACAACAAAGCACCACGGGCTGTGGTTTTTTCCAGTCAGATGGGTCTGCAGCAGGCAGCAGGAGCTGGTCTACCTCCAGTGCTTCCCGTCCTTTGGAATAAGCAGTGCAGGGAAGGACCCAAATGCACCTCATGTGTTGGTATCATCCACTCTGCTGTGAATGTACAGTCTTTGTCTCAGGAAATGGACATGACCTTTTCTTTTTCCTGAAAAACTAGTATCTGGTCATTTGCAAATGCAAAGTGATCAAAGGCATTCTGCCCTGCCCTATCCCAGTGCAAATTCTGCGCTTAAAGCTAGAGGAAGCTAAACCATGTCATTTAGCAGTTGTACACAGGCAGGGATGATTCTGCAGCTTGAACCACTTGCAAGGGGATTTGCCCATGACATGGGCTACACATGTAACCAAGGTAGACATCTCTGTTCTGAGGAAAAGCAAATCCCAGCAACCAGAGAGGCTTTAACTTCTCCACACACCTTTTTTCCAGGCCCAGTAGATGAAGAGGCAAAACTACACTACCAACTCATTGATTCCAGCAAAGGTTATATACAACATCCTGAGGACCTCCTATTCTGCAGGAAAGGAGAATGGAGGAACAACATGAGTTTGTGTTACTACTGGAATATTTTCTTATTTCCTAGAGATGAACTGCACTACTTAAGACTGCAATGAAGCCTAATGAAGCCAATGAAGCCTAGATCTCACATGTTTCCAAAATCTGCATTTTTAAAGGTATCAGAAGACACAAGTACCTTCAGATACTCAGGGCTATTCATCATTCTCTGTCACGCTTTCAGCAACGTATACGTGGTTTGCAGAAATCCATGAATATTTTAATTTCTTATCAGATATAAATTACTGATATAGTTGGTACAATGTTTGCTGGTAAAAACTCCTATAGCTGAGTAAACTGAGTGATGGATTTGAAGGAAAATAGGAGTAAAATATTGTGCTTGGGATAGAGAGATTACTAAAATTGTGCTATTCCAACAGCAGCCAATCTCACAATCAAGATGTCTTTTCTATTGCAAAGGCAATTTTATATGCCTTCTGCACATAAATGTCACTATTTTTTTTGTTATACACTTCTCTTTCATTTATTTCATTAATTTTGTGTATAATCTCTGTGAAGAGACTTCTAAGCAAGTAAACTTGTCCTCTGTTTTGAGCAATTTGTCTTTTGCAAGGGCGATGCAGCTGAGTAAAAGCAATAATACATGGCCTTTTATCAAAAACTTATCAGCGTTGTTCAAACAACTAGGCATTTCATTAGATTTGAATAAGCTAACTGCTGGGTTAACTTTGGACCTACAGTTTTTCAGGTTAGATGCTGTCTATTTCTTTTAATTTTTCAAACTTCATGGAAAGAGTTACTCAAATAATGATTCATGTATCGACTAATGGAGATCAAACAGTAACAAACTTCTAATATATATCTTGAGTCTTTATTATTACTGGATGCACAACTACCATCAACTAATAGAGCTCCTCAGCTGACTCACAGGTCTTGGTGACTGATCGCCTGTGTTTCATTAGAGTGGGTTTGCTCACAAGCTCTTCCCGGGAGTTTTGCCTTTGAAAAAAACCTGGATGGGGTCTAGAGGAATAATCCCTTTCAGAGCACACTCTCATAAAGCTGGATGGCCCAGGCTGCAGAAAGTTTTATCCCACTTCCCTGGTCTTTCAGCTCATCAGTCCCTTAGCTATGAGGTTACACTGCACAAAGGCCATAAAGGGCATCTCCTCAAGGAGATCTCTGAATCTTGACCTCAGTCTCTCTGGCTTTATATAGGGTTCAAGGTTTCACTCAGTTCTCTGGCGGCGTACAACTTGTATATTTATACTGCTCAGCCGACTTCAATGAAGCTGCCCCAGGTATTTGCCATGGGCATAAAGCCCCTCCCAGGCAGGTGAAGTTTCTCAGTGGAGAGCTGAAATCCCCTGCAAGAAACTTTTATAGCAGTAGAAAACGATTAATCTTAATAAATAAAATAGGTGGAATCTAAATCAAAACCAAGATGTGTCAGGAGAAAACATAACTCACCTTTCCTTATTTACAAGCAATACAAAATCCACTTTTTTATTTCTCCCTACTACAACTTTTCTTTCCATGGAGCAGTGATAATATGGAGCTTCTGGTAATATTGAAAAGTCTCTATTTTGAGATTTATTTCCTTTTCTGTAACAGAATAAAGCTTTTCCTTCCTGGAACCATTGCTACTATTTCTGAATTTAAATATGGATGTTATATGACAAAATAATAGAAACTCTCACTGTGAATTAGAAAATGCAAAAATCCCCTAGACTTTAGGCAATACACTTCTGAAACTTACAGTACACTTCAAAGCAAAGAAGCACCAGCGTTAACATAAGAACAGTTGCTTTGCAAACATCCGATACAGTTCTTCCAAACCTGCTGAGTGCACTGCTTCTTTTTCCTATGTTTGTTAAACACCCCCTGCCCTGGAGAGCTCAGTATCGATAGGTCATTTTATGCACAACACAACCGCTTCGAACAAGTTCTATATTTTTAAAGCAAATACGTCAGTGCCTTTTATGTTACAGGATAGAAGGGAGAAAAGACAACAATAGTGCAATTGAACCATAATCTTCAAAACGTAGCATGGCTGAGAGGCTAATCTCTATTTTTATGACTAGACAAGCAATAGAAGGAGAGGGGGAGATGTGACAGTCCCATTTCTATCCCTCAGATTAAATATGATGTGGTAATAACACAGATTGAAGGGATGTGTATTGTACCAGGGCCAGAACTGAGGCAGTGTCCTACCTCACCACAATGCGAGATTAAAAATAAGGGACAGACTTCCACGCAGGACTGATACACACCCCATATGTATACTACATCATTTACAAAACATTCATTAACATTTCAAACTGACATGAAAATTATTAGCTTGAGAAAAATATCAGCTTCCTGCTCTTCATCACAAAAATTTCTTCAGTGAAAAGACTACTGAGATTATAAAAATCTCACAGAACAGTTATTCACCTAGAAAAAAATTACAATTAACATTTAAAAAAATATATTATATACGAAATCTAGTTCTGTGTATATACGCGTGTGACTCCACACATGCAAAAAAAATAGGTATTTAGGATAAGAATTAATATTCAATATCTGGCAAAATATTCAACATTTTCCTCCGGTATAATCATCTTTTTAAACACGCTAGGACCTTTTTGTAGGTCAATCACAGTTTTCAGGCAAGCTGTAATTTAAATCAGCTCCATTCTGCATCTAATATGGATGTTCCACTGAAAAATAATTAAAACTAACTGCACTACTTTCAACTCTTCGCCTGTCAGACGCAGACCACTGTTGTGCATGCACATCGCTAATCTCAGGGAAGGAAACCTTGCAGAATAGACAAGGAGGTGACAAAGCAATTGCCCGCAGTGGGTGATTTGAAGGGTTGTAATAAAGAGGTGCTCCCTGCTCACGCTACCTTCATCTCACCTGAACTCCTCCTGTACAGTGACTCGCTTTCATTGCCTACACCACCCTTTAGGCTAATAATGGAAATAGACAGCTCTCCTGGCAAGCAACAGAGACTATATCAGAGCTATCGACTCTATCTCTACTTTTTTCAGCAGCAAGATGGTTCAGTTTGTTCATCAAAAGGGTCTCAGCTTGTTTAATCTCCTTTATCGGCCCTGCTTTCCTCTCAGGCTTGCAAAGGCTCCTGCTCCTTAAATTGCTGCCTTCATCTAAGCCAATGTAGTGCATATTTCCCCCTGTCACAGAATGATGTTTCAATGCCAAAGAGAGGGAGCATGAGAGAGAGAAATAATCTTGGCACTCGTTCAGGTTGTTGTGGAGAAAAAGAAGGGAAAAAAACCCAGACTGCCAATGGGGATTTCCTCCGTAATAAGCCAGATGGCATCATAGGATGCTTGGGGAGACTGTTTCTGTCTAATTCTCTTCAGTGGCAGAAACTGCCAAGGCCTGGCTTTTGTGGTAAAACCAGTGACTAGCTATTTTATATTCTCTCTCTTTGCTGTGCATGCTGTCCCCACCTGTCACTAATGCCTTTCTAATGCAGCTAGTGCCCAATACAAGCTCCTTCCCCTCTTTTCTCTCCCTCACTCCCAAACTCCAGCTGATATTTACCTTCTGCCTATACCAGCAACGTGGCTGCAACATTTGCTTTACATCCCAGTGACTTACAAGCTAATTCCTTTCTTCAAGTGCAAAATATTTTGCATAAAGTGGGGAAAAACAGCTGTGCAATTTTAAAGGTTGCCATCCTGGAGAGAGACCAAAGTAGGGATCGACGCAGTGAGACGGGGAGCTGGTACTCTGTAAAATACAGGCAGCTCAAATGTCAAGAGGGATAACCTACTTGAAATACTGGCTGGGGTTACAAGGCTTATTTTTATCTATATTTATCTAAATTTTATGTATATACATATATATCTTCTTCTATGTAATTTGTTCATATCTTCAATACATTGGTGTTGCATTCTGACACGTGAAGATTGGATCTTTTTGCATACCAGATGGATAGGGGAGACTGTGTATTCCAGAAACATGTAAAATCTTATAGTCATGTCATTGCTGTGGGGTTTTTGCTTCCCTAGAGTAAGACTTATAGGCTGCCTGCCTGCCTTAAGGGCTTGTATATCCAGTGTATGGACTAAATGGCTTTTCCTCTCCAGAAGCGGTCCTATCTTGTATTCAGCATGGAGCAGTTGGGTGTTTTAAACTTATTCTTTGCTCAGAGCAAAGTAGTATTTTCCCACTACTTTCTGAAGCTGCTTCTCCCTTTTTGACATGGCTCTTTGTCTCCAAGTAGTCGTCATGTGCAGATATCACTGCTGCAGAATAAAGAAATGCATCCCAGAGTGCCATTTCATATCGGCAATAAAGCTGCTAATGGCTGCTGTAGCAAAGGCACTTACAAAACTTTGCATGCAGTGTGCTGGTGGGAAGGCACAGGGCTAATGCTGTGGCATCGGTTGAGATACAGACAGACGCTAGTCTGTGAAAGCAGGCTGGCAAGAGTCATAAAAATCACAACATTTATAACCCCATAAGCAACATGCTCATTGATATACGGTCAACTGGGATAACCTAAAGAGAATCGGAAGATATTTTCTTTATCTAGGTATAAAATAGCCGAAATAAGGCTTAGAGGATTTTTCTAAAATGTAATGTGTCATGACTTCTTGGAAGTAAATCCATGCAGATAGCTGTCTTGTTGTGAAGTTGATGAATGTCTCCAGATATAAACTTTTTGGTTTTGTTTTTTTTTTTTCAGCTAAACAAAGATGTACCATTTCCAATCACATTTTCTGATGAACAACAATAGTCTATATCATAGTGCGTTTACTCTTTTAATTTATGAAGAGAAATCTGAGGACTAGGAAGTGAGGTCTGCTCTCCCCGTCCTCTCCCCAGCAGCTTTCCATGCCTCTGACGGCAGTACAGAAACCAAAACCCGAATGGTGTGAAGGTCTGGTCCCAAAGCACCCTGGGGAGACTGGGGAGAGCTGCAGCTGGGCTGGAGGCAGACCCTGGGCAGAGTGGGTAGCACTCAGCGGGGCAGGATGCTCCACAGCGGAGTGGGGCGATGGGCTCCCCCCGCACCAGCACTCCACCCCACGGGGGCAGAGCCCAAACAACCCCACCAGCTCCTCGCGTGGCCCCTGCACCTCCAGCACTGGTTTGCTCTGCTCCTCTCCCCCTGCAGTGCTTGGTGATGGAGGCGCAGGCGTGCAACCCTCCCTCCATGCCCAGGCTCCCCTCCTGCCTGGCCCTCTGCCTGCCACGTACCGGATTTCAGTCCCCAGAACGGCTCTCTGGGGCCAGGATGAGCAGGAAAGCAGGATTTCTTGACACTGCTCTGTCTAATGCTGGAAGAGAGACTGGCCAGGCAGAACCAATGGGGCCTAGAGATAGCTTAACAGCTTTTGCTGAGTGCCGTCCTCAGCTACAACGTGTTGCAGCCAAAGCATTACCCAAAATCTGAGCCAGTACGTTTAAATAGGGCAATAACAACAAAGCCATTTTTTTATTCTCTCTCACAGCTGCGTGTTGAATATTGTTTCGTGTTTATGATCGCATTCGGTCATAATCGCCCAACTCCATGGTCGGCGATGCCTGCTGCAGCCCCAAGGGCTGTCACGAGCTGGTGCTGCCATCAACCCCTGCCTGCCCTGCAGGGGCTTTCCCAGGCTCCAGGTGACACCAGTTAGTGCCTTGGGAGCATACACAAGGGCAAGGAATAGAAATCCTTCCCCCCAACCAACAGTTTTTAAACCCAGCATAGAACATGCCAGACTGACCTAACTTTGAGTGAGACGATTACTTCCACTCTGGTGAGCTTTATGCTAAAAAGCAAGGTTTGATTTGCCCTAACTCAGTTTCTCTTGGGTTAAGAGTTACAGGCGTGAGCTGGGCAGAACTTCAGCAGAATGACGTACTTGTTCATTCTCACAGTCTTGGTTAATTAGGCAGTGAAAGGTACAGTTTATAATCAGGATAATAGGAATAGCTATATCACAGTAAATTAGTGGGATACTCCTGGGGTATTAGCAGAATAAGATGCCAGTATCTGTGGGGGTTTAGAAAAGCTGTGTTTTACCTCTAAAAAGATCCTTTGCCAATAGTGGTAAAGTTCATGTTGTCAATTCCTATTGTAATATCTATTTTGTAAGAAGTACATAAATTTCTAATAATGTTTCCATACTATTGAACAGCTATGAATCCTTCCCTACTGCAGGCATTTGTATATCCTCTTACATAAAAAACAATGCTGATCTGGGGGACAGTGACCATTGAATGTAAAAGAAAGTTTTATGTTGTGGGAGTTTTCCATTTCAACTACATGATTATAAAAGTAAGCTTTCAGGAAATTTGGAAGTACAATGTCTCTGAAGCAAGAGAAACATGTTGTGGGATGCAGGAGTTTTGAAAATGAGTATAAATGACAGAGTTAACTCTTCGACTATATTTTTGAACTGTACTTGCCTATGGATATTCATCCATTACAAGATATTCAGTAGAGCTCTGTTCTTGATAGTGGCTGCCAGTTACCTGTGAAAAAGAAAGTGCTTTATGCAAGGTTTGATGCAGTGAGGGGAAGGAGCTCAGGTTGAAGCTGCATTATGACAGTTTTTGAACTGCAACCTCATTGCTCTGACAATGCACATAATTTTGATCTGTGAACATAGTACCGTGAAGCCTCTTATCAACGTGATCACTGTGCTAGTGGAAGTTTAGAAAACTTCAAAGAAGGCTGATAAATTTCCATAAAAGTGTTGCCAGCCTATAATCAGATGGCCAAGAGTTTGCAGTTGCACCAAAGATAAAAACTGATTATATTAATTTGCCCTCATTTAAACCAAGCAGTCTTACTGAAATCAGCAGTACCCACATGTATTAATATGAGTCCTTTGTCTGCAAGAGCTGTTTTTCTGCCAGTCCACAGATTTAGGGATTTTCTTCTTTTCTGTTTCAAAGAGTGAAAATGAAAAGAGCGAAACATAAAACAAAAACTCAAAGGACTCCGTGCCATTTAGATTGGAGTTATTTTTCTTTGGCAAGCCAAACACCGCCTTTGGCCTTTATGTGACTTTCTCAAAGTCATAGTCTACAGTTTCCTCTTCTAAAATTCAAAGGCAGTGCCTATTGTTGAGATACCATGCTCATACTCAGTTGCTTCTAAAGCAACTTTGCAAAGAATACTCTATAATTTTTCCAAATCTGGAAACTGAACATTTGTTTTATGACTTGTTCCCACCAGGAAGGATCCAAATCAAAACCCTCCTCCCACCTCAATTTTGTGTTTTTCCTTTTCCATGGCTGCTGCTTGCAGGCAGCTGCAAGCTCCAAAACACGGACATTTAATGTAAGCTGGAAAGGTTTTACACCATAGGAGAGCTAATTAAAGGTACTTTGTAGAGAAAAAAATGTCATAGAAACATCCAATTTGACTGAGGGGGTGGAGAAAAAGCAAAACCCAAAAAACCAGACTTGTTCTAAACTTCCTTTACAGAGAAACTACAAAGAAGATTCAGAAGTTTTCTGTAATTTCATCTTGTTCGCTTTCCCCCTCCCCTCTGATTTGTTATATTAAAGGCCAGAAAGCCCCTCTTTGCCATCTTTGCTCATTTTATTTGATTAATGTACCACCAGTGTTAACTAACTGGTACCTTTTTTTTCTTTATTTCTTTTTTTCTGTTATTTCGTTTGTTTGGTTTTGATGGAAATGTATTTCAGAAAGCCCTTCACCTTGACAGGAGGGACCTGGACATGAAGGATCCATCTTCATCCTCAGCAGGTTGTTGCCATCCATCCCTTGGTAGAAATGCCTGCCCTTCTCCCAGCTTCCATACCTGGCTGAGCAGAGCTGGAGCTCCATGCCAGGCAGGACCCAAGAAGTGATATGGCAATAGTGGCACTGCACAGCGCCTGCCCTACAGCATTTGGGGATGAGATGGGACTAATTTGGCCAGGCACAGCACTATGCAGATGTAACTGCTCTTCCTCCTGTCCTAACCTGTGGGTGAAGGTAATGCCACAATGTCAGACAGCTGCTACAGCAGACCTTGCGGTTCCTATAAGCCCCATGTAGTGCTTTGATTTTTACAGTTGTTTACTTAAAGGCTTCATATTTAATAACTCTGAGAGAAGGATCAAAGCAAAGGAGTGGAGCCTCTAGCATTTTCTCCTGCTTCCTTTCTGTACTGGCACAAAGAGATGAAGAAGGCATTTCCGCAAAGTCATGACTCAAGTATAAAAATAAAATTTACATTTATCATATTTGGAGGCAGCCAAGGAAAACTGACCTCACGGTATGAGCTCTGAGAAAACTCACGAGGGAGAAATTAAAATAATTAGTAGCAATTACTACCGAAATTATGGTACTGAATAGGACAATGCCTAATAATGAAAGGTTTCAATTACTAATGCGCCCTTCTGTATGCTCATTTGTCTTCTCAGTATTGTAGTCATTCGTGTTGTCCTCTCCCCCAGCAGGATCCTCAGCACCACTTTCCTTCCCTTTTTAGAAGTTCACTATAAACAAGGGTTCAACATGTTCAGAGCAGCAGTTTGTGCCTTCTGAGGGCTTGAAATAATATGTGCTTTTCTTTCAGTCCCTCTGTAAAAACAACTTTACTGCATCTGAGCTTCATTATCTTTCACTTTATCAGGTTACAAGGGAATGTGGCTAAGAGGTGAAAAAAACCTGAGTTAATTCAGATTTTCACCCAAATAAATGGAACCAGAATCAAAATTTCCATTCTTCTTCAGGCACCGAGGCTTTGCCCACGCTAACAAGGTTTATCAGTGGATTGTATTGATGGAGCCAGCTCAAGCTAACAATGGAGCTAATACAGATGTGACAACAAGAAATCCTTTTAATGTCATTCCAGTACAAAAATGCTTGCACAACAGGAGTATCCACATAAGTATTTTTATCAAACTAGCCATCCTGATAAAACTAATACATGTATTTTAGGGTTTTAAAACTTGAAACTCAAGAGGGCCTTGAGAGGCCACCTACATCATCTGCCTACTATGAGCCGTTTCTAAAGCTGCATGGTAACTTGGGTTCCTAAAAGTCTGCAATTTGTAGTATTGGTCTGAGAACAAATCAGGACAAAAGCATTTTGTTACTTCAAAATCCTTAATCAGAAAAAGGCATTGTGGGTCAAGCTTTTCCTCTTCAATCAAAATGTTTTCTTTCAGCACAAATATGAAAGTAAACTTCAAAATGTAACATTAAAATGATAAATTACATTATTCTATTCCAGAAATTTCATAATGCATTATATCACCTCTATTCAAGCCATTTTTCACAGCCGGATCTCATTCAAATCAATATTGTCTTGAAGGATGTTTTGATTTCAACATCACAGCATTTTCCAGAGGACAAGTAGTAAAAAAAGTGTTGACAATTTTAATTATTTCTTACTTTAGCTAAATTTGGACATAGCATTAAAAAAGCCACAATGACCATAGTACTTTATGTTGTTTATAATCTAGAGATAACGATCAAATTTTATAAAAAAACTAGAAGTCCAGTGCAAGCTATTCCAAGACAAATTAACTATGTGATATGGTCTAGACAACAGCAAATTCCTCCCTTTCTTTACAGGACAGACAGAAGTCCTCTTATAGATCCAGATGTGCCAGATAAATCCCCTCCCCTCCTGAAGGCTACAGCCTCTACCAGAGGGCTGGCAGGGCGGTCTATCAGAGCACTCCAATTTACTTCAGGAAAAATCAATTAAGTTAGCTAAGTGACTTTAACTGGGAAATTGCTGGGGACAGTATCACCAGAACAGCAACTTCTTCCATCTACACAGTTGTACCAAAGTGGGCATCTCTCCATTGCTTCAGCATCTGAGCCAAAACCCACTCAAGTCACCAAGATTCCCCGACTTAAAAAAGTAGAATCTAAGCCTTGTTCAATCTTTGGCTGTGAAATAATGCTTCTCTCAGCATTTCTTTATCACCCATTTCTATATTTTTTTTGTTTGTTTGTTACTCAGGCACTGCTATGATTGAGTAACCTGGACCAAAAGAAAATGTCTTGATAAAGTCAACATTGCGTGTCTGAATCGGTACTACAGAAAACAACAAATGTCACTCTGCTGCTTCTGCCACTTCAGCACCACTCCAAAGGTCACTAATTCCTTGGGAAGCTACCATAAATAGCCTGCCTCTCCTACAGAAATGTTCTGCCAAAATTTTAACTCAGAGTCGCCTTATATATTTTCACCTTCAGTCATCAATACTTTTTGACAATCCTTCGCTAGAACACACTTTCCATCTTAACACCTTATTAATTCCACAGCTACATCTTTCCCCAGACTCCCACAGTAATTGCAGGACTCCCACTCAAGTTTCACTGACACCGAGAATGTTTTCCACCCTAATAGACAGGAAACTCTCTTTGTAGTGACATAGCTCCTGTTGACAGAGCTGTGCTTCTGCCTGTTCCTCCCCAAAAGTTAAACTACACCAGCAAAGATATATTTCTGTGTTAATTTAAACTGGAGACACACTAGTGCTTTTGCCAGTACTGAAATGCTGCAGGGGAAAAAAATTTGCATCCAAACCCAGTAGTTCAACCTAAACAGAGGTTTCCCCCATGAGATATGGCCTCCGTTAAGTGGCAGCTTTTTCTCTGCTCTTCTTGGAGAAGTACCCTTGGTGGGAAACACGGAAAACATCTCCTATGAGCATCAATACAAATAGGGCACCTTGTAGTATCGTTTGCCTCCCAAAACAGCCTATGTACGTGAGGAAATGAATAATCTCAGGAGAGAGAAGGCTGATCCTTTTGCATATATACCAGATGAACTACCTTTTTCAACAGAGAGTGCATGCACGTGCGTGTGTGTGTGCATGCAAGAAAAGGAGAGAGGAAGCACAAGGGAGGAAATACGTGTCTACAAGCCTTACTGCTCAACACCGCAGCACTGGAATCCAGCAAGACATCCCCCAGCTGGAGAAACCTCCCTCATCTGCTGCCTGGTGGAACTGCTATAAAAATAAATAAATACTGAAGGGCTGTCTTCTGTACATCGCTGCTTTCTGACCTCCGTGGGTAAAGACGACTCCACCACAGCCAGCACAAGCCTCCAAAGACTATGGAGGATGTTTTCAAAGAAACAAAATGAGCACAGTAAGCCTAGCAAACACTGGAAAACATTACTGGGCAGCACGGTAAACACTGAGCCGGAATAAGTGAAGAGCTTTGCTTCAGGGAAAATACTGTGAGTAAAAGAAAAGACAGATGAAAGCAGACATTCAGAAACCTCTTAATCAGATGTAGGCCTATCTTCAGAATATGATAAAACAAGGACATGAATCCCATATCTTGCCCCTCACTCAATCAAACGTGAACCTGGTTGGTTCAGAAATAGAAAGGCTTAGACAGAATTAGAGGATCTCACTGGATGGAACAGGTATTTAAGACCAAATAATTATCATCTAAAAAACCACTGAAGATGCTTTTTTGAAACATTTCATACAGCCTGTTCATACTTGCAAAAATTGATACTACTGGAAATAATCTAGGGGATAAAAATAAAGACATAAACCCTAAAAAGTGTGCTACCCAAGGGATGAATACTGTAATTATATAAAACCTGTTATGGTACTTAATAATGTGTAACCTACCTGGAATCAATAGGACTAACTCAGCAGGCAGAGAGCAAAATCTGTACCTTAATTTATTTTCTTACTTAAATTAAAAGGCTCATTTTCTGCAGGATTTTCAAGGTCCTTGTAATCTTCATATTTACCCTTGAATTCTTCATTTTTTTCTGCTACTGAGCAAAGTATTGTCTTCAAATTGGCAGCTTTGGACTGTTCCCTCGATGAATGATTGCAGCATCTTAAAGCCGGCAATGAAAACAGCAGCAGCCTAGGTGGAAAGCAAAATATGAGTAGCAAGTAAATGTATCATGTAGTTTCTACTGTCATACTGCCCCTCCCTTACTAAAGACCCTTTTCCACAACCTTCATCTTCATCCCACAATTACTGATGTATTTTCTTCTTGTTTCTCTTTTTCCCAAGAATGCTGATAAGGTACAAGGTGCTTTTTGGGACAATAAGATCACAATGGAAAAATTTGCGGTCATTTCTCAAAATTACTCATCCTATATTAAAAATATCCTCACATACATCTATTCACCCTATATTTCTACTCATTTCTTGTTTATTTCCCCCATTGAAGCTGGTTAAGGTACTGGAGAAATTAGTTGAACAAGTGGGAAAGGTTGAATGTGCTTATTTAAAGTTCATCCCTGTATTCAGCTTTGGTATCTGAGTTTTGCTGGCTCAGGTTTGCTGATTGAGTGGCTAACTTGAAACTTGTCAGACAGTGTTTAGTAAGGCTTTTATTCAGTTGAGTCACCTCCCACTCATCAAAAGATTTGAAAGTAAGAATTATGGTCTATGCTTAGAAAACAGCATGGACATCTTCTATTCAGATTAGACCCGACCTGCCAGATCTAGGCAGCTAAGCCTTCTGTGTGATATGGCAAGTACTTTGGCATGGCATCTACAGCTCTACTGCAGCTGTCAGCCAGTAGGAGAGAAGATAAAAATTTGTCTGAAATCTCATTTTCAAGGTGCTCCTGCCAGACATGGCATCACAGATTTTTTCCCTAATTTAGATATTTTTGTGTTTCCTTGTACAGATAGAAGAGGGTGGGAATGCTCTGCCACTTCTACGCTCACACTGGAAGAAAAATGGCCACAACTGGTGACCTAGCTAAGTGATGAGAGTACCCACCAAGGATGCTGAAGATCTATGCTCCAATTTCCTACCTCAAAACTTTTCATGTGTTGTATAAACAAGCCTTGGAGCAGGGAGCAAATCCATGTCTTCCTTCACCTAAGCAAATGGTAGCCTTATTGGGCAAGAGAGTCCAGTCAAGCATTGCTGTCTTTCCGGTTCAATAACTGCTGAATTCTTCCTTGAGCAGTGGCACGACTTCAAAAGGAGGTGTGGGTGGTGCCTGCACTGTAGAGTTGCCCATGGATCTAATCCTCTTGAGGTGATGGGAGCTAGAGTCCAAGAAAGAGACCATCAAGGCCATGCAGATATTGCTGACGGTTCCCCCACTCGCATAAGTGCTTCTGAGAACCCATCCCCAGCCCTTGGAAATTGACCCAGAGACCATTAGGGAGCCAGCAAAGTGCCTGGTGCATGGATTGATGTTTTCTGAGAACTGCTGCAAAGGAAGAAGGTGGCTGCATCTGCCAGCTGCAGCTTTTTCAGATCCTGCTTTCAATCCCAGATGAACATTCTTGTAATAATCGAGTGTGCAGAGACATCTGATGAGGACACGTCCTAACTGGAAATGATGGGACGCATTGCTTTTTGCAGGTAGGGGATCGAGTGTCAGATAGGTTTATAGGCAGCCTCATCTCTTGCAGGCTCCTCTGAAGCACAATGCAGTTAATATTGCAAGCAAACTAGGATTCTGGTTGCACAGCAAGGGGAATGTGTCCAACTGGCAGGGAGAATAAATACTTCTCCGAACAGGCAGTAATCAGTTAACATTACTCTAAAACAAACATTGAGAAAGCACAGCACTTTAGCAATTAAAGGTCCAAATTTGCAAAATTAATTAGTGTTTCCCACAGCATAGCACTCTACTTATGAACAGCTCTATTGTAAATGTATGATGCTCTAATATGAAAAGAGAGCATTCTTATGTTAATTATCTAATTAACTAATCTGGGCACAATTAGCAGCTGAAACAGCACAGCATTACACTCTCTTCCTTCTTCCCTT
Organism: Rhinoptilus africanus; assembly: GCA_013400135.1. Taxonomy (NCBI): domain Eukaryota; kingdom Metazoa; phylum Chordata; class Aves; order Charadriiformes; family Glareolidae; genus Rhinoptilus; species Rhinoptilus africanus. The sequence continues at coordinate 352,764 of VXBO01006267.1, read as the reverse complement.
CGGGATTCAAGATTGCCTTTAAATATGTACTTTCAAGTGGCAGGGGACCCTGGTGATAGATCTTGCTACCACGTTAACCAGACCTCAGTGCCAGCAGAAGTTCCAGTGAGCAGGCACTGAAATAGGAGAGACAGAAATATCTTTGGCACTTTATTTTAGGAGAGGTAGAGTCAGCTGTTTAATCTCCTCCCCCAAGTTAGCCTGCCCTCCAGGGAAGCCATCCTTGTCACTTCACAGAAAGTCACTGTGAAATGTTGGAGAATACAATAGTCTGTTTTTCTGCCCCTTTGGAAACCCAACACCACTTAACAAGACCTCCCTGACACCAGTATTTTCCAAAGGATGGCTCAGTGGCTATTTCAGAGGTCTGAAAATAGAGAGTCTCATTCATTTCTACTTTGCTGCCAGGATAGCTGTTGACTTCACTGAAGTTTACTGTGGGAGGAAGAGAAGAACGAGTGAAACTGTGTGCAGATCTCTGAGAAGAACATACCATAGAGAAAACCAGTCATCAGAGGATGGCTTAGACAACATCTCAGTCTTCCTCACCTGCTGTTACAATGATTCTAAAACAGGGGTAGAAATGTAAAGTAAAATATTTACTCCAACATTTTCAAATTTGTACATTTCCACTTCTGCTTTAGATGACATTTTTATTTAGGAAATTGATATTGTGTTTAGTAATTAAAAAAAAGGGGAAAAAGGTAACGTAAGCTGAGTGACAAATTCTATGCTAAGTTGTATGAAATGTTGATCAATCTAAACCATTTCTTCTTTATTTTCCTTTTGGGTGTTTTTGCTTTTAGAGTTCTGTTTGTTTCTTGGTTCTTTTTTTAACATGGGAACAAGGATTTTCCATTAAAAAGAGTTTGGGTAGATCTACTGTAATGTTCCTCCTCTCCCATTTTTCAGTGCTCTACAAGGAGAGATGTAGTCACACACTTTTGCCTATGACGTGCAGGGTTGGTTTTGAGACAGTGCTGATCTATTGAGCATTATAGAATTACAAAATAATGTATGTTGGAAAGAACCAGGGTAGGTCTTCTAATCCAACTCCAGCAAGATCAGCTTACTCAGGACTTGCCCCATTGAGTCCTGAGTATCTCCAAGGATGGAGAGTCCAACACCTCACCAGCCAATCTGCTACACCTTACACCTTCTACTGCTCTTACAGAGAAAAAATATTTCTTACTAACTGGAATTTCCTGTGTTCCAAGTTGTGTCTGTTGCCTTTTGCCCTTTCACCGGACATCTCCCATAAGAGTCTGGATTCATCTTCTCTGAACCCTCCCAATAGGTAGCTGCAGACAGCAATGATACCTCCCTTCATTTGTCCCTTTTCCAGGCTAAAATAAGGCAGCTGCCTCAGCCTCTTTGTCTACGTCACTTGCTCCAGCCAACAACCACCCTGCTGGCCCCTCCACTGGACTTGGTCCAGGCGATCAATGTCTTTCTTGTACTGAGAAACACAAAACTGGACTCAGGACTCCACCTGATCTCTGACCAGTGCTGAGTTGAGGAGAACGATCACTTCTTACAGCTTGCTGGCTTCACTCTTGCTAACACAGAGGTGCTCTGGGTTCAGAAGGTTTCAGTATGGCAGTCTGCTGGAGAGGTTGTCTGAGAAACCTGAGAAACTGAGGTTGGCCTAAACTTCACAAAGCAGGGGAGTACTAGGTCATCTCCAGATGTCCCTCCAACCTAGGCTGGCATGCAGGTCCATGCAGCTCCTCAGTGAACTGCAGTCACAGGTACAGGATCCAGCCCCTGCACAAGACCCCAAAGAATATTTCTACATGGACCAGCACAGATTTTGCCCAGACTCTGAACACTCCAGACTGATCCCTGCTTCATCCCAGGGGCCATGGCATACCCTGAGTGAATAAATCCCACAGGGAGAAAGAATGAGTCATCTCAGTAACAGCCTTGCACTAATGAAACTCTAACACAGCCAGCCGAAAGCTGGCTTGCATGCCCTTGGGTCCAAGAAGAGGCGCTCGCATTTGTACATACTCATCTGAGTAGACATAAACAGAGCCTGCAACCATGAACAGGCCATGTGCAATGTGAGGGGCGGGGAGGAGGGGGATGTAGATAAAAAAAGCTAAAAAAAAAAAAGAAAGAAAGATAGAAGAGGGAGAGAAGACTATTCTCAAACACTGTCACTGGGTCAGGTATCCTCTGGCATCTATTGTGTAAGCCAGTGCTTACTTAAAACTCTCTCTTACGCCATATGTTAACTTGTTCACAGAGGTAAACCCTGTAAAGGATGTGCCTCTGGCATCACAGTTAACCTAGTAAAGGACTCACCACATTATATTTCCTCGTGGAAGAAGGCTGATTCTTCCAGGACCTTAAAATGTTGTGCTGGGCACCTATTTTATGTTAATAGCTTTTGCCAAAATGAACCACCATCCTTAGCTCTTAAACATTGACTCATGAATTAGCCACACAAATCATTGCATCCAATAACCTCTATAAGCCAAAAAAGAATAAACAACTTCAACCATATAAAATTCCAGCGTATCAAGAATTGGCCACAACTGACTGATGTAATGACAAAGAGCCTGCCTTTGCTGTGGGATACATCAGCATACTTCATATATGTTACCAGATGCCACTGCATTTTTGTGTTTAAGCCTTGCATGATTTGGATAGTTCGTAAGAACCCTTCTGAAACTTTCCTGCTGTCTCAGAAATGACACCTCATGACAATGATGTACTGTGGATATCATTACTACACTATTCTTAAAGTAAAATATTTGGTTTTTAGAGCCTTTTCTTACAAGCCATAATGAACCCAGACACCTAACTAGTTCCCTAGTCAAACACAGAAGTCAAAGCAACCTCCTGCCTGACCTCTGCAAGAAAACCAGATGCTGGCTCTTGTACAATACAACAGGGCTCAAATATTCATGGTGGCCTCCAAACACCCTGTGAATAATTGCCCTCCCTACATTTAAGATAAGACTGTACTGAGCATCCTGGAGAATGCTTTATAAAATGAATTTTTTTAGGGAATTTCTCAGCCCTTTCAGGGAACACACAGCCACAGGTGCTTTATGGGCACAAAAGCCAAATTTTAGTCATGTGTACAAGAATTTGAGAAAAAAAGTTTTTAAGCTAGAGGGATTCAGTTGTATGCCTTAGTATGGAGCACTTAGTATGGAGGCCTGTACAAAGCACCGAGTTCCACTAAGGAATTACCAGGACACCAGGGTATCCAGTAAGGCATCTGTTTACAGACAGACAGAAAGCCTGATTTTTGTCTGGAAACAGCCATTTCAGAATTTCTTCCTTATCCACGCAATTATGGAAAATATGTAGAAAACCAGCAGCCTGTGACTTACATTACAAATTGCTATTACGCAACAATGTTTGAATTTTGCTACGCTGAGTGCAAACTTTTATCGTCAAGCCAGAGGAAAAAATATGTATCAGATATACATATGAGATACTTATGACCTGCTTATGGATATCCCACTAGATGGAAAAAAAAGACAGCGTGCAGTGTTAATCAGATACACGAATTTCTGGTTTATTTCTTGAGCATAAGTTTTGGATTGATTTTTTTTGGTAAAGACTTTGGTGAAATAAGTCATGAAAGTACTGAAATTCATCCTCTTTTGGGACATCTAAGTGAGTGTTTCCAAATTCCTTACATTAACACATCAATAGAATTTGTTACAAATATTACTGGTTTGTGCCAGAAAGTTTATAACAAGATGCTGGCTGGCTACCAAACCACTAACCCTCTAGGACTGGCTTAGGGACAACTCAGTATGTTATTTGATGAAAGAGAGTATATGGCCTATGAAGGCCTGGAAGACTTATTTCACAACGTGGCTTGCTTACTCAGAGGTCTCTCTTGGCAGCTCCAGCGCAGAGAAGGACCCCACCCAGGCCAGCTATGCTGAGACCAGGCTATCATCTGAGCCACTGACTCCCCTATTTGGCTCAGGTTGCCACAAAATTACATTCAGACTCGCTATTTTCAAATGAAGGCAAATGATGTGCGCAGGCGTTGATGCCCTCCTCCCATTCAGCAAGCATTTTTAAAGGGCACGAGTTGCGTTTTAGTGCTAAAGCTGAAATTCTGGGAATGCTCACTGATACTTCATTTTGGGGTTTGGGTTTTTCTCCTTTTTCTAAGAGGAAGATCAATACCCTACTTTCCTCCCCCATACTGTCTTTCATCCTAAAATACTTCCCAGTTTAAATGGATATGTTTACAGTAATTTTTTTCTCATCTTTTCCCAAGCCACGAGAATACAGAAGCACTGTGGTGTAATGTGCAGAGCATCACTGCTGGGAAGCTGGGAAGCACTGAATATTGCCTTTACCTGGAACTACAAAGGTAATTAAAATAGCTGGAACATCAGGTTAATTAAAACCCCCTCTCTGATGTAGGAAGACTGTTACTGAGTCCAGATGATCCGATCCCTCTTTTAAGATCATCCATGTAAAGCACTTTTTTTTCATAAAAAGGTACTGGTACTTTTGGTATTTAAAAGGGAAAAAAAAAAAATGTTCAGATCCTTACAAGGTGCTTCTGTACTCAAAGGAGATGTTTGTGCATGCTGATTCTTCATGCAAGCTAACAATTGTATTTCTGCAAAATTCTGTTCTCTTAAACTATTACTCCCCCGGCCCTGCAATGCTCCTCTTTGATTTAAGATTACAGATGAGTTAGTTTTAGGATTATCTTCAGCATGGAGCAAAACCAGTGTCAAGGACCCAATGAGCACATAGGAGGCTGTTATCGATGTATCATGTAATCACCTTACGGAGGCTGTGCATCCTGCTCTTCTCCTCCTCCCTTTTGAGGACTGACATACCCTTGGCTTCTCAGAGGTTGCATGGCACTTTCAAAAACTGACTTATTAATTTTTCTTCAATGTCTGCCACGCTCCTTATGCCACGGACTTTCCTGACTGGCAAAAACTGGAAGACTAGCAAAGACTTTCTAGAAATCTCCTCCAGATTTGAGATATAAGTCAGGGACCTTGTGCACTGAAATGAGCAAAACAGCTACCAAGACCTCCAGGCATCTGGCATTTACAATGGGGCAACCTTCAGCAGCCAGAGGGCAGAAAGTGCAGCTCTTCTCCTCCAGCACTCCACTTTCAGGGTAGCCGCCTGCCTCTTTTCTCTTCACTGGTAAATCAAATTCACTGTTATTCTTGTATTTTAGATAGTATGGGAATAACAGCACCTTTAAAATACACGTGTTCTCCATAGATGTTCACCACTAAATCTTGTTTGTCTCTATTTCGCTAATTGACATTGATACAACAGATGAAGTCATGCATGGGTTTGTGTTCTGCTTTATTGGTGTTTAAGCCACCTGTTGATATCAATCTTTTGGAATAAAAGTGCACCAATAAGCAAGACTGAATATATTTCAGCTCATCTTGGAGCAGCAATTAGTGGGGCAGGGTAATAACTCTTGGAAGACAACAAAAGCCTCATAAACACTGCTTCCACCCTGTCCATCTCCAGCTGGAGATGGAGAAATGCCATTCAGATGCACTGGTAATGCTTTCTCCTTTCCGGCAGCCATGAGAGGAGTCAGTAGGAACATGGAGGATGAGATAGGGTGGATGGGACAGGGTCAAAAGGCAATGGCTCCTTGCATGGTGTTGACTGTCTGACTGGATTAGATTGATTTGATTAATCCTCTTCCGCAGCAGAGCCCTTGCAATGAGCAGAACTTGAGCAACCATGCCAGAACTACAGAAAAGGCTGCTTTTTCTCTTTGTGGAGTTGCCCAGATCCACCAGCTCAGATGAGGCCGGTTTTAGACAGAGCTGTGAGAAGCTGGGCTGTGGGGGAGATCAGATGTCTAAAAAGTTTAACTGGCACAAAAACCAGGGTAATCATGCCTGGGAGAGGGACAGGTTCTGGATACAGTCATCAGGAGCAAGCTTGACTCAAGGGATGCTGCAACCCACCCACTGGAAGGTATTTGCAGGGTTTGGTAGGGGACAAGACCACCTTTGGTGGAGCTTATTCTCAGGACAGGAGAGACAACAAAGTACAGAGCATTTTGCTCTATGGAAGCCGAGGGGCTGCAGACAGGTGCAGAACAAGAGCACCAATATGAGAGCAGAAAACCATCAGAACAGAGTCGAAAGTCTTACAGCAAATAGGAAGGGGGAGGAGAGCTTTAGGTAAAACATGTGCAAGATGCTAACTTTGAAAGTCACATTGCATGTCTGGCTGTGGCAGACATGCTTTCATGGTACTGGCTTTCAGGTATGCTCTTTAATCCATTTGTACCGTAAAATGAACATTCATACTCTATTCAAATATCCCTTCCCCATTGCCTACCTAAAATCCATTGTTTTCCCTAATAGACAGGAAGAGTTTGAAAATATTCTTCTGGTGTGAATCCAGCAATCCTGTATTTCCTCCTGCATTTTTGATCAGGAGGATATAGCAGTAGGGACAGACCTGTGACAGCTACTGCTTCATGTGACATAGGGCACGCATGTGGCACAAGGTGTTGAAAATTGCATTTTTTCCCCCACTTTTTCAGTCCTACTGCCCAGTAAATCTGCAGATGAGATCAATAGCAAAAGTATCACTATAGAAACATCTCTTAGTACCAGAGTGATACAGAAGCCAATGGAACACCTATTTTTTTTCGTAACTCTTTCCATCTTTATGTCCAATCCAAAATAAATAAAAATTTTTTTTTAAAAAAAAGAAAACTTTAAAATAATGAAGTCTCTCTTACTCTGTTCAGCCAGTGTCTCTAAAGAGCTGGAAATAGTTAAATTGATATTTACACAATTCATCCTGACTCTGCAGTCTACCATCACACAAAGAAAACTTCCCCTTAGAGAAGAGGGGAAGTTTACTTAGCTGCAGTCTCTGATAACCTCAGTTCAGTCCTAAGGCAATACAGATACCAATTATATGATACACTTACCATACGTCTTTAAATTCTCTGTAAAACAATCCCTGAGAAATAATTGTTACTGTCATTCTAATCAGGCATTGAAAGTAAAGCTGACAACATGTTTTTGTACCCATTGGTATGAAATTAAACTTTTGTTGTGTTTGGGAATATGTTCATTCCTCTATGTGTATTAGTTATGGTAGAGAATTAATGGATTTACCCAGGTGTCTAAGAAGACTAATTCCCTCACTGAACACCAATTTGCCTACATGCTTCCATATCACCTGAAGTTTTATAGCAACTGCTCATCTTCCTCCTCTTTTTCCCTTTACATCAGGGCTGCGTTTGACCCTCTGGGTTTTCACTAAATTCTTTATGCCAATTAATCTTATGCAATCTTTTGTCCTTTGTACAAAGAACTAAACAAATAAAAATGGTAACTTCACTCTAAAAGAAAAAGACTATTTACTTAAATCTGAATAATTTTCATAAAGGCAGAAAACATTTTGTCCTTCAGTTTGTAGGATTTGATCATTAGATGACTAACTAAGGCAGCTGCAAATAGTTGAGGATGTTTTTATAATACAGCCAAAGAGGTTTTTCAAACACTGCTATCCAAATCACGTCAACTTATCCAGTTTTAAAAAGTACCATTTTGCCTAATCTATTAATTCTGTCAACAAGCCTATGTGATATTTTAGTTAACTCATCTCCATGTTAATGTCACCCTTGCCACTGTGGATGTCACCAGTCTATATCCCAGCACCCCTCCCCAAGGTGTCATCAAAACCTCTTTTCGTACTCCCAGAGAACAGAACCACTAACCAGGATTTCGGCTTTACCACCTGATTTAACTCACAGCAAACTTTAATGAAATAGCACTCTTCATAGAACTGCCTCTAGCCCCTAAATCTTCCTATGATCATTACAAGGAGTGGCAGTCTACAAACTACTTTCTGTTAGAAAAAATAATTAATAGAGCATTAAGCCTACCTCCATGAAACTAGTAGACACATGATTAAAAAAAAAAAAAAAGATGTACAGCCATACTCCCATTTCCCTCCAAAAGACCCACAAGGATAATTAACTGTAAGACAGCTCTATTCTAAAGAAAATTTCTCAAACTTCCCCTTCTAGCACCATCCCAACTTTGTTAAAGTCATCTCAGATGTAAACCTCTACAAACCAGGAACTGACCATGCCTGAATAATAAATGCAGGACCTGACAACACATCTCCACTGCCCCCAGCTTGGATCCCACAAACACTCACCCAAGAGATGGATGGCCATGGAGTGCGCCTTCTTCCCTCATTGAAACCACATTTATGAAAGCAATTAATCACTGTTTCCCAGGGCAAACTCACAAGTAAATCAGTACAGGACAGTAACACCCAGGTACCAGTAGGAGAGTGCTTTTCATAAAAAAATATTCCAACCCTGCTCTCTGAATCCTGTTACTCAAGAGTGACGTGGACCTTCAACATAAACCTGTAAATAAATGTTCAAAACTTTACCGGCTGCTTAAAAACATGGATTCACTACAACTTCAAGGTTTATATCACATTGTAACTTCCCCCACTACCTGCCACGCACTGAACATTGCTTGTACCGTGGACAAACCTGACTATCACCAACCTCAACACTTCTTCTTAGTTATTGCTGAAACAATGGAAGCCTCACCTGAAAACTATGCTGACTACGAGACGACAGACCGAGGTTTTATTTAAGCACACTTTTATGCAGATTACTGTCTCTTAGGGAGGCAAAGGAGAGATCCACATTAGGAAAGTATCCTGTACTATGAATCTGAATAAAACAATAGGCATAGTATCATCGAAAAAATCTGGGGACTTTGAACAAAGGAATTACTTCATCTAAAGCTTCATGATGTTAGTGTTTGGGGGTTTTTTTATTGCATTCAAGGTAGCAGAATTTTTATAGTCTTTGAAAAGAAAGAAATTTTCTTTAAGGGAACACCTATCGCCATCCACAATTTCCTTCACCAGCAGAAATTATATTTCTCAAGTGGTTATGCAAAAAGGGAGGCAACAGCAATAGAGCTGGATAAAAGAGATCATCAACATATAGTAGGCTTTCTAAAAAAAGTCTCTTCTACTGTTACACATGGGATATCTGATCTGGGAACTACTGTAGGATAAAGCTCTAAGGTAAAGTCATGCTAGGCAAGTGAATATATAACACAGCAACAAACACCAACAGAAAATGCAGCTATATTCCAAAGGAATCTGTTAAAAATGACACAAACTCATTCACACTTTGAAATCTAATCATTTGGTCCGTTCCCTCCATTCTGTTTCAGCCAAGATATCTGTAAGACATCTACCCACCGTTAAATTGGTAGCCTTCTTTGAGCAAAATTGAATTTAGTCACGACTACTACTTTTCTTTTATCATTCAGAGAACAAGTAATTCTGAACTGTGTTACGGTAGGCTTTCTGATTTGAATTTTGCTTTCTGGTTCTCTTTGCTTTTTGTCTGCTGTCATTTCTTTTCCTGGGGATATATTTTGCCACTTGGGAAGTTCTGAGAAGATAAAACACTGTGCAATTGAAAATTCTTAACTGTCCAAAGCATGTGTGTTTGCATTTGTGGAGGCTCTGTATTTATTCTCTGTCTCCCTGGAAAAGCTACTAGCTTTTTTCTTTCTAGCTCATCTCTGGCACTTCATTTGTAACATACTACAGCTTCCAAAGACAGATGCGACACAAAAAGAAAAAAGGAGAGAGAAAATGCTGAGTTCATCACCATAAATTATTGATGTTTCTTCTACTTAACTTACTCATCAGGATTCATTGTTAATGAGGTGTGGATTTTAGCTTTAAATTTGCCATGTAGCACTGCAGGCATTCAATTTGAAGCACTGCATTAAAGAGGATTTCTCCCAATGTGTCTCCAGATCTTTCTGGTTCCATTTTCTGCAGTAGGTCTCTACAACTGTGACTTGGCAGGCACTGGTGGTATTTATCCACAACACAGAATGCAACAGGAAACAAAAAGACAAGAGGAAGATTTTTATTATGTAACTGATAAAATACAGAAACAGATGCTGTGCAATTGCTCTGGAATTAGTTGATTTATTTAAAGGGTTAATTGACTCATTGTATTCCTATGGGGTAAACTGGAATTCAGATGAATTGCAGTGATCCAGCGTCTGGGAGCACGAGGAATTCTGCCAAAATATATTACTGAATTTCCATCCTCCAGTTTGCAGCTACATTAAATTAGGGTCAGATGCTGCTGTTACTGTCATTCCTGATGCTGGACTCCCACTGCCTTTAACAGAAACAGAAGCTGGCTCATAGGCTGCGGTCAGGACTGAGATATTCTCAGTTCAACAGGCAAAATGAAAACTGGGATGGAGCTGCGAGTAAACTGGTTTGGGTTTACCCCAGAGGATGTTTCCACCAAAGCGTGCTAAAAAAATAAAATGGGATGACAAATTGATTCATCTTGGGTTTCTTCCAGATGGCTCCAGCGGTGGCCTGGCCATCTGAACTGAAACCAGTGGGAGCTTTATCAATGACTGTGGGAGGATCAGGCATAAACCAGTGCGACGTCCTTTTGAAAACTTCACTTGGCCCTTTGTATCACAGGGATCCTCAGGACTGAACATCACTTACAGGACTCCACACAGTGTCTACACGCCTTCTGATACACGTATTGACCCCAGCCATCTGCACAGGACGAACAGCCCAAGGCTGAGGGGCTGAGGTTTGAAATCCTGGTCCATCACCTGCTTCCCATGGGACTTCGGGAAACCTGCATTGCCTGACTGCCACAGCTCTTTATCTGTAAATTAATACTATCAGTTCACTGCCTTAAAGATCTATTGCAGGGATAAATACATTATATCTTATACAATGGGTACAAGATCAAATGAGTGGCTAAGACAGGCAGACATGAACATCCTGGGGGGTTTTTCATCCTAAATCAGGCAAACTAGCAATTAAAGTGGCCTTTTTCTGCTACACAGTAAAAAGGAGTAGGGGAAGGGAAGAAAAAAAAAAAAAAAGAAGGAAAAAAAAAACACTTAAAGAACTGCTCCTAAAAATATAAAATGTATTTTAATTATGAAGGGGAATTAATTTTAGATTGACTGAGGAAAATCTCATGGGGCATCCAGCCAACCCATCCATCTCCTATCACCAGAGAATTTCAGCTTTCCAAACAGACCTGTAACATTCCACTTCTCGGGATCTTCACTGAATACCGAGCTTATTATCTTGTGACTCCTTCATTATCTGTCACTGTCATAAAAAGCAGCATATACTCCTAAGGAAATTAAATGCTGAAGAAAAAAATGTATTAGGCTATCTAATCACCCTTCCCCTCCCCTTTGCAGGATTTCTCCCTACCGTATCGTCTTTGCCCTTCAGACACACGCAAAACCTTGTCAGCTTTGCCTCAGCTCTTTCACTTTTTGCCCTTCCATTTCCTGCCACTTCATTCCTTAAATTCAAAATACATAGCAATGTCTGAATGCAGCTGTCTTGGATGGTGTCAGGTGAGTGGGGACATGATGCCACTCAGACATTGTATGGTCACATCTAGCTGACATGGCTGAGTGCTCTTCGTCTCGGTCTCCTCCTTGGCCAACTGATTAAAACTCATAGACAGGCAAACTCAAAAAGCCCATGCATGGCTCCGTGGTGCTCTGCCCCAGTGCGGATGCCAACACGCAGGCTGAGGCTGTGCCCAGCCTCTCTTGGAGCAGTGGGACCTTGTGGCTACAGTGTTGGACAGCTTTGGGAGAGTGAGTCACGCCTCTGGTTTTGCCACTGGCCTAGAAGATGCCTTTGAGCAGATCTTTCCTGCCCAGTATCTCCTCCTGCAAAAGGAGGACATGCCATTCATCGCTGGGCACTGTACGAAGCAGTAGCTGCTGATAGCAGTGGTAACACTCATAGCACAACACTACCCACTCCAGTTCTGATAACTTCTTCATATCTGGAAAATGCCCTTATTGACCTCAGTTTCTTCTTCTTTTCCTCAGTACCAACATTTGCATTGCATATTTCAGTTCAGGCATCTTCCTGTATTACAAACCATCTCAAATTCTACTGCTGCCTTCACCTGCTTCCCCACCTCCTGCTGTTTCACCAGCTGCTCCGCGTGTAGCACTGCTCCAACAGCCACCAGATTAACGATCAAAAAGTTCACTTATTTTTTATTTTGTAATATATCTGGGAGCTCATACCTTCCAGTGGCACTCTCCTCGTGCAGCCACATCCCTTCACTGTATTGCATTGTCCCCTGCGACTTCTCTGCACTGCTTGGGTACTGTATAGTGCCCCATGCTGAATGCTTACGTTGTTTTCTAATAGAAAATTATTTTAAAAATGTAAATTGTGAGATGCCTTGAACAGCAGACTGGGAGAGCTTAAACTACATTTTATTAAAAATATTTTCAAAAGTATGAGTATATTAAAAACTTCAACAGATGCAGCTATCAGCAGCAATAGGAAAAAAGAAAGAAATGGAAACCATTAGCATACTTTCTAACTGAAAGAATAATGTCATTTTAAAATACTGCTATGGAGAGTACAGGGATCTTCCTTTACTAGAAAAGATGATTGGATTTTAGAACAAAAGAAAAACTCTTGAAAAAGAAAAGAAAATCAACTAAATAATAATAAAAAAGAACTTTAAATACCTTCCAAAAAGTTACAACAAATGACCTCCAAAAGTTAAGATACACGAGACCAACTCCAGCTGTGGGATAGATGCTGAGCCCTGCCAGCTGAGGATCTAGTCCAGAACACCTCAACCTTCTGGTAAAATTATAGTCAGACTAGAAAAGGACAGATTATTCAGTCCTTCTCAATAACACATGAAATCCTTCACAAGGGGTCATAACAAACCCTATCTGAAAGACATGAGATGTAGAAGGTGCCGAATAGTGAGGGGGAACCTGTGCTTTTCTCCTCTTCCAACACCAGGTTTATAGCCCAAAAAGCAAAGCAGCACATTTTGCCCACCCCCTATACAGCAAACCCACAGCCAGTGCCTGGCTCAAGAGTGGACAAGATCCACATCACCAGGGGTGTTGAAAATAAGCTTTGGGTCTTGCCTCACTCTGAGGTAAGTTGGAAAACTTAAGAGTTATTTAGGGATAGTTTTTACGGATATCATAGGCTTGGTTAAATACATATTTTTAATATATTAATTAGGTATTTATTTAATATTTCAGAACTTCAGATTTAGGGCACAGTCATGCAGTGATCGATTAGGCTAAAAAAAGTTTGCTCTGTGGGTGAGATGGCTTATAATTTCTCATTTCAGGGTCCCGTGCTTTTGCTTTTCCTTTTTTTTAAGCACTATTTGCAGGGATTCTGTTCAAAGTAGAGCAATTCAACTTTGATCATGCATGGCCAATCCTAAATTCCTCTACTTTTAAATACTTTTTAATTATTTGTGGTTCTGCTCCAGAGTTGTTGTCCAGTCTGCTAAGATCTGCTGATCCTCTCTTGAGAGTATTTTAATTTATTAATGTAAAAAGACCTTGTAAATGAACGTTTAGTGATTATTAATTTCCTTTCTGCTCCAGACACTTCTATCTAGGGTGTCTCATTTGAAGAGTTTTTTGGCTTTTTTTTAAATCTCCATTCATTTCATAATATCAAACTGTTGTCTTTGCCATGCAAGGACGGCTGTCAAAACAGCCAAATCTTGCTATACCGGGGCCCAGAGTTTATGTGTCACGGAACTGACAAGCTCCAACACAGTTCCCCGGAAAGAGAACATGCACCAAAAAAGTAGATCGAGCGGTACGATATTGGCTGGCTATGCAAAATGTATAAATATTGATATAGCAGGTTCAGCAATATGAAGGGGAACTGTGATCAGAAATTGCAGAAAGCTGCCTTAGAGTCAAAATCCTACTTAGGTAATGAATATGTTGCAGTCATACCCTACCCTCATGCTTTCATTCTCATTCAGTTATCCCTGGCTGTCAAACAAAATAAATGGCACATCTCTTGTGAAATCACATCTGTATTAACTTTAATACTTTTTCACCGTTTTCAAATTGTCTTTTATATATATAGCTCTTTAATTAGGCGTCCTGACAACACGGCAACAGATCAAACTGTTGGATGGGTTCTGAGACTCCTGCTGCTTATGTCAGTGTCATTTGCATTTCCTCACCCCCTTTTTACAATCTACTTTTGGATTAACTTTCTGAGACTCCCTGCTACTAAAGCGTTCATCCTTAACACCGCTCCCCAAGCGAAATAAACCTAAGGTCATATTGCAGCTAATATGACGTGCTTGCAGTCTTGCAATTATGGCTGACACACTGAAACTGCTCCCAAAATGGAAAGCATGGTTAGAAATTTTTTAGAAAACAGAAAAATCTGTCAAAATACATTCCATATTCTTTTTTTTTCATGAGAAATACACATAAAAAAAGACTGTTTAGTTCTCAAAATAACAAAGCGCAATTAAAACTATATATTGTCTCCACCTTGCCCCATATGACAGGGGGGAGAAGGAAAGAAATGAACCAAAAATGAAAAATTGCTAGCCATTAGCGTTTAAATTTTAAACAATAAAGTGTATATATATAATTATTTCTCAAAGAGATAATTTCCAAGGAGAAAGTTTCAAAAGAAAAACCCAGTTACATCCCCTTCTTCCTGAGATGGTTTTTGCCCTTTACTCACTGTAATCTTCTACTGTACTGTGTCTGTCTTAAATGGTAATATGCCGACAGCAGAGATTTGCTTTGTCCTGATTGTCCTACAGACACAATGCTGAATATAAAAATATACAGCAATAACAGCTTGATGGTCACGTGGGTTACGAAATGTCATCTCTTTGACTGAGACAGAGGGGACCAGAAATGAAAGATCATCATGGAAAGCAAAGCCTGGAGTCTAGGAAAACTGAAGGGCCAGTGTAGATTAAAGTTATCAGTGTTTTGGGGTTTTTTGTTTTTTTTTTTCCCCAGGTTTTTTTGCAAGCCAGAGGTATTCACATAGTTTTGCATCATTAAATCAGACCTTTCAGAGACAAAATAACTCGTAAAGGACTTAAAGGCCACAATTTTTTTTGACGAATTCTCAGTGAGGAGAGCAAAGGTCAGAAGCGTACAGTTTGCTTTGCTGCTCTTGTTGCTTTTTTTGATGACAGAACTGAAAAGTCCTGTTGAATTTCATGATTGAATGAATACATAAGTCAGTGTAATACTATATTCCAATGAAATACTATATGCAGCTGAAAACAAAGTAAGTGCCAACGTTAGGCTCATCTCTGGCCTGCCTCCTCTCTGCTTCCGAGGAGAAGTCATTACCTAGTATTTATTTACAAGATTGGGGAAAAAGAAATCTGGGAAAAATAAAGGCTTTGTGCTCTGATTTCAGGCATGAAATGGTGTCCCACTGTGTCATTTTGGATTTGCCATTTAAAGGCTTATGGTGCGTTTGCTTGAACAGTCCCTTTTTTAAGAAGAGGAATTTAGTTCTTTGGAATCTGACAGTCTCAGAAGGGCTGCTCAGATGTTTTTATTAATTAGTTAATATTTGTGCAATGCTTAAAGTATCAAGCGCTATATAAATGTTAAGCTATGGAATTTGGTCCTACAATTAAATGGCAATTATAAACAATGAAAAATTCATATTTATATATTTGCTAGGAATTTACATGAGCATGACATATTTGATAGCTTAGCAGAGAGCTTCTAATCTATCTAAAGCCATATAAAGTTTAGGGATATGGCCAACAGCCTATTTAAATAACAAAGCAAAAGTCATATTTTCCCCTGTGTTTCCATGTTAGCCTTTAAGGCTCCAATTAAAAGCAATTTAAGAACAGGACTCTTACATCTGATTTTCCCATGCAGTTGCCATCTACTAGATTTCTTACACATGCAAAATAAAAATTTGCCCCTGAAACCACATTAAGTGTGCATATTAAAAAAAAAAAAATAAAATGCACACATTCTGGTTCAGTTTAAATCCTACAGCTTTGAAAGCTCCCAGCTCATCTGTTAACATTACAGAAGACAAAAGTACCAGAGAAATAGCAGAAAATGCTGAGTGTCTTGTTACGTTTCCTGTCTTTTTCTTCTGCATATGAATATCAAACTGTTAATGAAAAGACTCTTAATGAATCAACACTCTCACAACAGTGTCACTAATGAACTACTGGTAGTTGGAAATGGAGACTAAAAATACTATGGCTCCCTTTAGTGCAGAGTTATCTTATCAATATGCTGCAGCCAGAACTGTTAGGCTGAAAAACGCATTTGCTTAAGAAAATAACATCATGAAGCAGAACCACGGTAACAACAATACTTCTGTTGCCAGAACACACTTGTAGTTGGTGGGTGGTTTATATAACTTGAACACTTAATTAAGTGTATTTTTCCAATAAATACATCGTAGGACATTAATTTTTACTGATGGCTAAATATCTGCTAAGTAGCTATCCTGTCTCTTAGGCAACCAGGCTAGATTTTAATAACTTGCAGGACAAAAGAGCAACAGGCGCATAGAGTCTGGTGAGGATGTCAGCATTTCCATTATAAACCCCATTTAGCGCCGGGGACAGTACTCTAATTTGAACATTAAAACATGCTGGGGACAGCTTTTATCCAGGAGTGATTTTCTGTTTTTCTAATAAGTGCCATTTGCATCCTTTTGGAAGAATCTTAAATGTATAGAGCTTGCGGGGGGAGGAAAAAAGCTTAAACAAAGAATAAATTAAAAAAAAAAAAAAAA
>VXBO01006267.1:279810-336105 GCA_013400135.1 Rhinoptilus africanus | reverse complement strand
AAAAAAAAAAAAAAAAAAAGAAGAAGAAAGCCCTAAACCAGAGTGGGCTTCAGGGTTTAAATGCAGAATGGAGCCTTTATGTTTCACTGGGAGAGGCTGATTCCAGCTCTGATCAGAGGCTGATCAAGGATGGGCCCAAGGTCGCATGGGACCTTCAGGACACACGAATGTGCTACATAATCTGGCGATGCCAAGTGACAGCAATGCCACTTAAGTCAGGAAACAAGAAGCACAACATGCTACTCATGTGATGGTGGGAAAAGGTGGCCCTTTGGAAGCAGAAAATAAAACCAAATCCCTGGTAAGTCTGTAAATCCTAACGATACGATACTCTCTCTTCGGAGGAGTTTTTGTGTTAAGTTCCACTGTTGTAGGCACTTTCTAACCCCAGTTCCCTGTAAATTTTAAATAGCCTTCACTTCCTTTCCTAAATATACTTGTAGAAGCTTTATATGTGCTCTGGATCAGCTATGAATCAGCCACTCCGCATAAGAGCATTTCAGGTATGGATGAAAATGGTTCTTATATATCCAGTAGTTTGATGTATATTTTAAGCTTGTAAATTTCTTTGTAACAAAATCTATTTTATAACTAAACTACATTATTACTATGAATCAGGCCAATAATACATGGTTTAAAGCTATCTGGATACAAGTTTACATTAGTGGCTCAGTCACCATCCACATCTGTAAAAAATAAATAATGCATATAGGAACGGTCGTCAAAATTCATTCCAGCAGTTACATTTTATACACAATTCATTTCCAATGTTTTGAATACTGAAATATGGATTTATGTTGTCAAGGCATCCTAAACTTACATAGAAATAGTCTTCAGAGACCTTACAGACTTTTAAATAACTTCAAAACAGTGCAAATAGTGTGGCTTCTATCCAGGTGTTCGTATTTTCAGCTTTTTCCTTTTCTGTTTTGGACTAAACTATACTTCTAGTTTTTTTCTATGTAGCCTTTGACATGCTGTCCCAGGCACCCTGTATTTCTTCAGAAGTGAAGCAGATAGGAGTCACAACTGAAATTACAAGGCCAATTACTTGTCACCAGATCTGTGCTCTGAAAGGACACAAGAAAGAATGATACACAAAAAAAAAGCACAGATGTGCTCTGCCACGGGAAAGCTCTCCCATCGTGTTTACGGACCTTGTAGTCAAAAATAAGGCCACTGGCACATATAGAAGGTCTAGTCCTTTGTCCATCACTAGAAAATGCCAGGGGCTGCAGCAAAAGAGGAACTAAAAATCAGAATGTTTTAAGTAATGTTTATCCAAAATTTCCCACTCTTTCTCAAAAAGCCAGGAAAATGAGTGAAAATAATTCAAGTGGCAAGTCAATGCATTCCTCAGCAAGCCCGTCCATTGCCTCCTCTAGAAGATGAGGAGTCCTTGCTGCTTCGCAGGGGCGCTCTCTGCCTTCAGCAACGTTTACAGCTGTGCGATTGGGTTCAGCAGCAGAACGCATGCAACGGCTCGGAAGACGTTGTCTTTTATTTTCATAGGTTGCTGGAGAGCAAAGTCGTATTATTCTCATTTCAGAGGAGAGGAGGCACAGGGAGTGAGAGCTTGGCTCAGCACCGTAGATGCCAGGGGCAGCGGCCACAGGAGTGGACAGTTCTCAGACGGAATGTACCTCTGGAGGACCATCCTTAGCCATCAGCCAAGCCCGCCTTGCAGCTTTAATTTTTCTGGCACTGTCTAGAGCCATAGTGAGCAAAGCTCCCTGAAACTCAGCTGCCACGCGAAGGTTGGGAAGAGCCCGCACGCCCATCCAGAGCTTGACATTCAGCCATGAATCGCACCCATCTTCCCCAAAGCAGGCCTTGGTACACATGTACGCCAACCTGAGAAAAGGTTAAACACTTCTCCAGCTATTTGCTTAGTAATGAGAACTCTCATGTTATTTGGCCACGTTTTTTTGTAGGGCATTTCCTCCTCCTCCATTTTACTGGCAGGGAGTTGGGGGCCTATTATATCCTTCAACGGTGAATGGGAACACTGTTCACCGCGTCTATTTTCACTATCAGCACTAAGATAAAATACCTTATATATGTATAAAGGAGAAAAGAACAAGTCCCATCAAAAATAACATGCTGGGATTTCAGGAGGATTCAACTTCTCAAAATGAAACTTGAACAGCTGCTGGATGATATAACCTGAATAAAAGTAATTAAAAGAAAATGAGTTCTGCCCTCTTGTATCCTCCTGACTCATGCCTCATTTTCTACTTCAGGATTTAGGAAAGCAAATGTCTATTTCTCTGTCCATCACCAGAGCGACATCACAGCAAGTTAATTAGAGCACATGACAGACAGGCGCTATTTCTGCCTTCAAGTAAAGATCTTTCTGTTGCACATGAACATTTTTCTTTCAAAGCTTGTGAGAGAAACTTCTTAGCTACCAGGAGAGGATTCTGTCTCCCAAAGGTGTACGAAAATTATGCTTTTTCAACAACTTGCAAGCTTCAAGATTAGAGTTGCCAACCGTGCCGTATTAAAGAGGATACAGTCAGACTTGGCTGATCAAGCTTAATTTAGCCTTATGTTTGTGTTTCTGAAACACAGTAAACAATTTTTTAGCATGTACATGCTTACTGACTTGCAAACAAGAAACATTTTTTCTTATCTGAATAAAAATGGAATCTAGAAACTCATGACCTGTGTATTAATTATGATTTTTATATTCTGAAGTGTATTGCTTCATGAAGGGGGCTAAACACCACTATATATAGGCCCTGATAAAGAATATGCTGGGCATTTATCACTGGTAAGCACTACTGAAGCTAAAAGCCACATTTCCCCCTCAGTTTGGTGTCCATGTCATCACGTGGAAAGAGCAATTTGTATTCCGTGGGGATGGCTCACCGCTACAGAATCCAGGGTGCCCTGTCTGAAATGTTTTTTTCCCAGACTCTGACACTGTGTGTCTAAACCTGGATGCCCAAATCTATATTTAACAATCTGCAACCTATAAGTGAAAACATTATTCAAAAGCTGATGACATTAATCATAGTTCTTCACTATCCAAGCTCTTCTTTCCCTGGCCTTTACTTACCTCCCCTTCCATCCTCAGAAAGAGTGGCCAACGGCACCTGAGAAAACAGACTTTCCCCATAGGCTAACAAAATGCCTCATTCTATTAGGGGATTCACAGCAAACAAATAACCATCAGTGATTTATAAAAGGGAGTTGTGCATAAGCAGACACAGGTCAGGCAGCTTGTTAATTTTCCTACTGAGATAACAGCCCACACTACTCCATCAGCTAGCATCCAGAAGGACTCAGCTCTAGATTTTATTCTGCTGCTTTTCTTACAGCCAAGCAGAAGTACTCGAAGGAGGTCTTGAATTGTGTCTCCGTTGCCTGCGTCCTGAAGTCTTAGAGACCCTAGACCAGTGATGAACACAAGCAATGGCACGCATTTCTCTGGCCAGTGATCCAAAAACCTCCAAGAAACCTTCCAACTGGAAGACCACATTAAACAAATAGTAGGGTCAGGGGTACAGTATATGGAGAAATACTGTTAAAGTGCGTGACCAGATGAGGAGGAAAACCAGAGCCATTATGATGGTTTTATGAACTTTCTGAATATACTCCTAAGTGTCACACAATTTTAACATTACTCTGACAGGTTAATATGTACAACTTGCCTCCAGGAGCTAAGATTAAGTAACATCAAAGCTGAAGGGAAAAGCTTTGGCAATAAATGCCAAGAAATTTTTTGTAAGCACCCTTTCTCAATGGGAATATTTTATTTAAGTAAAAGGAAAAAAAATGAAACACATACATGATGCAAATCAGACCCACAACAGGCAAACTTTGTCATTTTAACAATGTTACATACATCCCAACTAATTTTCTGTTTTCTTTCCAAACACAACATCGTTCAAACAAAACTCCACCACCCGTTTGCTCTGTCTCCACGTGGCCACTACCCAACCCATGGAGTGTGTCCTACACCACACACAGGGGTAATGCAGACTAACAAGGCACGGCCATGGTCAGGAGGAGTTCAGGGAGCAGGGACTGCAAGGAGGTCCCAGTGAAAAGCACAAGGCATGGGTGGTATCTGAGCTCTCCTAACAGCAGAAGGTCCGTTTGCTCCACGGCCTCTAAGTTGGGCAGTGCCAGGGCTGTTCCTGAGGGGACTGAGCAATGCAAAGGGTGAAAGGCTAGAAATGGTCAATGCAAGAGCTAGTACAGAGCTCTAGTGATGGTGAGGGTGCTATGAGCAAGGAAGGACCAGGACCAAAAGGCAGGATGAGGAACTCCAACAGCCCACTTTAAGGGGAGTTGCGGAGTCGTGCCCCTAGTCACCCAAGGACTACTGGAGGTGCCAGCACAGGAGCCATGCAAGAAACCTGCTCCTTTGGAAAGCCATCATCACTGTTGTTGAGCGTGTCTAGCTATTCCAAAGCATTAGTGCCCAGGACAAGCCACTTTCATCAGATGAGGAAGCATATTTTCCAGGTTCTCACAGTCAAGCCAGCTCATCTTTATTTCACTCTCTGATGAAAGGGCAGTGTGTTTTTCAGACATTTCTCAAACAGGGAAGAGCGGTCATTTGGCCCATGGAAGAGAGCAATGCCATGATAATAAGGGACAGCAGAGCATAACGTGTGGCAAGAGCAGAGGGAACAAAAAGGCAGCAAAAATGGAAGGCACCTCGGAGTGGAGAAAACAATAAAGAGCAGAAATCCATAGACAAGGATCCTGACAAGGGGCCAGGAGGCATACGGGGAGCAGTGGAGGAAGTAGTAGAGAATTACAAAAGCACTGTGAGTTACTCATCAGCCACAGGATGGTCATGCTGGCTGAGAAAAAAGCATGGCACTGCCAAAAAGAAAGCTGCTCTTGGGTTGGGGAGGGAAAGGTGGGCTCACAGGCAGCAAGGACTTCACCTCCGTGCAAAGCACAGGTCAACCCTTGCCCTTCACCGCAGCCCCGGGCTCGAGCGGCGGCTGACAAGTCTGAGCTGAAGTGCTGCCGGGAGTGTATTTGTGATGTTGAATTTAGATGGGAAAGTAATGAAAAGCACGAGGAAAACATTTTAGTACCATTAATTAATTGGTTTCTATATT
The DNA here is from genome assembly GCA_013400135.1 of Rhinoptilus africanus. Taxonomy (NCBI): domain Eukaryota; kingdom Metazoa; phylum Chordata; class Aves; order Charadriiformes; family Glareolidae; genus Rhinoptilus; species Rhinoptilus africanus. Next base: position 331,015 of record VXBO01006267.1, on the reverse strand, counting down.
ATATTTAAGGCTCTTGGATGTTTTTTTCAAAGGCAATTAACTCAGCTTTATGTTGCCTGTAAATAAAAATCTCCATTTTGAAGCAGCCCTTTTTAAGCTGAGTGGAAGAGGAAATCAGACCCCTAATTCTGACCCCTACTCTGCAAATCACCAGGTTTTTTCCACAGTAAGATTAAATGCACCGTTGTTTTTCTGCCAGCCCTTAACACAAATTAATGACTTAAATTATCTTTCATCTCACCTTATAAATTCTACCTTGAAGCAGCAGAAAGCCCAAGGGCTCTTGCATAACCAGATGAAGACAAGTTCACTGCCGTGAATCCTTCCCATCTTGCTCCACTTTACATCAATTCTTTATAAGAAGAGGTCTCCAGGGCTAACAAAGAAGCTGGCCACGCAGCAGAAGGTGCTGTGGGACTTTCGGAGGTAAAAGCCCGTCTCGAGGTGACTCAGTGCACTCCATTAGTCCTAGGAAACGCGGGGCACATCGAACGTGGCAGATGTGCCCTTACTTGCCAGGCTTCAGACAAATGCAATCAAATCTATTTTAATCATCTATGAAATGCAAATGCGTTACACTTGTGCACCCACAAGATCCATTGTCTTCCTCACTGAAGCATACAATAATGCCAATTAAATGTCATTGCTAACCTAATAGGTGTTCTGATTGCCTATGGGAAATTATCTTTACTTTTTTTTATTAGTAGTAGTATTATTATTTCACATCACAAAGATTTTAAAATGTTTTAATATTTGTGTTAGGGCTTGTCTGTCTTCTCCCTCTTTTTGGCTCGGTGGTCAACACCTATCCAGACCAAGCAGCGAAACCTGTCCTTACACTTGGAGGAACAACACTGCATAATTCCGAGTATTAAAAATACCCTTCCCAACTTCTTCTAACCCTGCCCTACGCAGATGTGGCAGTTGCATTAATCTGCTGGCAATCTCGCTCACACACGCAGGCTCCCATATACGCACACAGCCCCTTTGTTATTCTGCTAGGAACGGCCAGGCAGCCGTAAAGACATTTATTCTCAGACCCACATGAAAAATGTTTGCAGTATGTATGTGGCCTACAAAGTCAAGAATGATAAGCATTTAAATCAGACTGGCCCATGCAAAGTCAATATTTCGATATCAGAGGAATTGATTCTTGATCTAGTGCCAGCACTGTGTACTCAATGTACTGCAGAAAAATCCTCGCCCAGCCTTCCTGCCAGCACACTGTTAGGGATGACAAGCATGCAGTTATCTGATAGAGCAGATATTTGTTCCAAAAGACGATTTTCATTTCAAAGACAAAACATGAAAAGGGCTTACTTGTGGGGAAACCAAATACTGTATTCTCCTCTTGATAAATCAAGCTTTAGAGAAATAAAGCCAAAGAGAGCAGGATTCTGAAAAGAACTTCTGTAGCTCTTTTCATGCTTTTTCAGCTACTCAGCTGGCTTAACTCTGCCAACTAATAATCCTCTGTTTTCCTAAGATGTGTTGAGAAAGAGTTTATTTGCAAATAATTATTTAGTGATAAGGATGCATGTCTGTTTGCTTTTAAACAGACCCTACAAAGCTAATTAGGGGGGTTATGGTAGAACACTGGGTTCTATATGGTTTATACCTTAAGCTGCTAATTATGGGATTTTCAATAGCATCTCTTTTTTTTTTTCTTTGCAGAGGACTAAGTATTACTTGACAATAAAAGCCCTGTTTCAGTGAAAAAGGTGAAATTTCTTTATGTCACGGTCTTGTCAGCTCTCCTCATCACTGGATTTACATAAAAGTAGCCAAGAATGAGTAATAACAGGAGGGAGAGGGAAACATCTTCATACCCTTCGAGACCCAAGGACTAACACAATAGTCCTTTTATACTCTGCAAAGACATCTTCGCTATTTGGACACAGACCTCCAGATACACTGTCTAATTGCAGTTAGCAAGCAGCCTGCCCTTGACACAACACAGAATAAATATAACCTGCCCTTTCAAGTGTGTCGCTGCGCTCAACGCCTCCTTTATGTGTTCACACTGCAAACCAGGCCTTACACAAAGAAACTTAACTGTGCTTGTACCTGCAAAATTAAATAGTATCACATTTAATGCTACTTTATTTTAGGACGACATCAAGAGGGATTGATAGCAAACCGCTAGCATCCAGCTAGATTAACTAAGGACCTGCCTCACTCACTGCTCTTCCTCGGGGCATAATAAATAATTACCTGCATGCTTTATTTCACTGCCAGCCCTTTACGCAAGTGCAAACATGATGCGTCTGTCCAGTTTCTAAGAGGAGAAGTAAAGGGTAGACTGTAGAGAAAATTAATCAGAAGCATATCAGAACCTTACTGGGATGCAGCTCAATTAAATTCAATACATACGTCCACTGTGGAGGCCATTAATAAGCTGCTAACAATTTCTGTATGTCCCTGCTGGGCTTTATACAACGTTTTGCCCCTATAATGAACTCTGCAGGCTTTACAGGTGGGATTTTCAGAAGTGTTCAACACTGACCCAGCTCCGCTCTCCTTGAAGTCAACAGGAATTTTAACCACCAGCTTTAAGGGGGAGGTAGGGAAAGGTCAGTCTCGAATGCTTTTCAAAATCCCATCCCGCCAATCTGCTTAAGCCCCGTGCAGCTCGGAGGGGAAAGAAGTTTTGTTGAGTTTATTGCACAGAGTTAGGAGTCTTTGTATATGATGAACATCAGATTGTGTGCTGCAGAGGCACGGAATATTTTTGCATTGTTTATCTGTCAGAAGAACCAACCTTCAAAACAGTACATAAGCCTACACAAATAAACAAATCATTCCTACCCAGGGAGGGTAACTTTGTTTGCGCTCACTTGCATAGCCTAGAGACCAAAAATACAGCTATTGATCTGGTCCCTTAAACAGAAGAACTATCAAAAGACAGAGTTGTATGCAAGACTAATAGGCTGAAAAAATGCAAACTGAATAGAAAATGGCCCTGAAATATTGAAACCTGCTTGTGAGGATCAAGTTCTCTGTCAGACAGTGGGAAGACAAAGCAAGTAATAGCAGCTCTACTAGTAGGCTGTTGATTCAGGCTTCAAATTAATTATAAATTCATAATTAATTATGAAGTGCTACCCCTTGCTCTGCTTTCCCGTGGCCTGAGGAAGAGACAGATTCTCAAAAGCTCAGAGCCAATTTCCGTTTTATTTTTAGCCAGTCAGTCTCACAAAAGGTCTTACCTACAACTTGGGGACTTGCTCTTTTATATTCCATCCATGTATAGGCTAATCAGCTGGTGCAGTGATCTGTGACGCTTAAATAGGAAAGATGCATATAAAAGGCAAAGGCAGAGCAGAAGGGACCCAAATATTCTGCCAGGGCCATGGCAAGGGCAAAGCAAGAAGGGTCTCCGCCCTCAGCATCTTGTGGAGGGAAACGCCAAAGAGGGATGAAGGTCTGGTGACCACCAGCATGTCCTGCTGCTCTTGTGACCCAAGAAGCAGGAGCGGTCTGTGCCCATGGATGGAGGGGGACATGGCAGGGTACTGTGGGGTGGCAAGCACCTGGATGCCAGGATCTGCTGTGGGGATTGGTGCTTGTGACCTGCTCCGTTCCCCAACAGCAGCATCCACCTTGTGGCTGGGAAGTGAAGGACTCTTCCTCCACAGTGTGAATCTGGCACTGGGTCAAGGACCAACAGCCATAACCAGCCAGATCCTTACACCACATCCCAGACAGCACATCCTCACACACATCTCCGGCCCAGATCGAAATGGACTTGGATACCAGCTCTGACAGGGTCAAGACAAGAGAAGGGCACGGCACAGAGGTCACTCAGGAGAGGGCTTCATCTGTGGCCACCTCCGGGGTGGTGTCACTGCACAGGGTGAGTGGGTGGGGAGCAGAGGGGGGACTTTTCCCTGCTGTTCTCTGCAAAGCAGCACTGCTCAGGCCGGCAACCCCTGCGTGAGGCATCTTGTGGGTTTGGCTGGGGCTTCTCCACAGGGTGGAAAAGAGATCCCAACAGCCTGTGCCTTGGTGTGCTTTTCTGTCTAATTTTACCAGCCCCGTAGCAAGACCTGGTAGCCTTTGCAGAGCTCCCATCTCCTAAAACCAAAGCCAGCCTAACTACAGGGGCTGCTCCCAAATTCTCCCAGCCGTGCTGCTCATGCCACAATCCCAAACTTTGAGTGCAGCCCTTGAACACAAACAATCACGGGATGCTTGTAGCTTTCCCATCCTCATCCAGCCATCTCATTAGCAATGGCAAAGCTCCTTTTGTTTCTCTCTGCTCTATGAGTTTAAGAGGGATCCATATTAGTCTTATTTATATGTTTGTTTATTTTCTAGTCTTTCTACCAATGTCCATTGTGCTAAGAAGCAGTATCTGAGAGGAAAAATGGTGGCTTATGCAGCTTAGCAGATTCAAACAATCTTTTGTTTCAGTCATTATTGGAGGATGGAGTGGTTACAGCAGAGTTTTTGCTTACAATTACAAAATCACCCTACAGTATGTAATTAACCTTAAAAACTTTCAGTGTCCAGTAAACATTGATCTCTAATCCATTATGTTTGTTCATTCCAGGACTGAGCAGCCTTAAATAAAATACTGTTCTGTGAATCAGCAGCCTTTTGGTAGATGGCAGGAAAGAAAAAGTATCCAACCACGTGGTATTCCCAGCTTGCCTAGGTGTAATTCTAATTAGGAGTAATTCTGAAGAAGGATAAAGTGATTTCAGGATGTAACAAGTGGCATTCCACTTGCCTCTTTCCTGTGGGACCACTACTTTCTGTGTAATCTCAGGCAAATCACTTATCTTGTTTTAATTTTCTAGTAAAAAAGGAATATATGGAACCTCGCATCCTTGCATGGACTTGAGAGTAGAAACTGTCTCTAAACATATGTATGTATGGCACTAACCACAACACAGTCCTGGGCCTGATTGGAGCCAGTAGCTGTTATGACAATAAAAATCAGTAAATAAATCATGATGTGTTAGAAAGCCGTTTGACCTAAACCCAACGGCACATGACCAGAAGATGGCAACGTTCAAAACAGAGGACTGGTACAAGCATACTTATGGGTCATATGTGTTGCAGTTCCCCCAGGTTACCCCCACCTCCTTCTGTCAGCGATATGAAACCTCCACAGCCGGCTGAAATCACCTTCTGAGCCAGGAGTAGGAGTAGGTAATTTAGTTTCCATGGTAATGCAGTTCTGGACCATTCTTAAGCAGAAGCTGCCAAGTATGACAAATGGTAGGTGCTGATTTTTTTATGTGAACAGCTATTCACTATGAATTGAAATGAGATTGCCAAATTCACTTTCCTTGGGACTGGAGCTAGGGTCAAAAGCTATTGTTACATTCAAGCCATAGTCCAAAACTAGCACTTTAGCCACCCATCTCCATCTGCAGTATAGAATTTTTTAAGTCATAGAATAAAAATGAATGACTCAATATCAGAGTTGTCAAATAGATGAGACAGATTTACATCAAGCAATTCTAAAATGCTCTGTAGCCATGAGTTAAAGGAAACATATGACAAATGACTCGTATTCATTCCCTTGTGGGGAAGAAATTCTGTTTTAAACATTGCTGACTGTTGTGAAGTTCCTATTATATATATACGTATATATGAAACTGGCATTGGGATAAATACACAAAATGGTAAGGGCTTGAATTCAGCTGCTTTTCTTCCATGAGCCATCACTGTATAATAAACCAGGGTAGGTTTTGCACTCTGCTAATCTCCCCAAACAGTGTGTAATTGGTCTTGGAAAAAGCTGTAATACAGCAATTAGTAACACGTCAAATAAAAGAGGAAAAGGCCTTTTTATTTTATCCTTGTTTTCCTTCAGAATGAAGCAGTGGGAAGACAGGGTGCCAGATCAACTGATGTTTAACACCGTCTCTGCCATAAAAGGAGCCCTAAAAGCAACTCAGTTTTGCACAGGCTGTGGAAATGGGGAGGTGGGTCCTGGCAGTAGCTAGTGGGGTGCTGCTGGGCTGCCCACAGCCGCTGCGTGGCAGCTGCCAGCTGGGGCTGGACAAGCTCCCCAAAACTGTCCCAGGGACCCAAGCAGGCAGCTGGCATTGCAGAGCCACAGGGATTTAGATACTGATCCACCGAGGGCTACCTGTGGCTTATTTGTGAACCGGCAGAGTCTGGATGGCACACCCATGGCAGAGGTGGCTCCCAGAAAGGGACGGTCTTCTTCATATTGGCAGCTCTTCCCATTTGCAATGTTACCTTTGACAAATATAAAGAAGGGAACAAAACATTTTAAGTGTTGGAGGAAAAAAAAATAAATTCCCTAGTCAATCAGTCCCGGAAAGAGTAGAAACACAGCTGAGAAGCATCACAACAAAATAACATTTTCTGCATTTATAGCACCCTTCCTCACCCTGCTGCTCAAAGCCTTTTGTAAACATTCATTAAGCTACCCAGCATTTCTGTGCATTAAAAGAGTAGTTCCCCCGACATACTCTGTTTTCCACTTCTTCTCTGTGAAATGCCTGGAATAAAGGGCACTCATGTTTGTATTTTTAGGCATTTACATAACACAGTTGATAGCAGCTGGAATTGAGGTGTGGGCGGGTGAATGGACTTGTTTGGGGTGACACCGGGATGTTTGGCAAAAGGGGCAGAGCGACTCCTCCGAGCCACCCCAGGGCTCAGCACACCCACCTGAGCCTGTCAGCCCCCTCTGGCAGTGCCTGGCACCCGCACCGTGGTCACAGACTCACAGAATCAGAAGGGTAAAGGTTGGAAGGGACCTTTGGAGACCATCTAGTCCAACCTCCCCTGCCAAAGCAGGCTTACCTAAAGCAGGCTGGGCAGGAACGCATCTAGGCAAGTTTTGAATGTCTCTAGACAAGGACACTCCACAACCTCTTTGGGCAGCCTGTTCCAGTGCTCTGACACTCTCAAAGTAAAGAAGTTTTTCCTCATGTTAAGATGGAATTTCCTGTGTTCCAGCTTGTTCCCATTGCCCCTTGTCCTGTTGCTGGGCACCACTGAGAAGAGTCTGTCCCCATCCTATTGACACCTGCCCTTTAGACATTGATAAGCATTGATGAGATCCCCTCTCAGTCTTCTCCAGCCTAAACAGTCCCAGGTCTCTCAGCCTTCCTTCATAACAGAGGTGTTCCATTCCCTTGATCATCTTTGTAGCCCTCCACTGGACTCTTTCCAGTTGTTCCCCGTCCTTCTTGAACTGGAGGCGCCCCGAACTGGACAGGGTAGAGTACCTCAGATGCGGCCTCACCAGGGCAGAGTAGAGGGGGAGGATCACCTCCCTTGACCTGCTGGCCACGTTCTTTTTAATGCACAGCAGGAGACCATTGGCCTTCTTGGCTACAAGGGCACATCGCTGTGGTTTCCCCCATCTTGCCCAGCCCTTCTCACACCACTGCCTGTGCCGCACCAGTGGCCGCCCGGGTGATGCTGGGGGGTACCGAAGCAGTGCAAGCAGCAGCAGAGACACTCCAGCACTCATCTCCAACTCTCAGAAAGCAACAGCAGGTCTCATGGGGGACCCGCATCCTAACACAGTGGAGTGGAGACATCTGTTATGAGCTGTAATTAGTACTGATTCCCCAAAAGCAGGCTGTCACTCTCAGCCACCGGAGAGCTATGCATGGAAAGAGGGGTTGTTTCGTCCTTGCAGTGCTAAGGGGATGGATGGTGGCTTTGGGTCTGCTGCAAAAACCCAGACAACTTCCCTAAGGATCGCCCTGATCAGGGGTGGCCAAAATTTAAGGGGGATAACATTAGTTCCAAGCAGGTTGTTACTGTTATTTAGTGACCAATCTCTACAAAGAACAGCAAGCTTTTGGCTAAGCGGCTCAGCATCAGACACCTGCGAGTGCTGCGGAAATGGACTACTGGGTGGCAACAAATACCGTGGGTTACACCACTGCAGGGGAGTTTAACTAACATACCTGAACTTATAACAGATATTAAGAGACTGGGCTTCCCGAATTGCACTGGGGCCACTGCTGGTTCTCATGCCTCCCACAAGGGACGCCTGAACCTGTTAGGCAGTGGCATACGGTGTAATTACTCAGCAGCCTTCTCCCCCAGATCACTCATATTGATGCAGAGGGCTGTACAATCTGTAGTTTAACTCTTTCCAAAACTAGTGACTTTGGTTTTGTCCTAATTTTATAGTTAAAAGCAGGATGCTTGCACCCCTGCATGCTCCAGATGCTTTTGGTAGTGCTGAACAGGTAACTGGGGAAAGCACTTACAGCCCACCATGTAATTCCTTCCCTGCACACAAAGAGGGAATATTTGTCACCTGCTGACGCATAGCCCTTCAGAAAGTCAGGAGAATTTGTAAGATGGTGAGCAGACACTGCAAATCTGCTTTGCCCAGGAACCTTATTGACTATCGTGAGTTTCTCCTCTATGAAAAGCTCTTACAACTTCATCCACTGTATCTCCCCTGCCACACCTAGACAGTTCTGCGAGAAAGACAGAGCAGTAGGAAGCTGCACGCTGTTTTACTTAGAGGACTTTTTCATTAAACTTAGCCACTGGGCTTTATAATGCAGCCTGTCTGGGACAATGCATTAATAGTCTCATTCTGCCAGTGTGACAGAATGACAAAGAGCCCAGTATGTGCTGAAATATGCACTCCCCTTGCTAAGCCTGTAATCCCAGCTTTGATTTTTTTTGTTTAAGTAATCAGCACAAACCTAGTGAGGATGAATCAGAAATTGCGCACTTAATTTTGTCTTCTGACTGGCTTCCATCTTTGATCAGAGACTGAAGAGGATGTGCTGAGGGAAGCGCGTGGCTTCCTCCCTCAGATGATCTTAAAAGCCAGTTTGTCATATGCAGTAGCCTCTACGGTAATTATTTTTTTGGTCATAACCACAAAATCTATCCTGCCTTCCCTGTAATTTCCTCCAGAAGGACACCAGAAGCGCAGACGCATTTCCCTAACTGGGGCTCCATTCTGCTGCAGAGCTGCTCTGTCACTCACTGTCACCTTTCCTCCAGCTGCAAACAGATCCTTGAGGTATGGCCCCAAAACAGGTGCCCCAGCTGTGAGACCTGTTGCAGAGGTGTTTCGGTGCCCTCATCCCCAGCAGCATCACCCCTGGGGATCTCCTCTGCCACCATCCTCCAACCCAGGAGTCAGCGTACCCTTGCTCATTTGTCTGCCACTCGCCGTGGGGACGCTGCCACCACTGCGGCTGTGAGTGCCCAGTCAAGCTCTCCTGTCCCTTTGGTAGAGCTTCAAAGAGTTGCCAGACTACAGCTGCCTTTTCCCAATCTTTGATTTTTAGAAGCTGTTTGCTAACTTTTTTAACAAACTTGTGAAGCTGACCACACAGTCCCCACCGTCTCTGGTCCTGCAGGGTGCCAGCAGGCGCACAGGGGGTCGTAGCCCCCATGGTGGTTAATCGGCACCTTTGTGAGACCCTCTGGCCAGCTCACAGCACCCTGATTGAGTGCACTGGGGCTGAGGGGAACCAATTACTGTGAAAATGGGAGACATCATGTGGAAAGAAGGGTTTAAGGGCTGAACGGTGCACAGCTTTATTGCACAGGAGAGCAGAAAGGGTGGAAAAGGCAGACCCAGAGGACTGAGGGGCTGTGAAATCTGATCACTTTTCTCCTTCAAGGATGTTCACCTTGTGAGGTAAGGAACTGTAACCAACACCAATCGCAGCAAGCAAGCTTGCCTTCAAAGCGTATACGAGCTTACCTCCCTGGTAAGGTCAACAGAAAATTCCCATTGATCTCATGAGGGCTTGGATTTTCAATTAATGCAAGGCTATTGGACTTTATGTGCAATTATGCAGCATTTGTAATTATTAATTTATCTCTTCTCTGACTTCCAGTTGACTTCTGAAAGGAAACAATGTATTATATCACCGCTTAAGACTGAATGTATACTTGTACTTAGTTTAAAGCACCATTCTCAGTGATAAAAACCCATGAACTGACATAACATATTCTTCTGGGCCAGTTTAAGAAGCAGCATGAAAATAATTTTATTGGATGCTTTTAAAAATGATCTGTGAATCTGCATGCTTGAATCTAGTTACTGTACCACTTTACTTATTGTCAACTTAAAACATTTTTCTTGTGTTAATACATAAACGTAACACGCTTTCCAAAGACAAGATGCTGAAAGTCGTTTTTTTCATTCTTCTGAAAATTTTATTTTACAAGCAAGATTCAAATAGTCTGCCCCTGCTGTTTCAAGAACCCTGAGAAGTTGTGAAACTCCTAGGTGCATCTCAACACGTTGCTTTACAGCGCTGTTGAGTATTCAGAAATTAGTTGTTCGTCTCTTCCTCCTATTCTTTTTTAAACCTATACCCAGAAAGTCTATTAAACTCAACTGAGTCAATGTTCGTGCTTATGCATTAAGAGTTACAGAAGTCACTGGGCGTTACGATGAAGTACAAACTGTTCTAGCATGGAAAGCTGCATACAGAGCTCCCAGTGAAGAACAGTTTTCTTCCCTTCTGCAAGGTATTACTTGATGCCAGCTACAGAAACAATGGAGGTACTGAGGCTCCCTGGAAATCAGTGTGGCTCCAAAAGCAGGATTACTAGAAGTTTATTGGAATATGTAATGTTTTCAAAGTTGAAGCATGACTATTGTCAAAGGCCAAGGAGATACTTGAGGAAGCAGCTAAGCACAAAGGCATTCCTCCCTCCAGCATACCAGCCGTGGAGGCTGGAGGCAGCCAGGAAGGGAGATGCAGGTTTGGGACAGGAGGAGGAGTCAGAGAGAGCAGCAAGTGCCGGCAACAAACCAAGTGATAAGCCACGCTGGCAGAACATTTAGCACTGCTGATAAGTTGAGCCAAGGAGATGGAGATCAGAAAACAGCACACCAGGAGGCTGGGAGGTGATGTTCAGATACGAGTCTGAGTCAGAGCCACATCACAGGGTGAATGCAGATAAGGTTTTGGCAGCAGCATTTTGTATCACCTTAAGGAAAAAACAGTGAGAAATTGGAAAGGCCAGGTAACGGGCTCTCTGCAGTAGCCAAGAGGAGTAGTAGCATCAGCCAGCTCTTGGTCACAAGCAGGAGAAACTTGTGAAGCACCTGGAGAAAGCCCGATCAGCCTTAAGCTGTCACCCAAGTGTACAGGGAAGGAAGAGAAGGTGTTAGAGCATGAAAAACTGAAAAGGAGATGGTCATTTTTTCAATTCAAAACCTGGTTTCTCTGCAGCATTCCTCACGCAGGCATTAAGCACTACAGAAACATCAACCATTACTTCTTTTTTTCTGAATGGGACATTTGTGCACAGAAATATGAAAAAAATTCCCTAAAGCTGTCCAGCAGGTCAATGTCAGGGATGACAAATGAACTCAAGGACCTCAAATCCCAGTTCAGTCTAGGGATTTTAATCTTGTTCTCCATTTGCAACAGTTTAATAGAGGAAAAAACTCTGCAAGTCACTTGTAATTGTCCAAAAATCATTCATATAATCACCTTTAACTGATGAAGCTTTTTCCTACCCTTTGTCTATGCTAGTTATTCCTTAGTGATCATTTGTGGTGTGAGGAGTCAATAATACAACGTTATTTTTTTGATACTCTGATTGGGTACCAAGTTTCTTGAAACGCTGGTAGCTAAGAAAGAATGTGCATTCCCCAAACACATCTGAATGAAATCTGTATTCTGCACAGGTGCTTTTGACCAGTAATCAACAAGCACATACAGTTCGGAGCCAAACACTCAAAATCCAACAATTATTTGAGATGCTTATTTTGCTATGTTTGGACTATTAGGCTGAAAGATAAAGACAAAGGAGGAGGCTCTTCATGTACAGTAATGAGGAAAATGGGAAGTGGCTGGCAAGCGCTCTAAAATACACAGAGCTTTTTCTCATACTCTGCTGGAGTATGTAGGCTCTTGAGCAATGGCCCTACACTGTAAATAGCCACTTTAAAAGGATGTATCTTGAAACTAATGCATTACCTATCCTGTGCAAGAAAGCAGTTATTTAGGGAAAAAAAGAAAAACAAAGAAAACTCATCAGAATATCGCACAGTCAGTGAAAGAGCAGACTGGGAACTCCGTTGTGCCACCTAAACACAGCTACGTCGGGCGATGTGAAATGCCCTACAGTATCCTCCATGGCTTCTCAGTCACCTCTCCATGAAGGTGTAGCTCCTCTCATGGGTTCCCTGATTTCCACGTATACAGTGCCTTGCATCACTCCTGGAACTTCGGTGGCCTGATCCAAAGCCCACTGATTTCATCCCAATGTGCTGAATTAGGTCCAGAATGAGCACATTGATAAATTCCGTCTTTGCTTCACCCTGAATTTCCTGCGTGCTCTGCCCTCCAGCCAGCCTAGGCATTACAAACTGCTGCCTGTAACATTAATACTTTGTCCACAGAGTGAATGTGATCTGTCTTCATTGTCTCCCCGGAAAAAGTTTTGATACTTCCATTTCTTCTACAAACAAAATCAACATATAATTTATGTTTGTGAGCAAAGTGATTTTATGGTATTTCTCTTTGTTGACAGAATGATTGGAATAAAATTACATTCTGTTGACAAAAAAATGTGATGAAATGTCGTTTGTGAACATTATGAACAAAAGAGTTTGACAAAACGCAGTTTGCCAATGGGATGTAGTAAAGGTTTTAACAAAATGAATTTTGTCTGTCTGCTATTTGTCGTAGGAATGACATGTGAAGTTTTTCAAAATCCACCGTGTCGAAATAAAAAGTAGAAATTTCACCTACAAAAGAAGTAAACATTGCCTTCACAGAAAGCCATTCTTTTTAGTGTTTTAAGTCATATTGCTCTAGGTCACCTCTGTTTTTCCAGAATTCTGTAACTTCTAATAGAGATATGCTGGATTCACGTGTTTTGGTACATATCTATGCTACACACCATCATTAATTAACAGTTCTAGTCTTTCACATTTTTCTGGAGTTTTGTTAAATTGATCAATGGGGTAGAACTTTGTGATTTTCAGGCATACTAGATACATTTAAAGATAACAGTGTTTGTTCTTGGAAGACACCAAGCCTCTGACAGCAGCATGAGTACTCACATAATTTAATTCCTTCAGAGTCTAAGCAACAGTCTGACAGCATCTGGAAAATGTGTGCCAAGCTATTTTCTCTTTGAACTTTGATGCCTGACATCTTTACATGGACATGAGCTCATATGAGGATGGACAGAAAGGGAGGGGAATCTCTCTTTGGTGGGCTCAAGTGAATGAGCTTAGACAAGGCTGATTTACCCTTGGTGGCAGAGGGCCTTTAGGTTAAAAGAAATTTGATGGCTCTGCGGGGACTGGGATATAAAAGCACAAGGCCCAGAACAAAGGGAATAGAGTTAATTATAGGAAGAAGTCACCATCACGAAACGGTTGAGCACAAAGGAAAAAAAGAGCCGCTAAGAAAGGTTGAAGTGTAAAAGAACAAAGCAAAGGTCAAACAAAATTATGTAAGCAACAACACATTAGCAACAAATAGAAGAAAAAAAAATTGCAGTATAAATAGAGCTGGCTGCACTGCATCACTCCCTGCTTGCTGATCTGTCATTAGGCCCAAAGACTAGGAGCCAGACCAGCACAAGTCACTGCTCCTGAGCAGGCTAGTGGTGAAGAGGATGAGTTGCTCTACAGAGCCGGTGTGGGGGACTGGCTCGAGGGACAGGCTACTTGGCCAGGCTGGTCCCTGGGGTCTGCCCACAAGGCTGACAGTGCTCCCAAGGCTCTGGCAGGTTGTGAGAGAAGTTGTCTTTCCTTCTAGAAAGATGAAAATGAAAGAAATAGACTATAATCCCACCAGCACTGGAGGAATTCAGTCTGATCTTCTATCGCACCATGAGGGATGCTGTCCCCAGAGAAAGTAGTGGTGTGATTTTGGCTGTATCCCACAGCACATCAGCTAGCCAGGGCATGAAGCATCCTTGCATCCATCAAATTCTGCTGTGCCTAAGTGAGGAGGTACACCAACGATACAGAAAGAGTCCGGTTAAGTCCTACAATGAAGACACACTTTCAAGCATTAACAAGTTTGGGCTTTTCAAGTCACCGGGGCTTCACACAGTCTGACACAGAAGGACTGCAGACTTGATTTCTGAACTTTAATGTCCATGGGCTAAAAAAAGCTTGGGGACACCAAAGATCTTGCCAGACTTGCTTCTGGCACTCCAAGGCTGTGTAAATGCTGTTTAGCTCAACTCTGTATGGGTTAAAGATCTGGAGGAGACCCATCTCTGTATGGATTGGCCAGCTCCTGTACAAATATTAACAGAAAAGCAGTGATATAAATTTACATTCATAAGTAAATGCCTCTTAGAGCTAAAAATACAATTAATTGCACTGCTTGTTCTAAGCTTTTTGTTCTTTTCTCCCCTCTCTCTTCCCCCCCTCCGGTGAGGGAGAAGAAGGGAGCTGATGTGGTAAATGGTTTTTCCCCTGATTTTTCCCTTACAAAAGAATAAATGAGATGAAAAGGTAAGAAATGTTCAAATGTAATCAACACACACATACATTCTAAAGAAAATAGCAAATTAAATGCAAAGCCTATGCTAATGCATCATCCAGGTTGAGATTTTAATTGCAAAAAGTCAGGAAATGTGAAGTTATGGTTCTCGCAGTAATCATCACTCAGCCTCTTGAACACAGTTAGGATTTGTATTCCAGGCAGTGTGCAGCGTTAACTCCAACACCAGCGTGTATATGTGTTCTCTGCCTTCATTACAGTTGCTGGGGGAACGATAATTCTGCATTTGCTGACTTTTGCTCAATTAATTTTTTTTTCCTTATTGCTGTGCTATGAGGTTCTTGCATTTAATTTCACTGTATTAAAAAAACAACAACAAAACACGTAAAACAATGAAAAGAAATTGGAACTTTCCATCGCACATTAAAATCAGTAGATAATCCGTTCTCTCTGTGCATCCTAAGGCTCTTGTGGGACCACACAATCATTTTAGAGCACGGGTACATGAATAATAGTAGTAATAATTAATAACAATAAGAATGACAACAACAATAAATGCTTATACCTGGAGCTTCACCTCATTGCAAAGTGAGTGCAAAAAGATCAGGGAATCATTACACTGCAGACAAGGGCTTTTTTCAACCCACTATGATAACTGTACTTATAACACACTTCTTTGCAGTGAAGGCAATGCTGAGGTCCCATTCTGGGGGCACAGTAGAGAGTCTGTTTCCACCGAGCCTGTCTCAGAAGCATTTCACTACAAAAGCAAATTTTGTGCCCCCACAACCTGCTCAGCACTTCATTACCCCCGAGGATAATTTTGTCTGTAATCCTCCAACAACATGCCTGTGGTGGGATATACCTTCCTGGAGCTCTGCCTGGCTGACCTGCCATAAAAGTAATTCATTCTAGTGGCCTGAGAAATTAGTTGGGAAACAATGCTTACAGTGGGTATTTTCCTACTCTGAAACAAAGGAGTCATCAATCTCAGCTTCACTTCTGATGTATATTTGAAGGCACACCTGCAGACAGACACTAAGTAAGCCTCACCAGCGTTAATGACATGGTCATCTTCGTGCTAGCAGAGTCTCACACCACTGCAACCTGACCTTACCCACCTCTCATCCTCCTCTGGATGACAGGATGGCTCCTGCAGTGTGCGCACAAGGATGCACAGGATGCTTCAAGGTCAGATTTCCAAAGTGGCTGAAGGACGTGAAGATGAATACAAGCCCACTCAGAGTCTAAGTAACTGAGCATTTAGGCAAATCCCCCTAATCCCACCTTTCTGTTATAGCTCATATGCATATAAAATCTATTCCTAGGAAACGCCATCCCCCAGAAGTCACCATTCTCATGCAAACTGTCATGCCAAGAGTTCTCTTTTTCTTATAGCAGTGGGTCTGCAGGTCAGGCAAACCCATTAACCCCAGCTGGAACAGCCCTCACCTAGAAGCTGAATACATATAAGTCTCCTGAGCTGAAAAGATATCAGTATTGTTTCTCGTTGATAAATCTTGGCATTTTCTTCATAAAGTTATTCCATATTTTACAGCTTTATGTTAGCTAAAGTGCAAATGGGAGACACAGGTGCCTCTTGCCCTCTGTAAGGTCTCTTTTAAACCCTCCTCTCACCATGGAAAGAGTGGTTTTTGTGATGTTAGATCAGCATAGCTGCAGATGAGCCCTGGCCTCTGATGCAAAACGAGCTACCAGACCTACACGGTCCAGAACACATGCTATGTTTTATTGCAGCTAAATATCTTTTTTCACCTTGCAAATACAAGAAATATGTTCTAAACGTAGCTCTCCGTAGGACTTGTTAAAAAAGGTGGAGTCATAAATTCCTCACTGAAAAACTGCTTTTCTCAAAATTTTAAGCAAATCTTGGCAGAAACTTCGTATACTTTTTCAAATATCTATCCCCCTCCTCAAAAAAAAAAAAAAGGCAATTAAAACCCACCACTTTTTACTATTCAAACCCACCACTTTTTACTATTCAGATCTTTCCTCTTCTCTCTTACTTTTTTCCATTGTAAAGGGAAGGGAAATGAAATAGAATTGCTAAGAAGGGAGAGAAAGAGTTATGGAGAAAAATTCCCATGGATTTTTTTAAACCCAAGTTTGGTTTTTTTTACTCCTTCCCTGAAATATGTTTATTTGGTTGAACTGTAAGCCTGTAAGTCATCCTGTTCTTTGGACTTTGAATGCAAAGAGCACAGCCAGCCAGAGGTAAGCATCCAAGGAACCTGGCAGAAAGCAGCATCAGATAGAACAGATGGCAGCCCCTGACCATGCCAGAGTGAAGAAACGGTGTTGCCAAAAGTGCAAAGAGTTCATCCAGGTCTATTTAATGCTTGGTGTCAATTTTCACAAACCGTATTCAGAAGAGTCCTAATTCTCTGCAAAGTCATGTCAAGTGGCCTACAGCTGATCTACAACATTGTACCGGTCGTTCTACTCATTTCAATTAAAAGCGCAATGATCATATGGTGAAAAAATTTGAGAGAGGTCCACTGACCTAGAAGATGTAGGAGTCATCGCTTTCAGGGGTATGTAACATGTAAATAAGAGAGTGAGCCATGGAAATAGGTCTAACATAGGTCACAGAGAGAAACACTGTTTAGCAGTCATGCAGACTTTAGACATAGCGCCACGAAGAGCCCATTTCAGTAGTAAGGAACCAGCTACAGAAGACCCAGGGCAATTCCATCATAGAAAGGAAAAAATGCCACCTTTCAGCTCTCTGTACTGAGGAAAGGGGCTGAATTAGCTGTAACATGCCACCAAGTAGGTCATAAGTGGAGATAAGCAGGCAGGATTTTGGTATGCCCTACAGGAATCACCTCTTATCAATATCTATGGTCATTAGACAGGACCACTAACAGCCTTAGGACCATTAAGGAGGAGATTACAGACATCAATATTAGGTGCTACCCAGAGTATGGTGTCTGCCTGGTGCTTTGTTGTTCAAAAGAAGAGGCAGAAAAAAGAAATTAGGAGCTTAGACGTGCAAGATGGGTGATGAGAGGAGGCTGTATGCAGGGTGGTCACTCAGGCTGGGTGTACCCAGCCAGGGGCCATGAGGGACGTGCAATAAATGGATGGGTGAAGGTAGTGACCAAGTTCTGTTTTATCTCCTCAGGACAGCAGAAGATTTTCACCAAGTCACTAGTCTCTAACACTGACACTGTGGACAACTTACCATAGACAACCGGTCCATAGAAATGTTCCCTAAAAGATGAGATATATGAGTAACAGAGACTTACACATTAAGAGGGGGGAAAGATGTAGGGAACACTAGCCAGCTCCTTCACTAACCCCCTTATGAGTATATTGGTCTTTCTTACTATTGGTTGTACCTATATTTATAAAAAATGAACTGTTCAAGGGCAGGCAGTGCACATCTGTGGTAGAGGAAAGTTATTCTGAATCTTTCCTTTCCAATTTCTGCTTCAGACTTCACTTTGAAAATCTAACAATTTAAAAAGAAACAAAAGCATTTTGCAGAATGATACCAAAGGACAAAGTTATTTTAGGAATACAATTTTAATCAGTGCAGTACCAGCATTGAAATCTGCTGCTGCACTGACATCAGTGGGGAAAAAAAAAATTAATTAAAAACAAGGAGTCCAGAGGGACTGGCACTTTTGGAAATGAATCCACACCTGTGTCACCTTAATGTGGGATTACTGCAATTCACCCTCAATGAGGAAATTGTAGGGGGAGCAAGAGCTGTCAGCTGGCTTGTTAGGAAGAGCTTCACAGCTAGAGCATGACACCTCTGCTCTGCGATGTATAATGGATAAAACTGATTTCCATCTGACTCTCTGCATTAGGGACTTGGCAAATGAGTTACCGCACTTTTTACTTCCACGTGAGTCCAGTAATCTGGATGATTACTGAGGTGAGAAGACAAATGAAATCTATGCCATCTCTGTTCCCAAACAGATTTACTATCAAAACACAGCGTCAAGGGAACAGAAAGGGTACAGCAAACAAGGGTGACAGCTCACTAGATATGGGTGACACGTGCTGTGTACACTCCCTTGCCACTCAGGGCAAGGCAACCAGCTCCTCTGAAGTGCACTAATATCTCAGCTGTGTGTCCCCAGGGTTCCCATGTCCCAGGGACAGACAACATCCCAGGCTTAGCCTTCGCATGGAGCCAGAGCCATGGCCAGGTGAGCTGGTGGGACCAGCCCCTGGTTCTCCAGTGCAGGGAAAAAGCCATTCAAGAGCAACCCCCATCCCACACCAGCACCCTGTTCCCCATCAGCTCCCAGGGAGGGAGCAGCCACCAGCCAGGCTAGAGGGATCCCCAAGAGTCACTTGGACATTGAGCTTGCAAAAATAGCACCACATTGCAGTGTGGAAAGCTCAGGAGATGGCAATTACAGCCTTTGCTAACATGTGTGCTGGTGCTTCTTAATCAGCTGTGCAAATCAGGACAGCATTTTGTTGAAGTTTCAGAACTGTATTTGCCTAAAACACTGGCTTTACAAAAGATAAAAATCACTCTGAAAGCCTGAGGACACTTGTGCTTGTCAGAAGACGTTTTTCGTTTCTTATTGCTACATGTTGTAAGGAAAGGAATTATTTATCCTCGGCCTCAGCCCATAACTCTGTAGTAAAAGGCTGGTGATGCTTTCCAACCTAAATCTAGCATTCATGGATCTTTCAAAGAAATTGGATTTCAAACCCAACCTGAAAAAAAAACCCAAAAATTTCCTAAACTTTTCAAATCTCTTCTTAGACACTTCAAAATGAAACATTTCTGTACAAAATCCTTCTGAGGTATCTACCCATTTCTGAAATGCTTGAACAAAACACAAGTGAAGTAAAAAGTTGTACTTTGAATTAAAAAAAAAAATATTGCAACAAACCCAATTTCTCCATCCAGTTTTTCAGCAGGGCCATCACTCAACCCTGGGATATGGCTATATTTTCTCCATGGCACAGAAGAGCTGAGCTGTGTCCACTAGAGTGAGGTGGCAAAGTAAAATCTTCTCTTCTCAGAGAGGTGCAAACATCTACCAACCTCCATTGACAACATGTTCTTGCGCAGACCAGCTCAAAGTCATCTTTCCCTGGTGGGAGAATTGGAGGCATTTATGTGTGTGCAGCATCTTTGGGGAGATAATTGTAACTGGCTTCCTTGCTGCCAAGTACAATATTTCTGCAGCCAATAATAACAATACTCAGACAGTTTTTATCAGAGCTCCTGATCACTTTAAGCATGAATCTGTCTTCACAACACCTCTGGAAGACAAGGGAAAAGTTGGAGACAGCAAAGCCAAGTGGGCCCTTGGAGGTCACCGAAGGAGCCTGCAGTAATGGCTACCATCAAGGAGCTCCAACTCAGCACCGTGTTGCCCGACCACGCTGCCCTGTGCCCTGTGTCGGGGGGCGAGCAGGCCCATGGAATAACTACATGTTATACATGATTTGCCACACAAACACTTTTGTGAAACAAGGAAAATTTCCACCTATCCTGATTCTAGGGATATGATGAACTAGTGCTTGACACTTTTTTAACTCAATTTTGCTCAAGCTGACAGCTTCTTTGCAGGGCACTTGAGTGTTCAACCATCTTGTGTCTAGTACATTCATACAGGTATATAAACGAAGGATTGGCAGGGGATGGCAATTATTAGAAGCCTTTGGTTCTTAGTGTACATGGAGGAGTTAAAGAGGAGAGCCGGCGCTTTTCCTTAACCCACAGTCCCTCCAGCCAGGTTGACCTCCATGGCCTGCTCCTCCTTGGCACTGCCACAGCCACCGCGGCTGCCAGGGGATGGCCTCTGAAGCTATAAACCACAAGCACGGTCTCACGTACAGACCTGTGCAAACAACAGGACTGGAAAAAATCAGACAGGTACCCTCTCTGCACAAGTACATGAGGCAACTGAAAGCCGAAAGGGGAGAAGTCTTAAGCTCTTGCCAGTATTGTTTATAATTTGCAGGCACCTGGTTAGGTGTTACCAATCTGGTTACTTTTATGCTAACTTCTGTTAAATTACCCGGCTGGTGCCAGCTAACACCAGAGATTTCGCATGCCATTTGAACAGAGGAGGCTCAAAAGTCAGCCAGCAGAGCTGATGAAAAGCAAATCACCAAGTCAGTTTACTACCAATGAGCTCTATTAAGTGACTGTAATGCAGTTCATAGCCCTGGAGTAGTCACTGTCTCTCACTAATCTAATGGTAGTATTGACAAGGATCATTTACACAGCTTCCCTTAAAGGTTACCACTATTTATCAGGGACTCTCTATGCTCCGGACGCATGTGCAGTCCTCATTCAGATCCCAGGCTCGTCCATCCTCGCTGCGGAGCTGCCATCCCAGGCGGCACCGACTCTGCTCTGCACAAGGTCACATCACTGCAGACAGGCGCTGGGCGTCCACGTCTTCTAAACATCTGCTAGGGATTAACAGGAGATAGCACAAACCTATCCTAAGGGCTGAACTAGCGCAGAGAAATTGGTTGTTTGACAGCAGGACCTTGCCACCAGGTATCAGTTAATCTGCATAAAGCCTACCCAGCTGTTTCTTGTGGTCAGCGGACACACTCCCCTAATGAGCTGGCCATATCGCAGAGTTGTAGTTTTATGTCCTTGATCATTAAGTGCAACCACAGCTTCATTTTACATCTTCTATATTAAAAAAAAATCACTAGTCCCTCAGGCATCATCTCTGAGATTTAACAAGCAAGAACTAGTCTTGGGATTTTAAATACATGGATCTTTCTGGCTAAAAAGTCTGCTTTCAGCCCCATTCCTTCTCTGTTTTATAATGATAATCGGAATTGACCAAACATCACTGCCTCTATCTGGCATAAGTCTCATCTCTTCAGCATCCAGCTTTCTCCAGAAAATGAAGGCAAACCACAGGAATGAAGACCTCCTGATGCAGATGAGAGGAAAGACCAGAGCTAATGCAGACAATGGGCACTTTAAAACCCTATCTGCACTTACAACATTAATAGATAAATTACAGAAATAGTATTCGAAGCATAGATTGATCTTGGTCTTTTAAAAATAGCTTAAACTGTTTAAAAAAAAAAAAGCCAAACCCCAAAAAGTTGTTGATGTGCTACTTAACTTCCCACCTCACTTCACAGATACAGCCAGAAGTTCCAAAGTGGTTGGGGTCTTTTCTTGAGATGCTCTCCCTGCAAGGGAGAATTGAAAGGATCAGAGCAGTCCTTGGAATGTAATCCCCAGCAAAGAGATTAGGAGAGAAGCAGTGAGGGAAGGTCTCACATCTCCAACTCTCTCCAGCCTCTCACCATCACTCCACGCTCTCCAGTGGACATGCAATTTGAGCAACTTGCTCCTCTGGGCAGAAAGAGGACAGATTTGCCCTGTGCTTGCAGGTGTTTGCTGGAGGACCTCTAAAAACACAGTGTAAGGGAGCTTGTTCACTCCTTTCCCAAAGCAGCTGCCAGGTTCCTGCTCCTGCCCAGCTCTGGGGTCTCTGGCTGCTTCTGAAGCTCCAGATCCACAGACAGGTAACCATGTGGTGGAGCTAAATTAGGTTCGTGGTGTTCAGTGTCCCCATCTAGTGGTCAAGTCAATAAAATTAAGGCACAACTTCAGGGCCTTTAAGAAGGAACAAGACGAAAACCAAAATACTCATTTGTGGAAAATGTATGGCACCATCAAAAAAAGGATGAACAGCAACAGCAGAGGAATCAAAAGCAAAGGTAAAGGCCACAACAACAACTAGTAATAATCTCCCTCCAAAAAGCGTCCCCATTGAACATATGTAAGGAAAATTCCCCAGAGGAGAGAGGCACAGGGACCCAAAACCCGGAGCCCACTCACTGTCACTGGGGGCAGGTACATTGCTGGGGCAAACTGGAGAGAGGAGGCTGAACCAAGATGGTTTTTAGTCAAAAAACATGGTCTATGCATGCATGTGAGAAGGTGACTCACTCCTTTGATGTTTAGAAAGCATCTGCCTTGATTAATCTCACCTCCCAGGTCCTTTACTAGTTTTTCAGTGCAAAAGCAGCAGGTCCCCATCACAAACTCAGCACAGGCTCAGATCCCAGCTCCTCTCGGCTTTCAGCATAGAAGAGGTCAAACCTGGGCAAGCCTAGCAAGAGGCTCGCTTGGACACAGGGTTGAAATGTCCTTCCCAAGGTGAGACCAGCTGCTTTTCCTGACTCAGCCATGGCTTTTCTCCTGGTGCCTTTGGGGAATTTCCCTGCAAGGCACTTTGGGTCACTATTCAACTACTTCTTTAGAGACATGTCCTGAGGCAAATAAACTGGTATGGTAGATTTTTACCGGAAAGATAAACTAAGCATTCAAAGTTGAGAAGCAAAGAGTCAGTATTTGTTGAAAAAATAAGCCTGTACTACTGGAGTTGAAAACACTGTGAAGAATTACAGTATTATCATTCACTGTGGCAGTGATGGTCTCAGGCTAACAAGGAGGTGAATTCTGCAGAGAGGAGTGATAGCTGTTGTTGGCCAATTTGAATAAGGAAAAAAGAAAAAAAAGAAAAAAGGTGAGTTTCTTTCTCTGTCTGACAAGAAACAGCAAAACCCAAACTAAATTCAGGCCAAACTTCTCTTAGTTCATTCTACTTACATTAGTTGATTTGTCCACTTGGTTAGCACTCGATGAGCAGAAAAGCCTGCTAGCAAAGGCAGTGGGGGAGCAGGAGAGGAAATAGCAGTTAGGGCCCATCTAACATGGAGACTTCAACTTGTCAGTTTTAACACCATGAAATCTGCCTCGACAGAGGTCAAAGCCCGTATTTTCTGTACGTGTTAGAATTCGGAGTGGTTCTTGTGAAGGGTTTTGCGTGCCCACAAGAGCTAAAAGCAGAACATCTGAGAGCAGTTTTCAAACTACCACCTTTCCCTGTTAGGAGAGGGAAACTGCACAACATCAGCGTAGAGTCTGATGGAAAGGAAGAGCTTTTCCAACTGTGGCTGCCAGGATGCAGTGAGGAATGCTGCCCGTACATGGGCTGCCAAGGAGGGCAGGGGAGATGCCCAAGGGCCGCAGAACCATGTGGTGTCTAACACTGCTTTCCCAGAGGCAGCTTTGTGCCCAAACTGAACCAGCTTAGTGAAAACGAATGACAAAATATAGAGCAGTTATGAAGTTTCAAGCGGAGGAACTTGCCTGTGCACCTGGGCTGTGCAGAGCAGTAATCCCTGCTTGTGGGGGATCTAAACCTCTCCACGTCTTCTGCATGGCCTCAGGGAATGAACCAGGTCCCACAGCTGCCCTCGTTTTCACCAGGGACCAGCAGTCCATGATTACTCTGTCCCAACAAGTAGAAAAGGGTTATTTTTTCACTGTTTGTCTTTTTTCTCTTCCATATCGCAAGCAGCCTGCAAGATCACACCAAGGAGACAGAACATGTCCCCACAGAAAGCTTAGGAAATCTACTCAGATTGCGTTACTCTAACGGGAGAGGGTCATTGCTGATTCTGCTCCCACTGAGCAGCATATAGGAATTGTCATTAAGTTCAATAGAGCAGGACCACACAATTAAAGGAGAAAAGATTACCTCCCTTTTCCATTTTCTTCTGCTAACAGNGAACTGGATTCTGGATCTGGATTCTGGAACACATAGATCAAGATGAAAGGCAGATGAGTCCTCCTCACACGCCAGCCACTGGAGGAAGAGAGTTGACCCTTTGATCCATCAGCTTTTGAACTGAGCATGGGGCAGATGGGATGGAATACCCCGTTGGTCAGTTTTGGGTCACCTGTCCTGTCTGCTCCTCCCTGCAGGTGGGACCCCTCTACAATTTTCTAGTTCCAACCCTCCAACGGGGCAAATAAAAAAATTATAGCAATAAGTACAAGCAAGAGCCTCTCTGCCTACCATCCCTTAGTATTTACTANACACTTTTTCTTGCTGTTCCCAGCATTTGCATAAATCTGTGCTCTAGTGATCAATGTGCAAACCTGTGACGCAAAAGATTTTGGGCCAGATCTTCACCTTGATCCAACAATGAATCAAAACTTCACAGCCCAGCTGAGGATCCCCACCAGAAGAAGAGGTCCTCTGGTCCCACACACTGACACAGCTGGTGCAATGGTATCCCAGTGTCGTGCTTTGGGCTGGGCTGGCCAGTAAACGAATGACAGATGTTCTCTTTAACCCCTGTCTCTCTTCCCAGAAAAGAAGGAAGAGAATAAGAGAGATAGAGACTCAGATATTGAAAAGAAAACTAAAACAACTTTAATTAAATATTAATAATAATAAAAATTGTAATAATATTAATAAGAAAATAATGAAATATATACAAACCCTGTATTGAGCTCCCGGGGTGATGATCACGTCACTGGCAGTCACTGGAAAAGTCCTAGATTGGACTCAGAGATGGATAGGAACTGGATTCTGGATCTGGATTCTGGAACACATAGATCAAGATGAAAGGCAGATGAGTCCTCCTCACACGCCAGCCACTGGAGGAAGAGAGTTGACCCTTTGATCCATCAGCTTTTGAACTGAGCATGGGGCAGATGGGATGGAATACCCCGTTGGTCAGTTTTGGGTCACCTGTCCTGTCTGCTCCTCCCTGCAGGTGGGACCCCTCTACAATTTTCTAGTTCCAACCCTCCAACGGGGCAAATAAAAAAATTATAGCAATAAGTACAAGCAAGAGCCTCTCTGCCTACCATCCCTTAGTATTTACTATAAACATCAGAGGTTATCTGCTAGAAGCGGACACTGTCTGAAAAATATACCATTAATTTCAGAGAGTTAGAAGGGCCTTAACTGGCGAGTAAGCTTAATGGAAAGAAAATTTGTTCTGTTCTACCTCAAACCAGGACACCCAGTCTTCTTCCATAGGGAAAGAACAGGGCAGGAGACCCGGCCTGCCCGTCACTGGCAGTAAACCTCTGCTCTGTGGCAGCAACTGAGAAGCTTTTGGATGCCTGGCAGGTCCAAGACTGGGGAACTGCCTGTGTGTCCTTTAAGTACTGCAGACACCAACTGAGCACAGCTGAGAATCCAACTATTGGCTTCCAGCCACTTTATCAACCCACACCCTTCTCCTCCTCTGTGAAAAGAGAGTACTTGCCTGCTTACATCACATGGTGTTTGGGCTGAGAGTCTCAGGAACATAAACACATCCACATCCCTCTCCAAATATTCTCTACCTGATCTACAGGTACATTTATAAAGTATTGCACAACAGAGCTGCAGAGACTGCCAAGTCAAACTCTCCAAAGATAGGAAATAAGGAATTAAAGCTGGTCAGTCACATGCTATCTTATTTCAAGTACAATTGGTGCTTCAGTCGGTGCACCTGGAAAGATCTGGGTTATGCGGTGAACTCAAATGTTGTCTGTGGCAGGCTTCCCGCATTTGCCGCAGAAACCGAGAGGAGAACAATGCAGAAGATTAGAGAAAGAGGAAAAATGTTTCCATTGCTTAAAAAGAAATGGCCTTTAGAGATATGATTCTCTCTGAGCATACACCAGAAGGACCCTTTCTGATACCAGGTAATGTTTTCAGACCAAGTCACATGGGAATGGTTGGTAGCCCATTGCATGTTCCCAGTTCTCCACGCGTCAGACATGGGTGGATATTCAGCAATGGCTATGGGGTGAATACGCAGCAGCGAGGAGGAGTGATCCTGGCTGTGGGCAAAGATGCCTGCACTTAATTCTGTGCTCTGTGACCCAGGGTCTCAGTGCCTCAGAAAGGAACACAAACGACAGAAGATATGTTCACCAAGTTTGTCCTTATTTTCTCAGTTCCAAAACAGGAATAATACCATCACCCAAACTCACAGGGAAGCTGCAAAGATAGTAAATTAATGTCCCTAATGTTTCTGATAACATCAGAAAAATGTCCTAATAGTAAAAAAATCCCAGCTCTTCACTGAGTGAAACAGGAGCCCTGTGGAAACTGCAATGTGCAGTCAAGCAATCCAGCCTGGACAGCCAGGGCATCCAGGCCTGGAGCCTCGGAGGCTCTCCCAGGCACAGGCACTGTATGGGCACGTTCGTTCCATGCAGCGGGGCCATCTCATCAGCTTCCCCTTCTCCCAGCTGCTGCTGCAGCCCCTGCCAGGATGCCCATCCCCAGCATCCAGCATTGACGCCCGAGCAGGCAAACAGCCCCTGGACCAGATTCAGGCCATGGGCCAGCTCTTGGGCTACACTGAGGCACACGATGCTGCTAAGTCAGGAAGCCACTCTGTATATTCGTGAATTAAATATACATTAAGCACCACCAAGCTTCTAGTTCAAGGCTGAAGCACCTACGCCCGTCCGTTCATTCTCTGCAAAGTGCTGTGAAAACGAAAAACACAAGAGTGTTATTTTGGCAGACAGCAGGATCCCAAATGCAACTCTCCTTTTTCCTACTTCATGTTGAAGCTGTTAAAATTCTCTGAATATTAAATGTCCAGCCCCACTTTCAGGGTTGACTTAAATGCGGTTTCCAAAAAATGTGCTGAATATTATTCATTTCTTAGAGAATCAAAACGCTAGAGGCCCTTTGATGGGGTTGCTTGCATTTTTAAATCACATACACACACACTAGTTAGAAGAATTTGGCAAGTATGGTTATATATGTCAGTATATGCACAATATGAATGCAAAATTCTAAATGTTTCTAATTTTTCTTTAACATATCCTTCATGTATTTAACCTGAATGTCTCCTACCTTACACAGCACTACACCACTGGCTGAAGGAATGCAAAAATGAAGCACGGAATACCCACTAACCAAAACCTGCAAAGAAGTGACCTCTGCTACCTTCCAAAAATCAACTTCCACTGCAGTCATTAAAGGAAACAAGGAAATAACTTTTCCCCAGTGCTAAGTACGGATCTTATCTTGTATCTGGGTGCCAGGAAAAAAAACGGTTCAGCAACTTCTTGGGTGAATGTTTACGCCTGAATGTTTATCTAATCTGAGTTGGTGTTAGTGAATTAAAATTTTAAGAGCTGACATTGAATAAACTCTGAACAAATCAGGACAATTGCTCCTGGAAACAACATACTTGAAGGCAGCAGGCACATTTGAACAAAATTCATGATGCAGGCTTATGCACTGAAGTAGTTCAGGTGAGAGT
This sequence comes from Rhinoptilus africanus, assembly GCA_013400135.1. Classification (NCBI taxonomy): domain Eukaryota; kingdom Metazoa; phylum Chordata; class Aves; order Charadriiformes; family Glareolidae; genus Rhinoptilus; species Rhinoptilus africanus. Next base: position 303,512 of record VXBO01006267.1, on the reverse strand, counting down.
CCAGCTTCCCACTGCCAAAGCTAGATTGCCAGTGGCCACAGATCACAGTCCACAACAGAGAAATGCTTATGTTCTGCAAGTCCCAATGCAGCTTTTAGACCAGCTCAGCTCAGACCTGAACTCTCCTGGTCAATCAGAAGTTAAGTCGGGCATCCTGACTCCTTAGAGCAAGCGGACAGCTTCTAACTGGCTTTATATGGGTAGGTGTAGGCAGACCTGGGCTTCTCTGGCCAGGCTCTTAGCTGGTTGGACACAAGACAGTTGTGGTCGAGAGGCCATTTAGCTGTGTTGCGCCTGAGCAAATATGCCTTGCCTTCCAGCCAGATGCGTCGATTCAAGCACAGCAACGCACTAATATCACATATACAGCTGCTGGATCACAGCTGGCTCTCATCTGGCCAGCTCAGACCACAGGCAGAACGGATATGTCTGTCTGCGCTTGTCTTCAGAGGCATCCTCCAGTTTGCATGCTGGATTGGGAGCTGCCCATATTATCTCAGACGAGTCAAGGAAAGATGCAAAGTTTTAGCACTTAAGAGGCTCTAGGTGATCCTATGCCAGAGGACATTATCTCCTTCTACTAACAGCGCTCTCGACCACAAATGCTATTTTGGCATTCAACACCTAAGACAGGCTTTTCCCACAAAATACAGCAAGAACATGATGCTCCCTCCTCACCCACACTGCCTTTTATCCTATAATCTCGTGATTAAAGACTTCATGTGAGAGGTAGAAGAACTCTTTTTTCGCCCAAAGGCTTTTAACACCCAGCTTCTAATATTCAGCACAGTAGTATAGCCTAGGTATTGCAGCGGGTATTCAGAGGGCTCGCTTTGTCCCTCCTCTTAAAACTGCTCCACTTTTCTTGAAGCAATTAGCTACCTATTGGGGCAAAGCAAAAGAGAAAGTTACCACAAAGTTGAGTGATTTTACACTCACCTGAGGGTAGGGGCAATTTAACAATGTAAATATTTAGCCAAAGTTGAAAAACCTAAACAAGAGATTTTGAGAACATCTGTCCCAGAATACCCTGAAGTGGAGTAATCAAGCTTTCCTGGGAAACAGACAGGCACGTCTGAGTGCCAGCCGGCAGGGAAGGGATTTGGATGCAAGTTTCTCATATCTCCGATAAGTGCTTCAGACTCCCAGTGCGCCAGTCTCCCGGTGACGGAGAGTGTGGGTAGGACTCGCTGCTCTCCTGCATGTGGGGAGAGGAAGGCTCTGGGAGCACCTCGGGGGCGGGACTCGTAGGCTGGAAGAAAGCAGAGCATCTCGCTCGTCATCCCAGCAAAGCCCCAGCATGTGTTGGGGTTCGGATCTGCAAAAACTGTAGGATTGTCTGACACAGAGTAGAAGTCCCTTAGTGGCACATGTACATCCCAGCTGCTTGTCCCCTCCAAGGCTACTGCTGCTGCCCCATGTGCCAGCCCTGCCACCACCCAGCCAGGAGCCATCAGCCCAGAGCCATCTCCTCATCTGAACCCCCTCCATCAATGCGTGCCCAGAGGCCTGACACTGCCCACCTGCCCTGAAAATATGCAACACCGAATGATGATAGAGACTTGGGCTCTACCCAGCAGGGAGGGACCACAGCAGCTTCCACATACACCCTGTCGTGCTGGGACCACCTTGCTTTTAGTAGAGCAAGGAGGGCAACCTGCCTCCTGTGTCAGGGACGGCTTCTGCGGCTGCCCAGCCCGGGGTGATAGCAATCCAGCACTCCCAGTTCTGTTTCGGGGTGCAGGCAGTCTCCAGCGCTCTCTGCAATGCCGGGTACATTCGGCCTGAGCGCAGGTACGAGGGAGAACACTGCTCCAGGAAAGCGCTGTGGGCAAATCCTTGAGGTCCAAATGTCTGTGTGCACGTTTACATTAAAAAACAACATCAGATAAAATGTATTTCTCTTCCTTTCTCCTGTGTTGTCTATCTTTTCCCTTTAGCCCATGAATTTTGAAACCCTTCTGCTCAGCATCTGTCTGAGCAGCAACAGGAGGCACCAAGAATAGCCCTCTAATCTCTACCCACTTCTTATCCCCTGATACCTTCAGAGGGAGTGGAGGATGCCTTTACTTTCCTTTTATCCTCTGCCCGGACATTCTCATATGAGGCTGCATCTCTGTTCTGCAGCAGAAAATGTTAATAGCTTGGTTTGTTTTGATTTCCTGTAGTCAGCCATCATATTAATTTTAAATGACAGAGTTTGGTCATATGAGAGAGTACGTCACATTCTTCATTTTTGGTGGGATCTCCTATTCAGGTCCATAAGGTCACGCCTTTTGTGGTGGTTGTTATGAAGTTTTGAGTTTAAGATACTTCTGCAACTTCAGAAGTTTTCATTTTCAGACACTTGTTTCCAGGAATTTGAATAACTTGCAAGGGAACAAAAGAAGCAGCCACAAACATGGAATTTGGCATTGGCCCAGCCCTTCATTCATAATAAACCTTTAAAAAAACCAGCAATGACTCAGCAGAGGCATAATTCACAAACCAGAAAGGCCTGCTTCCCTACCTTACAATTGCATTGGGTAGCTACTTAATCACCGCAAATAACATAGTGGATATTTTCTTTTTGGAAATGTATGCTGTTATATTCATCTCTTGAAATTGCTGTAACACATGGCCTCTCATCTAATATATCCCTGTCAGATATAATTGGCAAAAGTCATCAGATGAGGCTCACGTCATATAATTAGATGTATTATATTAGGCTGTACTGGTTACTTTAATAGTAACGCCACAATGTATGCTAACAAGATGTTTTAAAACACAAATGACTTCCATGACCTTCCTGAGGCAACAACCCTGACCCTCTTGTCATTTACTTTTTGGTGATAACCTATTAAAAATGTGTTGGGTGACTTGTTTGGGCCCTTCCAAGCCTCCTCTTCCAAACACACGTGTCGGTGCAGCTCCCCGCACCCACGCGGCTCATCCCCGCTGGCGCGGGACGAGGAGGGGATGCGGTCCCGCACCTCACCTCCAGCGTCACGCCGGGCTTTCGCAGCACCACGCAGACCAGCCGCCGCTCAGACTTGCCAGCCACGTTGTGAAACATCTCCCCCGGTTCTCACAAGCCAAAGATCGGGTGGACAAATGGTTTGGATGCTCATCCATCACGTTAGCAACTGAGTTATTTTCCTCCATGCTAATAAACGTAATATGGCTTTTGCTTCCACAGCGGTACTAAGTACTTTGTCTGAAGGGAAGAAGAAGCCTAAATTTTACATTCGGGAAACACCGTAACGAAAAAAAGGGCAATGGCCACGTGTTGACTCACTACTTCCTGAGGATTTTCGGGTTTTTGAATAACAGCATGGGTGTGGGTGTAGGGTTTTTGGGTGGGTTTTTTTTTAAGTTAACGATCTGAAGACGCCCCTCTGCTCACCCTGTAAGACTCCTGGTTTCCTGTCAGTGCCACATTAGAGATGAGTTTATGATGCCTCACATGCCTCAGTTTATCTAGTACTTGTGTTGTAATATCAATACTAGGAACTGAATGGAAACACTGTAAGGAAAAACATAGCCGTCTATTTCTAGGGTTATACATTGCCGGTCTGTATCCACACACAGGCTCTAAAAAGACATAAGCCATCTCCCTTGGACCCCATTTTACAAGCATAAAAGTATTATTACTCTCTCAGGAAAGAGGTGCCTGTTCACAAGGCTAATTATTAGAGTAAACAATCACACCCCTAACTGACCTAGTTAAACTGTTGGAAAAGCCAAGGGTAATTTCTAACGCAAATTAAGGCACCTGCATGGGCAGTGTCCCTGCTCCCTGTTGGTACACAGGAGGTGTGGGTCTGAGCACGGCTGTCTCGGGGCTGGGGGGGGACCTGACGGCTGCCCTCCGCTACAGCTGTCCACAGGGCATTACAGGGACCCACCTACAGCTACTGCGGCGTTATGTGCACATGACACGGTTGGGGAATCCTAAATTTTGTAATCCTCCTTTGAAGACGAATGTATTGCCAAAGTCTGCTCACCGCTTACTTCTTGACAGCTAGACCCCTCTCCAGGTGCAGCTTGCACTCACGTGAGCATTAATATCACATAGGGTCAAAACTTGTACACATCACGTTGTCTGGCTTCAGAGAGAAAATTATTTTACTTCTGAAGACAAACTTCCTCCCTGAGAAATTACAGATTCCTTTTCAACACAGCCCGGCTCACTCCTCAATGCAAATAAGACTGATTCGTGTCACAGCTGCAAGATTTACACAAAATCAGGACGGTCTGTCCCACAGGAAATTCTAACTCATCCTGATCTGATTTTATTAAATCAGTAAGCAAATCTGAATTTCCAAAACAAAAACGCGGACACAGAGCCAGAGAAGCGGGTGAGCTGGATGCTGAGGTGTGCTGCACTGGCCATCTCCTGTCTCCAGCAGCTGCAGTCCATGCTTGTGGAGGGAACATGGGAACTCAGAGCGATCCCTTCCCTGGTCCGGCTTCTCCTGGACCAGCCACCTCTGACTTAGAGTCTTCCACACCTGAGTGATGTACTGTGTTTATTTGCTACAGAGAGACTAATCTTCCCATTTTCATTTAATACCTTTGAGACTATTTCTATTCTTTATCTCCACGTCATGCAGTAACAATGAATTCTACATAATTATATACTGCGTGAAACAGGTTTTCCTTGTGTTTATACTGCACTCTATTTAATAATTTCTATGGGTGCCTCTGAATCTGTTGGTCTAAGAGAATAGCAAGCAATCTGCATAATTTTCTGTCTTATACTGCTAAGATATTATAAAAAATTGCAATATTCCATTCATGATACTTTATCTTTTCCAAGCCAAAGAGGGCCAAATTACTGTGGTTGTCTTACAGTTCTTTTTTTTTAGCTTTTCCCAATTCTGCTGTATCATTTCTTGAATTGGACCAACCAGAACTATGTCTACTATATGGGATGGGTACATGAATTTATATTGTGGTATTATTATATTCCTCTGTTCTTTTTCTAATCATTCATAAAATCCTTCTGAATTTATCCTTCTGAATAACAATATGAGATTTCTCTGAAAATTATCTACATTGTTTCCAAGAATTTTTTGGGTTGAATGGTAATAACAGAAATCTCTGAAATGACCTTCTCATTTTCCACTTAAAAGTAAGGTTATTTTCTTTAAGTCCTGGTTTCCTCTATCCTAAACAACTGTGTATTATCTGGAAAAGTTGTCACCTTGCTATTCACCTGCCCTTTCCTGATTCTTTATGATTGTGTATAACACAAATCCTAGCATAAGTTGCGTGGAATTTAAGCTAATAGTAGTTTCATAAAAGATTATTGTCGGGATACTGAAACGTTTCACAGTTGCATCTTTCAATGATAATCAGCTTGGTGATTTTCTGAAAGTGTATTTAATATTCGTGAAATTTCACCCACTCAAACTCTTGTCTAGTTGCAATTCTGTTGAATTGCGACTAGACAAGGGTTTGGGTGGGTGAAATTTAAATGGCATGTGTACCGCAGGGCCCCGCTGCTCTGTGGTACGTGCCGTTGAGCAGCCTGACCCTTCTCAAAGGCAGCCAGACGCCCGGTGGTACAGGGGGCTTTGTTAAAGGCTTTGCTGTTTCACGCCGTTTCTATCGTACGCCAGATCCAGCCCTGAGGTTCTCGCTCTGGGGCACACTCAAATACAACAAGCTAAAGTGAAACTAAAAGGATATAAACCTATATGTAAAACAAAACCCACAAAAAAAAAAAAAGGTTTTCAGAGTCCCATGCAAACAGAAATCTTTTAATTCTCACATATTATGAGATGTCTTACTCATTAGCCCCTGTCATTTCTGGAGCAACCTGCCTGTGTGGAAAAAAACACCTATCCCGACACTTTCTAAAACAAGGAAACTAATTATTTCATGTATGCCCATTTGAAACTAGTGTTACTTCCTGAATTCATGGGGAATTGTTTCATTTTCCAGCAACACGAATGAGCAGGAATCACAAGAAGAGCCGGTGACCCCATGGCAGTGACAAGGCACTTCTGGTCCCTGTTCCCTGGGATGTGACCAACAGTTCCCTCCCTGTCAGAAATGGAGCCTTGCCCTGTCTGCAAAAAAACCCCAGACACCCAGCCAACATCCAGCGGAGAGTTAACCGTTCCCTCACCCCTGCTCTCTCCATCACACTCCTCCTCGGCTCTGCTCCCAGCTCAACATGTAAAAATTGGAATTTCTAGCGCTGGGGCAGACACTGCAACTGCATCTCCAACCGTGCCAAGTGCCAGGTAAAAGGTATTAAATGTTTAGTTTTTGATTTTGATGGACTGAAGACATTTCTGGCAAGTTAACAGCTCAGCAACTATGGGAGGAGCACTGAAATGTAATGGGGCCAGAAGACACTGCGCTGTATGGCCGTGCAGAGCCTTTCAGCTCGTGTTGATATCTGCCAGTGGTTTGAGCTGTTTACTTTATTTTTTTTTTAAATAAACTTTAGTATTAACTTTAAGTATATGCGCAAGGGATTGTTGGATGTGGTTCATAGGAGTGATAGTAACTTACAGCTGAATCGCTGTAAAAGGCAACTAACTTACTGCCAGGCTCCTCTCCTCTCTTCAGAAAATATTATTCCTTTTCCAAGAAAAGTGACATCCTGGCCCTGCTGAAATGAATGCGAGAACTCCCTGTGGTTTCAACAGGAGCGGATTTCACCTTGTCCAGGATCTGGGAGAGAGCTGGCATGAGCCCTCAAATTAAAATTCAGGAGTTCCTGGCTCTCCTTTAAAGTCCACGATATTACCCTGCTCCCCTGCCCATGGCCATCCATCAGCTCTGGACTCTGGACCCTGCTTATCCTGCCAGAGCTCTGTAAAGCTTTCTTTTTTTTTTTTTTTTTTTTTTTTTTTTTTTTTTTTTTAAATAAACGTCTGCCTCCCCATCCAGCCTCCACATTTGGAGTATTTGAGCACCTTTAGCAGGTTTCTGTCCAACTTTGGCAGCCTCTGCTGGAAGCCGCACAGAGTTAGTCACCTGCCAAGGAGAAATTAATCACTTTGCTGCAGAAATTCAAGCCCTTGGCTCCACCAGCAGCAGACCACATGCCTGCTTCAGACCTCTTCAACTCTCCTCCGCCACCTCTCCCACCTTCCCTCCGCTTGTAGCTAAACTCAGGTTATTATTAATTGGTATTAGTGATAAAATATGCTTGCTTTTCCCCCTGCCCTTTCTGCCAACGAGGATGCACTGTGATTAATATCATCTTCAGCTCTAGGCTGAATTACTGTGATTGAACTACACGGGGAGGCCGTGCCAAGTCTCTGGCTTCATGTCCACCAGACAGCCCCCATCTCAAGCAGAGGGGAGAGTGCCCTGGTGGACCGCTCACCGCTTCCTCACTTATTCCCAGTCTATTTCAAAAACTAGGAACTTATTGACAAAGCTAAGCTGTAACAGAGACCACATCACAGCTGCAACTCAGCCAGTGAACGATGTTCCACCGGCAAACAGAGATAAAATACACTTATTTGTGAGTTTAGTTGCAAAACAAGCTACTGGATAAGACCAGAGAAATCCAGAATTTTTAGGAAAAGTATTATATTTGTTTTTCAGAAAATGCTTCATCACCATAACTGAATGAGTCCCTGCTGTATGTCAGGTTTTTCTGACTGATAGTTCACATACCCCTGTTAGGACCTCTGGGGGTTTTGTTTTTTTTCTAAGGGGTCTATGAGGGTGTCTAGGAAAAGTTCCAGCTAAAAGGATTCATGCACGAAAATTTATAGGGACATATAAAACGAAGAGGTTTGACACCCCCTGATATATATGCTGTGTACACAAAACATTGTAAACACATTCTATATTTAGCATTCAAAAATTGTAATGCACTGCAACAGATGTTGCCTGTGCCATCTTAATTCAGTTTTCTTGTGTGCGACATAAAACTTTTTAATTATATAACTTTTTCTCCACGCAAACCTGCTGTTTTAAAATTATACAAAACTAATCAACTCTGAAGTTGAATTGAAGGTGTGTAAGGATGCTGACTATCACCCACAGGACAATTCCTGATACTTTGTTGAAAAAATCAGGAGGTCCACAGTGAGTATCTAATGAAACTGGATCCATGGAACTCTTATCTCACCTTGAACAGCAAGGAGGACTGGCAGATTTCAGGCCAGACCCATCTCAGTAGAAATGAAATCAACTTTCCAGGTTGCTTGCTGACTAGACCGAAAAACGTGATGCTAATAAAAAGGAGGAAATAGAGAAAGGAGGAATAAAAACACATTTTCAATTCAAGATAAAGATGTTTGGAACAAAATTGGTTACATCACTCTGAGACCTGGAGAGAAGGGACAAAGACCAAAGAAACTATGACCACCTATGTAGGAACCCAAATTCACGCTAATTTATGTTATTGAAACCTGATAAGAAGATCCTCATAGTAAGAACTTCAAAATCAAGATTCACCTCAAATTTAGGAAGGTTTCAGTGAGCACAAATGTCACAAAAGGGTTCTCTGTCATTCCCCATTCATTTGGGTCATGGACAACTGAGAAAGAGATGCCTTGAATGCCCCAGTTGCACAAGCACAAGAGGTACCAGGCAGCCCCGACAACCATAAGAGAACACAAGATGCCCATTTCCTTAAGTGTCTGCCCAAACTGTACAAAAAGCTGCTCTGACACAGACTTCAAATAGACTGAAATATGCCTCTTGGTGCCAACACCAAAGTGTCCTGAAGACATTTTATGTGTCAGTTTTCACGGTCAGGACAAATTGTATCCACACAAAAGGAGTTCTGCCTTACATCTCAGTCTGCCACATAAAAACTGATCAGAGAATAGAAATTGGCTGTTGCTTAGGTCATTTAGCAGATGTAATTATGTGCAAACAGAATTATACGCTTGGCTCTGTGGAAGTTCCAAGTTCACAAAGCTAAGAATAGTTATGCACAAAATCACCTGGAAGAGGAAAATGAAATAGAAAAATATCAATAATAGCTGGGAAATGCTTAAGAAAATTTTCCTAGGTGCTGAAAAAGACGATAAGAAATAATTTTTATTACATATAAATACATATACACTATATATGTAATAATAATAATAATTACCCTATTAAACAAAAAATGTGTGATTAAACTATCAACCTGCTTAAAAACGAGATAAAACAACCATAAGAATATGGATAATAATTTATAAAGACTGAAAGCTGGGAACAACAAGTAAGTGTCAGCTAACCGTTAAGAACTGTAGAAAGCTCAGCAGCGGAGGCAGAAACACTCAAGACCAAGTGAGAACAAGGTACATAAGGTTAAACATATGGAAATGAACTGTTCCAGGTAACTTGTAGTCTCAAAGCATTTCGGGCTGGTGGAGAAGGCCATCAGACCTTTAATATTGGTTTTCAGTAAAGCAGTCATAAGTTCCAGTTACCTGGAAGAGAATTGATGCTACACCAATGACTGGAAGCATAAATGACCCAGCCTGCTGCTCTGACAGAGACCCCAGGAGCAGAGCAGAAGAGCATATAAAAGTTATGAGTTTAAGGCTAATAACAGAAGTACTAGCAAACAACACATTTATGGAAAGCAGATCATACCAAACAACACTGATAACTTTAAAAAATCAGAAGTTTTGTTGATAAAGGCACCAGCATTGAGATAACAATCCTGAATTTCTCTAAGACATCCAGCTCTGAGTCACATAAGAAACAAGAATGAAACCAAATCCAGCTTCACATGCATTAAGAGAGAAAGGAAGTTAGTTCTTTGATAGGTTTTAAAAGATAAATGGAAATGGAGAGACGGCAATGTTTCTAGTGAGTTTTCACTGGCTCTAGGTCATAGCTCTATGCCATTTAATATTTTAGCAAAATGAAAGAAAGGTAAAATAATTTCAGAGAAATGACACAGGTATTACAGGTGAAGTAACTTCCTCAATAAAGAAGTATGCAGATAAAGTACGGATAGATAACCATTTTTGAAAGGCAGTATCAAAGGAAAGATAGTCATCAGTGGGATAAAAATGAGAGAGAGCATAATTTCAGTGAAGAGCTGTTGAGAAGAAGTTTGAAAATACCTTCCCAGGACAAGGACTCAGATCTCGACAGAGCTGGAAGAGCTGTCAGTTGGCAATTCACCCTCTGGCAGCTTCTCCTTCTTTCAGGCCAAAGCAGAAGGAGGTGCTAAATAGACGAAGGTAAGAGAAAAGAAACATTTTTTCCCTTGGGTTCACTGCAAGAGAAGCAGAAGAACTGCTTAGAAGTAATTTATTTTTTTTTTTTATTAAATCCCCCCACACACACACACGCCCCCCAGAGGAAACCATTCTGGAGAGACTTCTGGTGCCTGGCACTGGTCTGATGTAGTAGAGCCCCAGCAGGGCTCTGGCAGGTGCTCCTTGGAAAACCTACTGACATTTGTACATGTTCAACACTCCCATAGGGAGACTCTGGCTCTGCAAACTCTTACTTGGAAAATGAGTATTTAGCATGAAAAATGCAAGAAATTTGGATGGTATAAAGAGGTGCCTGATTTGAGGAACTGAAAGAAGCTTAAAAGAGTCTAAGCAGCTCTGGAAAGAGGTGTTAGGCTAAAGCTGAAAAAAAAAAAAAAAGTCATTTAATGTCATTTCTCAGAGAGAAAAAAAAAACCACCACCAAAAAAACCCCCCAAAAAGCATAAATATTTGCACAGACTGACACAGCAATGATGCTGCCATCTTCAGCATACCTTCCCCAACACACAAGAAGACTACAACAACTCCTTGGGATCCTAGACTACAAAAAAAAATCCCATCCATAAACTGGCTGTCTAAAGCAACAAGTGCCCTGTGGACATGACAAAAAGTATTTTAAGAGCTTGAGCAAGAGAATACAGAGCTCTAAAACTGAGTGGCTACAACAGTAGAGGGAAGACACAGTTGTTCACAGATATCCTGAAGGATGGTATTGACACAGTCGTCTTACAACCTCGTAGCCAAAACTAGAAACCAGAGAGCTCTCCACTTCTCTGAAGGTGTTATTTTAAAAAAAATAAAAACCCAAAGCATCACCTTGCACTAATACACTCATCTAGAGAAGGAGGTTGTGCACTCAGTGAGGGTACCAAAAGGTTCACGCGTTAACTGCAGCCCATGTTAACTGAAACAAACCACAAAACATTGCTGCCGTTTCAGAAGGGGCTGGCAAACCTCGCTTTACCACAAAAATATGGAGCTTATTTTTCAGCTTCAGATGTACAATTTGCAAATTGAATGCAAACCTCAGAAAGACTCAAGTAGTTGCAGACACGGTCTACAGAATTAGAAAAACTCTGCAGAGAAAAGACAAGAGCTAGATAACAATCAGATCAAAAACAACAACTGCTGCAGGTCACGTTTAATGAGAACTGTGATTCTGAGAGCTACTGCTAAACACACAACCCTGTAGATAGGGTTTAAGACTTTTGGCCCTATTTTCAGTTCAAAGAAGTCATCTCATAATCTGAAAAGAAACAGAAAATTATATTTAAAGGCATGAAGATCATTAACCCTGAGATGCCATAAGAAGGTATTGTAAAAGTATGCATAAAGCTTCTTTGCAGATTAAGCAAAGAAAAGCAAAGAGTCACCAAGACAGAGATGGTCAGGTTTGATGTATGAAACAAGCAAAAAGGCCATTTTTTGAGAGTGCCCTTTTTGTTAGTTTTGTTCCAACATACTGTCATCATCCCCAGATTCAACTCTTGTCTCTTCTTCAGTCCCACACCGAGGACCTGAAGTTAACGTGGAGCAGGGCAGGAGATGGGCAGGATGAGCAGGAGATGGGCGGGATGAGCAGGAGAGGCGCTCTAGGTTGAGCCCAGGTGCTTCAGTGGGCTCACACCGAACACATGCAGATTTACCTGCTAGTTTTCCCTAAATCTCCACCAAGTCTCATTAGTTTTCCAAAATGCTGTAATTTATGGAATCTTCAAAAGATACCTCTTCAAATACCCTTTTTCTATCAGCAGCAAAAATTACTTTCTTTTTCACCTTCCCTCATCCTGAGAACAGTTTGGACTGAAAACCATCTCCTGGAAAGTACCAGCTGAGAACAGCACGCCTGAAGCCCACCACCAGCGTGAAGAAGGTCAGCCCAAACGTTCACACCTCGGCACAGTTCCTTCCAACCAAAAGCCCTTTGTAGAGTAAAATATCCAACTTGTTTGCAAAAAAAAGTTTCCAAACAGTTACAATACAAAATCAGTGACATAAAGGGGAGAAAACTTAAAAAAATAAAAATAAAAAAAAAAGGATTGACTGTTGGAATTTATTTAGGTCAACACCAGTGGGACTTTCTCAGAGGGAAGGAAACTTTCTGCGCACTAAATGTTTACCTCCTTTGCGGTAGCAGCAAATTAGGTGTTTACCTCTTCAAGCGGCAACAGGAGCCAATACACCTGTTCCTTCCAGATTGTCACTGCTTTTTTTGGCACACGATACCCTGAAAATGGCTCCAGTGATCTGCTGTGGGAGGGCCAGGAGGTTTGCTGAAACCGGTTGAAGCATTTGTTTCTCAAGGAAAAAAAAAAAACCACCAAAAAAAACAGGGCGATGGTTGTGCTGGTTCAGGGGAGATAACGCTCATTGCTGCATTTTATTATTTCTGATATCAGTTCCATAGCGTATTGAAATTAGATTAAAAGGAAAACTGAGAATATGTGTGTAAAACCAAACAGGTCACATGCATTTATGGAACAGTCATAAATCCTGTACGGGTATGGCTGTACCTCTCCTCATAGGGTAAGCAATGGTTTCGGAGAGACCCTGCTCCATCGCTGCCCCGTGGACCACCCACCTCCCAGTTCCCGTCCCTCGGGGATGGATGGGGACAGTGTGACTGGCAAAGGCAACCCCTGATCTGCCAAGTGCTAATACGTGCACCATCCCCGCACAAAAACAGCAGGGATGGACCCAGGGGTGGAGATGGTGTGAGCGTGAAAGCCTGATTTTGAACATCTGGTCTGGTGGGAGGTGTCCTTGCCCATGGCAGGGGGGTTGGAACTAGATGATCTTTAAGGTCCCTTCCAACCCGAACCATCCTGTGATTCCATGGTTCTATGATCTGCATTTCTCTGGTGGCACCTCACGCACCGAGCCACCAGGTGAAATTCAGTATATTCACATATACAGAAAGCCAGAAGCTGGATTAAAACAAATTTTCCTGCAGAAATGATGGAATGAGAGGGGGGAACGTTAATATCTGAGGATTTAATTCACGGTGCTGTGAAAAAAAATCATTGCTTTTCTCAGCATCGGTCCAAAAATGCCTTCAAATATCAGAAACGGTGCTGGGTTGTGCAGGCAGCCCAGCTTAATCCTAGCCAAAAAATCTGCAGAGTGAAGACGCAGGCTTAAAAACATAAAGGGCTTATGCAAAGGAGCCAGCCTGAAAGGTGGATTGAAACTCCCTTTTGAGCCATCAGTCGCCACATGCCTCCTCACCCCCTTGGCGAGCAGAGGGTGCCTCAGCCCTCGCCTGCAAGGGGGAAAGCGGCGGCTCATCCCCCGGGCACCTCGGCACTCAATGGAGGTGCAGCACTAGTCCTGCACCAGCCAACACCCTGAGCGGAGAAACAGCTTATACCAGCAAAAAAAAAGGAAAAAAAAAAAAAAAGTTGTTCTGCTGGTAGGAATTAAACCAGTTTGCCGAACAGATTACATTATAACAACAACAAAAAGGCCTTTTGATGGTAGGACTGAACTCACAGCAGGGATTTTGCTGTCGTAATTATACCATTGCCATGCCAGCACAACTTTTTTCAGATTAGACCAACTCCCTATGTTTTTATCGTTTTGGTTAAAAAGATTACACAGAGGCAGAAGTTATGAAAGGGGCTGGCAGCAGGCGTGGGGAACTGCCTTGGCCCCTTAGAAAGCACCTCGTCTTGCAATGGAGAAGTCCCACGAGGGCAGTTTCCCCGAGGAATCACAGGGATACGTCAGCTCTGGAGGCATGCTGGGGGACTGGAAGTTGTGGTTCAAGGGGTATGTTTGGGTTGTAAATATTTTTTTGATGAAGATTTAGGTTGGGTTTTTTGTTTTTGTTTATTTTATTTTATTTTATTTTAGAGTGCCTATTTGGAAATGTTTGCAGCTACTGTGTTAATAAAGCTTGAGGGTTTTTAACTGCATGGAAGGGATTTTGCTACTTGCACAGTGATGAAATGGTGTGCACATGTAGATGTAATCAAATCGTAATCCTTCAGGAAAATCTGATGTTTAAGTGCTCTCTATTCTGGATGTGCCAATTCAATAGCATGCATGCTTTTTATATATAATGTAATGCAAGACTAAGATACTTAAGACACATTTAAAGAGGAAAAAAAGGGTGGAACTCCTTGGCAACAGCTCTAATCCCTTTGAAGGCTCCGGCATCTGCTGAGTCAGGCCTTCCCTCCCTCCCTACTTGTAGTTTACAATCAGCCACTGAGTCACAGCAAATTCCTGACTTCACTATTTCACGAGCTACAGTAGCATGTTTTTAGGGTTTGGGTCCTTTTAATTAACACCCTTTTTGTTATTGTTGCTCAGTAAAAAAAAAATAAAATAAAATTAAAATAAATAGACATAAAAATAAAAAGGAAATAAAAAGAAAAAGGAAATAAAAGTAAAAAGGAAATAAAAAGAAAAAGGAAATAAGAAGAAAAAGCAAAAGGAAATAAAAATAAAGCAACTCTGAGCTCCCAGCTCTGAGCCCAGGTGCAGGAAACCTGTCCTTAGAAATGCTATCCTCAAGCCACTAAATATACTCACTCCTGGTGAGGTCCTTAGAGCCTGAGAAGGGTCCATGGGGACGCAAAGCACTTTGAAGCCCAGCCATGGGATCCCCACACGTGACGTCTGGAGGCAGGATTGCGTTAGCAGAGCTCTCTGCCCCACCGGATAGACCTTGCTCCCCAGCAGACTAATTAGCCAGGGCGGAGCCCCGTTCTGATATAAATCCGTGTGAGCCCTGGTATCTTTGTAGAGAGCTTCCCAGTGCCACGCAGAGATGGGGATGTGGCCCGGAGCCAGTCACCAATCCTCTCTAATTTCCTCATCCCAAAATTGATGATGCAGCCCGCCTGCCAGCAGAAACTCCCATTGTGAAACTGAGTTTGCTGATATTTGCAAAGCATTTAAAGGTGTGTCTTAGTGGGGAAAAGTGTGTTCAAACTCCAGGTAGGTCATAGGAGTAAACCCTTTTCTGTTTCCAGCAGAGAAAACACCAGTGAGCAGCACTTCACACGCCCAGAGTCGAGTTAGGGTTCCTCTTTAGTCAAGTTAAGTCAGGTTTCATTCCTGGCCCTGCCAATTATTTAAATCCCATCTACCCACAAAGGCCTGCAGCCCTGCCGCGGCGGAGCTGTTGACTCACGTTGGCTGGTGGGACAGGGGGTCACACTGCACCTTCCTGCACTCAGCACCTAGGGGGATGGGGAGTAGCTCCACGGGAATGCCGCAGTGCACCCTCCGGCACATCCCCGTGCTGCTGCAGCGTGCGCCGAGCCCACAGAGAGATCCCAGAGGAGTTTCCTGGGAAGAATTCACGTGGTGGGTCAGGCAGGAGCTGCTCCAGCCGCTACAGGACATGCCACTAGAAACCTCAGGAGATTGTGGTGCAGGTACAGACACCGAGGCACTTGGGTTCCCCAAGAGGCACCATGATCACTCCTAGGTTTGCCCAAGGCGCAGGGATTAGCTCCACGTAATTCTGCATCAAAATATGCTCTGCATTGACCAGGGAACTGAAAGCAAGACGACCTCTCTTTGCTGCGTGAGAACGTGAGAGGGGAAATGCTGAAGAAAGGCACCGTGACTGTTCATGGAAGAATGATTTCCATCTTTTACTCAAAATGCTTCTGAAGTTTAATATAAGCATCAACAAACTTAGCTATTAAGATCCCCTTTGCTCATCAGCAGTGTTTCTGTCTCTAGGCGGAACTTGGTATCAGCTTAACAGTGCAGAGCAAATTTACAGGACAGCTTAAGGTAGGAAGTAATGAATAGCACTTCACCAACTGATAGCACAGGATAATCATGTGTAGCTACAGTTTGTTGCATTGAAATGCACGATAATATGCAAGTGCTGAAACTCAAATCTTATTTGGCTGTTATTATTTAAATAAACAGAAAAAACTAGAAACGTTCAGAAGTTGAAATGAGTTCCATTAATTAAGTCACTTCCACTTCAGTGAGATTCTCTATTATCTTAAAAAAATGTGTTCTTAACCTGTATTTCTTAAAATGTAATTTTGCGGGCTTCCCTCCTATTTTTCTCCCATATTCTTCCTGTATTTTGCTTTTATTTCCATGCATATTACATGATATCCAAGTTAGGGGTTTCTTTTATCACTTTATTTTCTACAACTTTTCAGCATTTCTCCAGATGTTACAGATTGTCAAAGGAAAAATTAAAAAAATGTATGTTTTAAAAAAACCTCTAAACTTGTATGCAGTGCCTTTTAGTGATAGAAAAGAGAGTAGAATTTATAAAAGCTAAAATTTTACCACCGGTTTTATATTTTGATGAAAATTCCCAAAACCTGAAAAAGCCCAGCATTTCATTTAAGGTTTTGATGTCTAAAAACTCAGATTTTCATTGAAAAAAGATCTGAAGAGAAGCATTGAACTTGCTCTGAAAACAATGATGTTTATTGCTGAGGGGATGGAAATTAAATGCAGTCATGTTTACTGAGGAGCTGACTGCAAGGGGGCAAGGTCATAATTTACACGTAATTACTGGTTTGCACTATCGTTTAACCACTACTGAGATAAATATGTTTTTCTTCCTTCCCTCTTCCTGAGCAAAAGTAGTGTTGGGCACACTTCTTATGCAGTAGCTGTTCTTGTGCAAATCACTGTTTTCTGTGGTTTGTGATTCAATAGTAAACATTGCTGTCAAAAACAAGGTCTGCATCTAGAGATAGCTCTGTATTTTTTGATAATATTTTTGGTGGGTAAGAATGTGCCATCAGCACATAATTACAGGCAGGCATACGATGACAAACAAACATGGAAATATGATTGACTACAGTAAAACAGGAATATTTTAAATATGGGGTGTGTCTGCCTTTGTGTAGTACATACAGTCACACCAGACTCCTTTGTACCAACTCACACAAAAAATATCCTGCCAAGTACTCTGGGTGAGCCTATAAATAATTCTTGTTTCCCAAGGCTGAGAAATACATGCTTCTTGGATAACCTTTGAAGAGTTTGAGTCAAGATTTTCAGAACCAGCCAAGGTTTTGGCTTGCTTTGTTAGTGCCGGCTTTGAAAACGCAGGGTGTTCAGACAGAGCCGAGCATCTCCACCCTGGGAACCAGACCTCAGCTGAGGGAAAAGTCGGGTGCGGAGAAAAAGAAGGATTCAAACTCGCTAATCATGCTAGAAGTTTGTCCTCTAAATCAAAGCTATTTTAAAAATAGCAAGATTCTTGTGCTCCCAGGGTTTGGTGGTGGCACACCAAATGCTCCAGCTAGAATAAAGCTATAGACAATGCTATCAGGTTTTGATGTGGCCAGGGGTCAGTTCTTGGAGGCACAAGCTCTTCCCAGCACAGTCATAACTCACATTAACCATGCTGGTCTGTTCACATCTTTTTCAGCGTATAGCCCACTGTTCTGCAACTAGTTTGAAAAATACAGATAAAATGTTTGCTGCCTTGTTGATATCTTCAAGTTTTATTCCAAACTCTTGTTTTCAAGAAAAGCACGAGGTTTGAAATGGGCATGGGTCCCCTGGGGCCATACCCGCTCCACCTTGGCAGCCCGTGTGGTGGTCCCGAGATTGCAGCCAAAGCCTGAGCTTCACACCTAAAGCCTCAGTTTCACACCCAAAGCCACCTACACCTCCAAATTCACAGGGAAGGTCATTCTCCCGGGCAACCCAAGCTTCTTGGCTCAACAGTCAACGTTTTAATCACTCCTCCAACTCGCATTTATAGAGATTTTCCAGAGATGGGGTTAGTCCCACGCTGGGATGAAATAAATTTCCAGTTTCTCGGCAAGACAGAACGCTATTCTCTGCCTGGCTCTGAGAGGCTGATTGTGGGCGAGCCAGTGCAACCCTCCCATTCTTCTCCGGCTGCTTGTGCCAAGGGGAGAGTACTGTGGGGGGTATTCACACAGCGCGCCCCAGAGCATCGCCCTGCGCCCTGGCTGGACAGATAGGAGGACGGGCAGTTATTCTAATATGCCCAGGCAGCCTCTCCTGTCTTCTGGGAGAAGAATCGTGCCAGAATCTGCACAGCCTGACAACCACCTCTGTGCCACTCACAAAGAAGCTGCCCCCCAGCAGTAAACTGGGAGCGAGCTGAGCTACGTGCAGATGCAGATAGCTAATTGGTCAGCTGCACATAAAAAAACCCAATAAATCCTAGATCCTTGATGCTGGAAAGGCATAAGGAAAGGCTTATGCAACCTTAATTCAGCCCTTTTCTAATCTTCAATTACAAAATCACATACTATATTTTCCATGAAACCCTGCCTCATTCAGTTCACGGAATAGATGGTGTTCACTTAATGAGCAGCTATTCAATATTTTATTTTCTTCTCACTCAGTGTGTTGCCCTAGGCGTGATTTACTACATGTAATTCAAACCTAGCTGTGCAGCCAAAATTATTAATTTCAGTGCAGCTTTTTTTCCTTTGGTACTCATCCTCACAGCACTCCCGAGTGCTTCACAAACAGTAAATATTGTATTTTCATAATACCACGGTGAGGGTGTTTTCACAATACCCTGGTGCGATTAAATGGGGAAGAGGGTTGGAATTATCCTCTGTATTTCACAGGTGCATAGAAGAGGCAGAGAGAGACATTCAAGTCCCAAGAATCAAAAATTTGGGGCACCCTCTTTACAATTGGAGTCACGACTTTTGAAACTTCTTTATACAATGAAGAATATTCATATACTGAATATTCGAGGCAGGATTCCCATTGAGTCAACCTGCCTCCATCAGTGCTCAGGGACGGAGAAGACTTTCTAAGCTGTAGACTAGTCTCCTCCTATCACAGGCAGCTTTTTAACAATCTTATCAAATTGGACTGAATAGGAATTGGGTTTCTTGAGTTCCTATTAAAAGCTGAGAACTCACTCCTCTGATAGTTAGAAACCATGTTCTAATTTTCAGCCTAAATTTATTCATAGCCAGATTACACTCATTTGTTCTTATGCCAACATTGTCCTTCACCTTAAATAGTTCCTCTCCCTCTCTGGCATTTGCCTCTGCTGATAAATTTAGAGTGAGCAATCACATTTTTTTCTCTCCCGGCATTTGTCTCGCGGAGCTAAATGAGCTACACTCCCTAAGCTGTCTCTCTCAAATTAAGCTGCCAGGTCCCCTTGCTCATCCGAGGAACCATTTGCCATACCTTCTCCAGCTTGCGCTTATCTGCCCTGAGCGCGGCTGGCCGGGCTGGTACGCAGCACCGGGCCCGGGTGCCTTCACCCACAGGAGGCTCAAGTGGTGAAATGGTAACCGGTGGTAGCTGAAAGAGTTACAAATGCTTCTCTATCCCTCCTGGAGATGATGTGTCTTAGCATCAGCCTGGGATTTCCACAGCTGCATCGCATCAGTAGCACCCCGATCACCGCAGAGCACATCCTGATTTTTTGCTGCTTTTCAGTTTCCAGCAGAAATTCTCCACATCAGTTGGAAAAATGCATGTGCTTTGTACCAGCGAATTTCCCCTTGTGCCTCTCCTCCCAGTCCTCTGGATCATCACTGCATACCTCTACTCCAGTATCCCAGCCCCGCTCTGCGATAGTCATGCTGCCCTCACCACATCTCTGGCTGACTGGCAGACTAGTGGACATGTATATGTACATGTATGTGTGTATGAAGTAGCTTTGTGAACATGCCTGCTCCTGCGATCAATTTGAAACAACAGAAAAAAAATCAGAGCAACTGCTGGGAAAGCACGTAGGCCAGATATGAGAGCTCAGAACATTAGACACCTTGATTTCATGCCTTTTGAAAAATTCCTGTACTTGGTGGCTGTCAAATGTTGGTCACCTATTTGACATGAAATAAATTATATTTTCGCTTCTGAGAAGATTACATTCATCGTAAAATTAAGACTGCTTCAGTTGTGACTTATATATGCACCTTTGGGGGATTCGTGTGTTTTTCTTTAAACTGTGATTTGATGTGTGCAAGGCTATTTATAGTCATCGTTTTTCAGTAAAACATCTATGTTACATTCACATACTAAAATACCTGGTAAATAATGACCAGGCAAATTGAAGACAACTACAGAAACATAATGCACATTTGACAGCAAAAGAGAAAGTTTAGACAAGGAATCCAAGGAAGGAGAATAAAAGCAAAGTGGTGAGTGTGTGACACCGTGACTTAGCTGAAATAAATTATGCCCGAGTTGCACAGACTGCTTGCTTTCCTGGCTGAAAACTCTGCACATTTCACCCAGTATATGAGGAGGAGGCGGATGCTCCTTACCCAGGGGTCGATGGCAGAACCACACAGAGGGAAGCGTGATTTGGGGACCTACCCAGAAACCACCACAGCCACCAGACCACAACCAGAGCCTGCTGGAACGGCCCTAGCAGGTGGTGGTGGTCTCCACTGTATGGCTGACGAAAGGAGACCGACAACTCTGTGACCGTGCCAGGCAGTGTCACCATCCTCTCAGATGAACATCCCTGGACATGCTCAGAAGGGAACAGAGGCACTATGGCAGCTTCTTACCCTTACCGTCTCGCAGACGTGTCATGCCAGGCAGTTTTCCTTCCTTTGAGCTTCCTTCCATCTATTAACTTGAATACAGCACTGACTGGCAGCTGCAATGAAATCTGATTGGCAACAAACCTATTCAGGGACCCATGTCAGAAGACCTTGGCAACGTTGTGGTGCCATCTGTAGTCTTCCACACGAACAGGAGGATGCAGGTCCCCTCCCAGGAGGACCAAGTGGCGTGCCAGCTCCTGGGGTGACAGCTCAGGCCTTCTTAATTGTCAGTGAGAGCTGTATACCCAAGTTTATGTCCTGGAGGCTTTGAAAAATCCATGCGTAGGGCAGGAAGCAGGGAGGAGACTGCTTAAGTGCCCTAAGTCATGCCAAGGGGCCACAGGGGCATATACCTGTCAGAGTTATATTTGTCAGAGTTAGGCCACTCTATGGATGCTCTTAGGTAAATATTGCCTACAAAATTATCAAGTGAATGTTGTAAGCAATAGGAACTTTCCAAGACAACAAATAATGGTGATTTCAGGATAACTTGGATAACCCTCCAAGGTGGACAATGCATCCAAGGTGTAGGACGGATCCAACGAGCTGGGACGATCCAACAAGGAAGTGAATAAATGCTACGCCTCTCTGACCTCAGTCGGACCCAGATACATAGAAGCTGAAAAATCCCCTTTGGGTGGTCAAAACCTAAATACATGGAGACATAAAGCAAACAAGGGGAAATACATGACGTTCTCCATGAAAAGGGCTGCACTGTCCCATGTACGTGGGAAAAGAGAGGAGGAGAGCTTTGCTAGCGTGCAGGGGATGAAAAGCAGCAGCTGTAAGAGAGGCTTGGGTGGAGCAGAGGGCAGGCAGGAGCGCGTAGGGGTTGATGAGAGAAGAGGCGTAGGAAGGAGCGGTGTCACTGCGGGCGAGAGGAGGCATGACCCGCAGGCTACCGGGGAGGGGGGACACTCAGCTTGTGGGTCCTGCTCTGGAGAACAGCCTGGTCCTCAATTACCTAGTTGGGTTAATTGTGGTACCTTTGCAAGCACAAACGAAACAGATCTAACCAGTTCCTCTGAAGGAGACACAGTTTTGCCAGCACGAAGTTTCGCGCCGGTTTCAGGAGATCAGCTTTAACAGACATTTTCCTCACAACTGCTGCTGCGCTGACAAGGTCTGAGGAGGGAAAATGCCTGGTCCTGTGTCACTCCAGTGTGCCTGACAGGAGCATATTTACTCTCTTTCCAGTGAACGACACCTATTTTTGGGGTAGAAAAAAAACCCCAACCGTCTGACAGAGTCACACTTCCTATGCCCCTTATTTTTCCTTGGGAAGTACCTTCAGCTGTGAATATGTATATATACCCTAATGACAGTCAGCTGTCACTTCTGTACACATACATTTACCTCCCATTAAGGGCTATTTGCCCCTTTTTGTGACCTTTCACCAGCTTTCCATACCCTGGCCATGTGGCACAGATGGTATAATCCTGTCAGGCTAAGGCAGGTGACAGCGCTGCTCAGTGTTTAGTAATCAGTGACTGTAATTAGCCAGACTGGACGCAGGCTCAGATAATAGGGCAGTCGACCAGCTGCCAGTCATGAGGCTTTTCCTGTGGACGGCAGGAGATGGAAGAGGGAACGATATAAAGAGGCCGTGCATTTTTCCAGCGTGCTTTATACAGAACTGCTGATAACGTTATATATGGTGTTTGTTAATTAAAAAAAAAAAAAAGAAAGAAAAATTTCCTTTTTACTCCAGAGTGGCTGATAAAGTGCATTTCGCATCCCATGGGCATACAGGAGCTTTCAGTTGGTTGTTAAATCTGGTGGAGGTGTTTGGAGCGTGTTTAGCAGCACCAAAGCTTTTCTCCTATTTGGAGTCTATCTTGTCACGCTTCCCTTACACAGACACCTTCACAGGCACACAAAATGTGCATGGATGAAACGCTCCAGCTTCACGATCCCTAAACCGACTGGTTTAACACGGGAAAGTACTGTCACCGAGCTACTAGTTGTTTGCATTCAGAGGGCAGGATTTAGACAAACAAAACTAAACTTAGTTGTAGGGAAAGTAAAGAAAAACCTAAATTAATTTAAATTAAAGAGCTACTGTTGAAAAATATGATGGGGGTATTGAAACTACTGGCATTAAGAAGTTATTAGAAGAAATGCTTTTACTGATTTTTCCTTCTTTTTAGGGAGCTAGGTGATCGCCCTTATTTCTGATCTTGTGTTAAAGTACACATTTAGACAATATGTAAGCCGCACATGCTGTATTTAAGAGCAGTAAGCGGTGGGCTGAACTGACCGTATTTTCATGTGAGAGATGACTCACGGTCTCCTGGATGGTAGAAAATTCTCCATGCTGAGCAGATGCTCGTGCTTACAGTTTGTTCGGGTGAAAGAGGTTTTATTACCAAAGAGGCAACCAGTCATCTCTCGCCGAGGAGAGGCTGGCATTCATTGCCTAGGAGGGCTTTTTTCCCCCTCCTTCAATATTTCTTTCCTATTTTTAAACATGTGCCCGTTATTACAAAGACACTAATAATGAAATATATTTAATTAAAAAAACCAAATGCACGCATCACAATGAGTCAACTTCTCCTCGTCTTTTATTACATATATTCCAATGGCTTTTCTCCCTCTTCCCCTCCAAAATTATGCTATTTATCTGCACGGAGCAGATACCTTAATCTTTCAGGGGGGAAAAAGCAGAGAATAATTTCAATTTCCATGCATTTATGAAAAGACATCCTTAAATAGGCCAGAGAAAGAGATATTGCATCTATAAATAAATTATTCCGAGGCGGGCGGCGGGATGGGGTTACACATGGCCATTGTGCGGGGAGGCTGCAAAGCCGGACCCGGGAGTGCAGCTGTTGTCTTTGTGCCGGGCACTCTGCCTCTGCCATTGTTCCCCCCATCGCAACAGGCACGTCGGGGCGGCGGGGAGGGCAGGCGGGGGTGAAGGGATGGCCCGGCATTGATAACGCCTGGCACCATCACCGAGGGCAAGGACAGGCTTCTCAGCTGCGGCGCTATCGGG
>VXBO01006267.1:242366-279794 GCA_013400135.1 Rhinoptilus africanus | reverse complement strand
CCCCAGCCTCCCCTTCATCACCTCCCCTCCCTGAATCAGCAATTTCAGGAGATGTGAATGCGTTCACCTCCTGCCTGTGCCAGCTGGATCCTACACAGACACACACGCACACGATTGTGTCAACAGATGGTGTAAAAGGGGACAAAAAGGGCAGTATTTCCAAACTGAATATGTAATATCAAACAGGTGTGGAGGTAAGAAGATGGTAATGAATAAGGAAGGCCGTGCTGCGGAGAAGGGCGTCCAGGCGGCTCGCAGCAGGGGAACCCGTGGCTGTTACCCTGCTCTGCTCAGCAGGAGGGGGAAATGCCCGCCACCTTCCTGCTGCACCCATTGTCCCCATAAGGCATGTGCCTGCCCTGTCATCACCCGCATTGATTTCCAGTGGCACTTCCCAAAGTCCTGCCGAAAAAAGGCCTCTCAGCACCCTAAAAGTGCTCCTTTTGGAGGGCACTCACGGCCTCCTCCAGTGGGGGCGGAGGACACCAAACAGCGGTGGGGTTCCCAGCTCCTGCCCACCCGGGGCGGAGGGGAGAAACACCTCAGGACTGCAAAGCCCAAAGCGATTGTGCTAATCTAGGATCATGCGGTCATGGCAAATGCAGGGGGGACATCTGAGCTGGGGTTACTGAGTGTCAGCACGAAAGGCACCCGTGTCACGGGAGGCACTGTGGGGCCCCTACCTTGCTATGGCAATGCGACTGATGCCCGATTCCCTCTGCGGACCCGCCAGCACCTAGGACGGCTGTCACTGGTGCCATGCCAAGGAGTGAGGGATGCATAGCAGAGTGGTACCACCAGCCCAGCCACGGAGGAGGGATGCATCTTCCCTCTGCCTGTCAGGAGAAGCCTGCCAGCATGTCCAACCCAGCAGTAACATTCACCCCCAAAAGGCAACAAAGCAGCCATGCTCTGCTCCAGCCAAGGAGCCCAGCATGGTCAAACCACCCATATTGGCCAGGCTCTTTTCAGTGGTGCCCAGTGACAGGACAAGAGGTAACGGGCACAAACTTGAGCACAGGAAGTTCCACCTGAACATGAGAAGGAACTTCTTTCCCTTGAGGGTGGCAGAGCACTGGAACAGGCTGCCCAGGGAGGTGGTGGAGTCTCCGTCTCTGGAGACATTCAAAACCCGCCTGGACGCGTTCCTGTGTAACCTGCTCTAAGGTGGCCCTGCTCTGGCAGGGGGGTTGGACTAGATGATCTCCAGAGGTCCCTTCCACCCTATGATTCTGTGATATGTTTGTACCCCAAGATGTGCACCCTTGTTCACAAAATAACATGGCGGGGGTTGGGGGGGGAGCCATACTGTGCTTTACCCGACACAACGGCTCGCCGTCACTTTGGAGATCTTCCCCTTCCTAAAACCCAGAGGAAATCCTCCCATTTCTCAGTAGATTGCTGTCTGGTCTTTTAGAGCTCCTCCTTGACTGCTGAAGAGAAGTATTCACCTTAAACCTATTTTAACTTAATTTTGTATCTCTTACTGGTTTCTCCATTTATTTCCAAGTAGTGTGGGTCTTGCTGTCTGACGAGGGTAGGATGACACATCAGTCTCGCTGTTAAGATTGCTAACTGAGACCAGGAGTAAGGGATCTCTGATGTGAAAGCCACAGCCACCCTCTGCAAGTGGCGGTGGAAACTAAGATGCCCATTACTGGGGGGCTGGGGCTCACTGACTTGATGCTGCTTGGATGGCTTCTGCCGCTGTCAGACAGCGTAGAGATACTTGTAAACTTGCTCTCGCACTGTTCTGTTGGTAGGTACCTCACTTGTATATCCCTACATTCTTTCTTTTGCTTATCCCAAAGTTATAGAGTGTGTCTGTGGTGTATGTATTGTGCACAAATCCACCTTATAGATATTCATATATTTCACTTGCAATCTGGCACGCATCTGTTATATGTAAACGATGAGCTTCCTGCTCTCACCACTTTCAAATTATTCTCTCCAAGAACTGTGTTCAGCCAAAACTGAATATTGCTATTCCCCCGTCCTCCATGATCTGTCAGCTGCCTTCAACACAATAAACTCTCCTCTTTGTCTTGCAATCTTGCCCTCACTTACCTGCCTTCGTCATTTTCTCCTTCCCCTTGCCTAACTGGGTCAGTCAGAGGATCTTCCTGATTCCTCCTCCAGTTTTCCATGCGGGTGCCAACAGGCCCTCACCACAGCCCCATTCTCTTTTTCCACATTCATGATACCGGCCTCCACAACGGACACCCGTAGTTCAACCATCTTTCTCCCAACAGCCTCTTGTTTAACATCTCTCTCTGATTCAGTAAAGTAATTGAGTTTAAGTTACTGGAGAACCCACCTTAATCGTTTCCTCTTCCAATGTGGCTACAAAAGATGTAAGAAGATACTAATATACAGAGGCTACTGACAAACATGCTGATCAATACTGTGTCAGTTTTAACCTGTATTCTCTCACTTAACACATCCCTCTCGTCTGACATGCGAAGGTCTCTGTACATCACAGCCAGGGCCTCTGTCCCCCATTGTCTTAATTATGGACTCGACATGCTGCAGATATATAAATCATGGAAATTTAATCAGGCTTATTGCATCCCTCATCTGCCAGCACAGACTGAAATGAAAGCTGTGGTGAAATAAAGGCTATTCCAAATGAGAGGGAGCAGCAATGCTACACTATGTTCTTGAGCATTTTCTCAACATAAAGCATCTCTGGGGGAACCTCTTCCCTCACCCAGGCTCAGGTGCAGTCTCCAACTCAGGATAAGTCATTTATTTAAAAACTACATTCAGCAGATACATGACACAGGACCCAGGCTGACAAGTGTCAGGTGGGAAGGGAGGAGAGCTCATGAGGTGGTCCTGGGGATGCTCACGATGTCTTTCAAAGGCAACAAAACTCCAAGGTGAGAACCGGGGGTAGGTGCATGCAGGCTAGTGGATGGAGCAAGCAGGCTGGGTTTCTTTCCTACCCCACTCCCCATACACCTTCCTTTCCAGTTTCCTGCAGTCTCTGGTTCCTTACCAGTCCCACCACGGTGCCCCCCTTCACATCCTCCATTCACCCACTCCTTGCTGGTGGTGCAAAGAGGGGAAGAGTGAATCTCTTCACATTTAAACCAACCTCAATAAAAGCCCAGCCATGAAACAGCAAGCTGCCATCTCCACAGCCAGCTCTACCAGTTAGGGCACAATAAATACTACCACTGGAGTAAGTGATTAAGCAGACGTGTGGGGCAACTTGTCAGGTAATTTCCATTTGCTTAATCAGATCCTGTGCTAGGCGTTAAATGGTAACGTCTCCTTACAGTGCTGAGAACCTGACTTATCCACAGGCTATTTCCTAGTAGGAAATTGAGGCTGATAAAGTGAATCCACTCAGCATGGGGTACAGCTACAGAAAAGACAAATACGTATCCAAATCGGGATGGAAAAAATCCCTTCTTGATATGAGAATTTGGGTGAAGCGCAATAAGCATTTGCTGTCTAAAGGACATGGCACACTGAAGGTTTTCATCACTGTGCGTTGCCGGAGCCTGCATGATTAGCACCTATTGAAATCAATTAGTATAATCACGGTAATATCCTCCAGGTCTGGAGGGGTTTGTAAGACGAGCCCCAAAACCTTGTCTCTACTGGGAAAACTACCCATTACTGACAATGGCTACACCCTAACAGATGCAGATGAATAAGTAAACACATTAAGCTGCTGAGGTAGACCAGGACAAACAGCACTCGGCACTGCTTAGTAACCACTCTGTGTTACTCATCTGCCAACGTGTTGGCTGCTATTTAACTTGTTATGTCCTGATTGACACTTGGAGCTAAACAGTGTTCAGCCTTTGTTCCTTCTGCGAGCAAGGTATGAAGCCTGAGTGTTTGTGGTTTTCAAAATAGCATTTAAAAACAAAGATGAAAGAGTTATTATAATAAAGCGGAGTATAAAATCAATGCTGGAAAATTATTTTAACTTCAAAACACTCCTATGAGTACTGCTGTATGGGATGGAATATAACCGAGATTATAGCCAGCACTAATAAGTAAGAATGAAAGCAGATATTGTGCAAAAATTTTGCGGGGGGGAAGCAGAATTAAGTACTAAGTCACACCAGCAGAACTGTCAAATGTGTTAGACTATATTCACAAGCACTCATGTGTGATATGCAGGCACAAAACATAAACATTTGTTTGCTTTGTGCAATTTTGCTTTTTAGAGTAAAAGGGCTTTTTTTTAGGAGGAGGGCTTTTATCTACATGTTGGAATTTTAAATGTCTTATATCCTGCAAGGACTGTTTGAAGCAGTTCCAGAAGAACTGCTTTTCATTAGCAAGTGCTGACTCAATGATCTGTACAAATGTATTGAGTTCATAAAAAAAAATTTTAAGAAAATTATTTGTTTTTACTTCTAAAAGGTTAAATAATTTCATTTGGACTTCATCGCTTCAATCATTATATGCTATAAAAGTTAACGTTTCAAATATGTTATCCCTTGAAAATCAGAATAATAAAGCCAACACAAACTGGTTTGATTTCAGTGAAGTCTTTGATAACAGTTCTTTTGATGACTTCAAGTAAAGCAGTTCCCAAATGTCACTTCTTAGTAAATTTTGAAATTTCAGGGTTTTGTTTAAATTTGAGAAAAAAACAAAAATTAAATGTTGGCATTTCTTAAGGAACATAAATGTTGACCTTAGGTCAATGCTGATACAGTGTCGCCCAGCAGCCCAGGGGTTTACTTGAAGTGAACAAGTGCCTGTGTAGTCATATGCAATACAAGTTCGGACTGTCGTGATACGAGTTTGGACATGAATTCTACTGGGCTGCCAGGGCAGGGCACTGGATGCTTTTCAGGCTGCTCTAATGTAATCCAGAATCATGGTTTTTGCTTTTCTGCAAAATAAGCAAGTCTACAGTTACGCTTTTCCCCACTCAGGTCAGCTGTGTAAAAGGGGCTAAAGAGACACTAAAAAGACACCCTTTATACACCCACGCTGATAAATAGCAGGCTCGTCCACATTCGGTGGCCTTGAGGCTCCGCGGTATGGCTACGTCCCTGCTCTTGGCCTTCTTCACCCTTCAAAAGAGAATGGTGTGAGAAACAAGCATCTCTCTATATCAGCTTTATCAGCTGGCAAGTAAAACACACGATTTGTTTCCATTTCATACCAAAACACTGTGGTGTAGACAATACTCTCTATGCACTTTTTCAAAGCCCCTGATTATCAAGTTAAGAGCAGCGAGCTAAAACCATGCCTGTTCACCACAGGCTATAAGAGATTTTGAAGCCAGTAGTTATCGAAGAGAGGTTTACTCACATCATATTCTTGCCCGTGCCCCGAGTTTGTTTTCTGTTTGGCCAGCCTGCAGCAATAGCCCTGAGAAGTACAGATTCTTCTTTCATCCCTTGATCATCCTCAGCCCTTTAGATTTCATTTATATCAAGTGTCAACTTCTGAATGGATAAGCTTACAAACTTTTCAAATTCAAGAAGTATCATCTGCTCCCAGTAAAACTATCTAAACAGCCTAGCTCCTCCACTGACAAATTCTTCCAGTGCTGCTACATACTGTAACAGTGGTCACACTCAGACCAAAGGTCTACCTGGCCCAGGAGCCTGTCTCCGACAGTAATCAACAGCAGATGCCTAGGGAAGAGTATGAAAACACATGGTGATGGTTTTCACAGAAGATGTGTTCAGGATCTCCTGTGCCAGCAGTAATGTCTTTGTATTTAGTTTTCCACAGTGGGAATCCTCCTCCACGGATTTTTTGGTGGTGCTTTTTAGCCTGTAATGACTCTCAGCATTCATAACATGCACCAGCAAGTTCCACACCTAAATACACATTGCAAAAAAAAAAAACAACCCACCTTTGGTAGTTCTGAGCTGCTTATGTGCTGGGCTC
The DNA here is from genome assembly GCA_013400135.1 of Rhinoptilus africanus. NCBI lineage: Eukaryota > Metazoa > Chordata > Aves > Charadriiformes > Glareolidae > Rhinoptilus > Rhinoptilus africanus. The sequence goes on along the minus strand of VXBO01006267.1, from coordinate 273,914 downwards.
ATAGACACTTAGATCTTGTTGGAAAGAAATAAGGAACAATCAGTCTCTCTCTTCTTTCCCCTCAAAACTAGAGTGTGTTACAAGTCACTCTTTGTATGCAGGCATTTGCATACTTTTCTTATTTCCTTTCTTGGAACTTTCTTCAGTTCTCCACTACCCTTTTTAAGAAGAGGGGACACAAACTCTGTAGGGATTTATGCGGTCTCTTTTGTTCTCTATTTCTTTTCTAATAATTCCTAACATTCAATTTACATTTATATTGCTACTGAGCATTAAAATGATGCTTTCATAAGAACTATTCATTATAATTCCAAGATCTCATTCCTAAGTGGTAACGTTCAATTCAGAGCCCATCACTCTACATTGAGAGTTAAGATTGCTTTTTTCCAGGGTCTCACTTATGTTTATCTACATTGAACTGGTATCAAAATTTGCAACACAGTCAAAACTGCAAGTTCAGCAATAAAACAAATATTTTTCAAAAATAATCAAAATTGTGTTTTATTAAGAAATTCTCATTTGAATCTGTTTCACTGAAGAATTTCCCACCAATGATCCCATGACGTTGTAGCATCAAGAGACCTCTATGCATCATTTGGTACCACTTTCTTTTGAGCAATATCACTCTCTCTCCTAATATTCTAAGGAGTCATCGTGACATCTTAGAGACATCTTAGAGACATTCCTAGAGACCAGGGAACAGAAGAAAATCTCACCTTTCATTAACAAAAGCCAAGTAAATTTCAAGCTATCGTGGGTGCAAAAGTTAAAGCTTAAAAATGTGATATAATTGCATGGTCAAAACGAACAGTAAACAGATGAAAAGGGCTTAACTTTTTTCATTTTTACATCCAATTTTAAGCCTATTTCATGCTTTTTGAAGCACAGTTTTCAACTGGATAATAGAATTATGATGATGAACATGGTACTCCTATATACTTACAGTCTATTAAATGTATTTAGAATGGCAATGTGTGATATAGTACTGAAATAGCCTAGAGTTAATTGGGTTTGGGGTTTTGTGTTTTTTGGTTTTTTAGGAAATCTGGAAATGCTGTCAAATGAATCATATCATCAAGACCATACTAGTTCTTGAGAGCATCTTAGGGAGAAAAGATTTAATATGTTCAGGAAAACACCAAACAGACCACAAACATTTATAGCAAGTAGTGTGGTAGTGAAGACTCTGATGTTGGAGACTCCTATTTAAGAGCTGATGGTGATAATATCTCATTACCCAAATGTGTGTTCTGCCCCACAGGCTCTCAACTAGTCTAGGAAGCACTGCTTACCATCTCTCTTCGTGGAGTTGTTCCACCATCAGATACCAAGATCCTGATCTGAAGAACTATGAGTTAGAAAAACAAAGCATGAAAAATACAAGCATTAGGGAAAAAAAAAAAAACAAGCACTCACTTTATACAAAGAGTTTATGGCATATATCTACAGATATAGGTAAAACTTTGCCTCCTTTGTTTTATTTTGTGGTTTTTATTTTTAATATAGTCAGGCGTGTGAAGAAATATATATGGATCAGGAATGTAAATACTATGGTTTATAGGTGCTGTTAGAAATTATTTGTCATCCAAAACACACATAGATTTAACAATATTGAGGGCAAGTTCTAGTCTCATTGAAGTATGCATAACTAGCTAAAAGAGAAACCCAGAAAGAATTGGTGGAAGTTTTAGAAAACTCTTAATTCTCTAATTTAAACTCTTTGGAAGTACCAATTAAAAAAAAAATTATACTGTAATCTTGAGAATAAATAGCTCCTCTTCTATGTCCTCATAAGGTGTAAGCATTATAAGATAATACATACATACATGCACACACCCAGTACTCAAAAAATCTGTTATTTCCATATTTCCCCTAGCATGATATGATCTACTTTTAAATCACAACAAGGGAAAGATTTTTTAGATGATTATTACATTACATGGCATACAATAAATGTAAATCATCTTATTTCCATCCAGCATTCACATATTACATCATAACCATTGGATAGGATCTTGTCCTAGAATTCATGGTTTGGGTCTTTTAATTCCAGTAAAAGGCAGGTTACCTCTTACCATGCTGTACTCCTCATTTTCATTTTATAAAAGCAACCCTTCTTTAATCTCTCTGTCAATTTAATTATGAAGTGTGAACTGTCACATTTCTAGTACATGTTATAGTCCCTGCCCTGATAGCTTTATGATTTGCACTTTTAATAGTGTAACACTGGAGAGAGGTTGGCATGAAGACCAGTAAACCTCGGCAAAGCATTCACTCCTTGCTCTGGGACCCACTGGTGGGTAATAGCTCAGCTTGATAACCAGGCAAATTAGTGAAGGCAAACACCTCCCATCCTTTTCACGCAGTGGGATCTGCCTGCTAGACACCTGTCTGTCACCTGAAAGAGGAGACACATGGCTTGCTGCGTTGGGCTAAGGAATAAGGATGACACTCCTGTCCATATGGTCAGGCTGAAATCTTATTTTGGTGAGACTCTTTGCAGGGGAACAATCTATCATAACCGCCTCACCCCAAGAGTCCTGTCCTCTTCTGTTCAAACACCGGCATGTGGAGGAGATACATTAAATGATTTCTGCAACTACCTTGTTTACCAGAAATGTCTTTAGCAAGTCAACCTGAAACTAGCTGTTGTAATATTTTCATTAACTGTTTTGTTGCTGGGAGTTTATTTAGATTGGTTTAGTGGGTAAATGTGAGAAACTTCTTGACTTTAATTTGCCCCAGCTATCTTATTTTTTCTTAGGTGGCTCCTGATTCACCCGGCTAACCACTGCTCCTGTGGTGGGCTCATAAAGCACTATCACTACTTAGGCACATATAACATGCATTATTTATACAGCTCTTCTCTCATCAGTCGGTGCCTCCTGTTCTCCTGTATCACTTTGGCCATCCTCCAAATTACAATACCATCACTAGAGTATATTTAAACTCACACAAAGTTCTCAGCCATTTCCTCTCAGGTTGAGAAGTTGTTTTGAGATTGATTGAGGTTGTTTTGAGATTTCCAGTGTTGGGCAGGTGATAATTTAAACTGAAATAGCCCCATGGATTTTAGTTTTTGCGCTTTCTGACCCTTCTAAAAGCTGCCAAGTACACTAAGTGCCAAAGACTGAGAAACAGGGGAAGCTTGGATGTGTAAAACCTCAAATATTTATTTTTACTTTGGAGTTTGACAGAAGCTTCAGTCATTTTGTATTTTGCCTGAATCACTTCAGTGTGTACACATTACAGATAGTCAACAGGTAAAATAAAGCCCAAATTTTATTTATGAGTCCCAGACTTGTACTAAAGGTCTAAAAGCATCACTAGTGGGAAAGCTGTGATGATAATGCCTCAGATAGGGATATAACATCCTACAGCTCTGTAGATGTAAAAAGGCTTCTGGCTATAACATTAATATGTGGCAATAAATATGAAGAGCACTGCGAGTTGGTGGGAAAGTTGGGAAGGGTCACCAAGATACTACCGTTGCCTATTCCTTGCATTTCAAGAGTCATAAGGACTGTCACAGCCACACACGCCGAGTGGCAGAAAGAAAAGGTTCTGCTGAAAGTGTACAACCAGCTCCTACAAAATATGTTCATCTTCAGAGTTTAGACAGATCCTTCAGAGACACGCAGCCACAGGGGTTAGCTGATACCAGTGCTACTCTGTTCAAAAAGCAAGCTAGAGCACTCTTCCCTTCCTTCAGAAGACACTGACCCTACTTGTGGAGGTAAACTTTGTGTTGCTGTGATGTGAAAGTCTGCTGGATACTTGTTGGCTTGGAGTGATCTGCCATACGGCTGCTGGAGGTTTTCACGAGCAAATTCCTCACGTGGCTGTGGGAAGGTTTTACGCAAGACAGAAAACAACTTGGAAAGTATTTTGACTGAGATTCCAGATTTGTGTGTCTTATGTCCTGTATGACACTATATAGCATAGGCAGAAAAGTGCAGTATTTTTTTCTATTATATATGCAAGTGTATAATTAAGGAATGACAAAAACTACCTTTGCCTTTTGGGATGAAGTAAGCTATTAATAATTTACTTCCCATGAAACAGTGTTACAAAGTTGAAGGGCACAGAAGTATTAAATGTGTTAGGCAACAATTACAAACTAAAAATGATGTAGAATATTCATTTGGATACAACTTTCTATTTTAAAACTTATCTTGGTGCAAGTTACGTCTAACTAATACCAACATAAAAGATCATTGAATCTACATATAATAAACAGAGCACTTAGCTTTTATCTATTTGGATTTATAAACAACGTACGTGCAACAGTCTGGTGCTCTCGGCGGCTGTGCATAAAAATACAGTTCTTGGAATAAGAGGCCCACAGTTCACTGTTTCCATAGCACATAGCAAAGTTTATACCCATGAAACAAAACCACCCCATTTTCAGATGGAGTACACATCACAGCTCCTCTCATGAAACTCGTTATAACAGACAATGATCTAACCTTGTCCTGGCAATCAACTAATTCAAATTATTTCAGGCTTGGTGAAGGAAATTAAAGCTTCAAATCTGTGGCGCTTCTACTTATCAAATTAAAATCCTATGTTTGAATGTACTTTATGTAGGGAGGGGAAAAGAGCTTCTGCAGTCAGCTGCCAGCAAGCTGGGGCTATTGAGGTCAAACTGGTAGTCAATGCCAAAATGTAGAGCCAGCTTCGGCTAAAGAGTAGCAGGGTAGGAGGTCACGCCTTGAGGAGCAGTGAGGTCAAAAGCAATCCTGCCACAAGCAGCGTGATGCCTGGGGCTTGCCCCCGTTGTTCAACCGCATCAGTTGTACCTGAGGTGGGGAGGGGAGCAGGGCGGCATCTGTGCGATGAAATCACTGCAGCCGATGTTTCCTCCCCTGATTTTGACCCCATGTGCAGTGGATAAGAAGACAGCCACGTTGCAATCTCATAGCACTCTATCTATATGCATCACTCCAAAGGAAGAAAAAACAATTGTCAAAATTAATTCTGCAAATAATTCAGCAAGAACACAAAGGACACATAGAAATGGTTTAATGACACAAGCTTACGTTTTCAAAACCTTCATTTAGAGTTTATGATTTCAGTCCTATTAAAACAGAATGCACTTTTCTTTTTTTGCAGTCAATGCAATTTCTATATGAGATATAGCGTAAGGAAACAGAAAGTCTGCAGTGGAGCGATTTGCCAGCTCAGTCCATGCTGCAGGAGCACTCCTGCATTCCTTACAACTGGGAAGCTCTCACATGGCAACATCCATCCCAACTCCGGTGGTGCCCAAGGCTCCCTGCCAGGCTGACAGATTGACAGCCTGACCATGCTTATTCATGTCAGCGCTCACCTTGACCCCAGCTATGGGACATACACTGGCCAAGAGACCCTGCAGCATCTCGTTGAGTCTGGAGCACCGCAAATCGCTTCCTCTATAGAAGCTATTGCAAGCACAACCCACCGGGTTTTGGATTTTTGCCTCAGCTCCTCACAGAATGATGAACGCGTCGAGTCTCGCTCTGTGAGGCATTTCATGGCCTGGGACCAAGACTGATAAATTTCCAGAGAAAGGACCATGGTCAACAGTCACACAATGAAGGCTATGCAGTAAAATTAAAACTCGCTCCAGCGAAAGGAGTTTTAGGGCTTTCCTGAGGACCGGTCCTGAAGATCTAATATGAATTTGAGAAGTGCCTGACCCCCTTTTATTCCAAATGCAAAGCATATTTCTTCATTTGCATATACATTTGCATATCACAATATATGCTGTTGGAAAAACCTCACCAAAATAAACCCATGTTACTCCAACATGCACACTTCTTCCCCTACAGAGTGGATGAAAAAAGCCCCAAAAAGACAGATGAGAAGTCATGCTTTGCTTATTACCTTTACGATAAGGCTTTCAGATACTGTGGTGGTAAACCTATTTTGAATAGCAAACATTTGCTTGATTCTATTATTCTACAATTTCTGTGTGAGATTTCTTGTCACCTCGGAAATTATACACTTGGTTCTAGGAAGAAAAATTAGCTTTACTCAAAGGTCTAAGTAATTTGGATATATGGCATGCAGCATCTAAAACAAAAGTCTAATATCAACAGCCTCAGAAGCAGATTTTATGACTGTTAAATATACATGTTGCAAAAGATTAGATTTACTCTTTTGCTCAGATTGTGTTAGTCATTTATAGCATTTGGGCACTGAGCAACATAAACTTATTTTATGGTTCTTTCATCCTTTCTCAAAAGGATTCCAGGCTCTTAGATAGGCAAATTCAACACAATGTTTTCTGGGATATAGGCACTGCACATACAAAGGTATTATTTCTGATGGATAACACTCTTTTAAGGTCTTTTCATGATCCATTAATTTATGAATTACACGGCAGAGTAGGGATTGTGAAGGGCTTAATTTTAGTTATATGTTGGACTTTTTCCTTTCAAGCAGCTTTTATCCAAAAAGTAAGTAGGACTAAAAACAACATATTCTCTTAGATTGACTCTGACAGGTCTGATGATAGAATTTAACTGGTTTAGTCTTTACTTATCAGAAGGTGGGCAGTTGGGCCCATCCCTATCTATAAAAAGGGATATTCACAGAAAAAAAAAGCAAACTAGCAAAGAATAATCCTTAGGCTTGCTTCATTCACAGCATAGTTACAAAAAGCAATGCAGTTGCTGTGGAATAAAATTTACAGTAAGGAATGAATTACGCAAATAAATGCCACATAAAGATTAAGATAAAAAACAACTCAGTAAAACTTTTTGGAAACATACTGGCAAACTGACTTCATGGGAGCCAGATTTCCAGCAAAGCATCCTACGTCCAGTTTGGCAGTCCTAATCCAACTCAGGTAAACCAGAAGTAAGTTACTACCGACAGGTTATTTAGAGGTCGACAAGAAATTAGTCTCAAGGTCCATGTTATTTGAAGAGTACTGGTGCTTTTGCTCATGGCTCAAAGATGAGACCAAACAGCAATGAGCATAATTACCGAAGTATTTTTACCCCCGAAATGCTGCTCCCCCCAAGGACTGAAGCATAGGGAAATTTCCACTGCCATCATAAGTCAGCTCTATAGCTAATACCTCAATGTTTAGAGCTGGTTTTTATTTCTCTTTTCTCTCCTCTCTTTTCTTAAAGCAAGTAAAAAACACCCAACAGCCCTCAAAACTGAGAGGGAGAATCTCCTGATAAGCTAAAGAAGCAATGATAAAATTCTGACCTCAGGGGTTTTTGGATCCAAGCAGCAGCTGGGAAGACTGCTGCTAAACAGAATTTGGCCAGGTGCAATATTTAAAGAAATCCAGATTAGCTGCAATTAAGAGATCTGTTTATTGCTGACAGGGTGTGGCAATATGTAAGAAACTCATGGTATCCTCAGAAGGAGTTTCTTAACTTCCTTTTCCTTATATTTAATGGTTTCTGTTTCACAATGAAAAAGCGCTGACAATATTTACATTCAAATTTCTTTTGCAAATTATACTGGTCTTCAGTATCAGCTAAGATGAAGCTAACATAAACTTGAGTATGACCACAATCTTTCTTAAACCCTCTTTTTTTTTTCCACACACTACCCCAGAGGCATTACCTGATGATGCGTAGTCAGATCTTGGTTTCTTGCAGTTCTCACATTTTCAGGCATTACAATTGACGGTAACGTTCTTGCCATAAGCATAATTGTCATAAAGAGATGAGATATCCATTTAACATTTGTATAAACATTCTTTTATCTCTCTTAATACAAGTTATGAAACGAAGAGCGAGGTTTTGTTCAGAATCAAACCCAAACATAGGTGTTTGATACATAGTGTTGTGGTTTGGCTCTCTAAAGGGGGTTCTTTACATGTCAGTAAGTCTATGACAGTTTGAGAAAAATAAAAATGAAGATTCATTATGAATGTAAAATTGTCTGAAGTCCAAAATAAACCATGTAATTTTCTTGAAACAAGCACACACATGAAATTCTAGAGATAAATGGAAAGAGCTGCCTAAGCACACCTGAAAAGATTTCAAATGGAAATTGTGAATTCGAAGCCATCTCTGAAAATACCCAGTCACCAGTATATGGGCAAGCCAAATACAGCGATTAAAGGTCTTATTTTATCGACACATAGGACAGACTCATTTCTTAGATACACATTTTCAGTCCCCAGTCATCCATTTAAAACTGATCTAGTTAAATTATTTCAAAATTCTGATTTGGAGATCAATCACAAGATCAACCTACTACTATTTAATAACTCACCAGGCTTCAGCTGGGCATAGTAACAGACTAAAGACACATTCTTAGACTACAAGCAAACATGAGGAAAGAAAATAATCATTTAAACCTCTGTGAAATGGAGTTATTTGATCTAATGATTTCTGCCTTGTGTTGGTGACGGGCTACTAGATTGCACACGGATTCATCTCCACTGACATGGCACAAACCATTAAGCCACTGTAACTCAATTTCATGTCTGGCTACATAGACAGAATTGAACTGATAGCGTTTGAGCAAAGTTTCACATTGTCAAGGTGGCTATGGTCTTCCTAAGGTAATAGATACTTTTCCAAAAGGGAGAACATATTGAGCATTTCTCTGCTCTAGGGCTTTATATACACATAAACGTTACACTGCCATTTTAACAATACTACCGAGATAGTTAAAATGGTACCTCTGGTTTCGTGTATTGCAGTTCTGCTGACATTAGCGTAGCCATACTGGTATAGTTACTTCTATAGAGAAGGACTACTACTTCATTATTAGGGATCTTCAGCCCTGTGTAATTATATCCACATTTACAGTTGTCAAATAGTTGGACCAGCACAAAAACCCCACCTCTACTTATTAATTAAGCAAGGTCATTTTGGAACAAACAGTGATACTTTTCAGGTAGCATGCAATCTAGCTTTCTCAGTCATAGCCTGATACATTTATAAGCCTCTTTATGTGCAAGGAAGGTGTAGGTGAGAAGCTGATTCACTTGCAGGCAGCAGGCAGAATCACGCTGTTACGAATGCAGGAAAAACATGTGGAAGGTAACAGAGAAAAGACAGCTAACAGACTTTGAACTCCCAAATGCATAAATGAGTCACTTCCAAAGAGTGCATTGTGGTGATACCAGCTATCGCCACAAGAAAGTGCCGACCTAGCGTGGGAAACAAGAAATGTCTCATACTTGACTGCCGAAATTCTACTTGTTTCATGAATTGTATATTGACAGCCTGCATTAAGTTTTTGCCTACATTAAAAGAGCCAGCAGGTTTTTACTGTTCTGAAACCAAATCCAAATAGTTATTTTGATTGAAGACCTAAAATAGCCAATAACTTGTTGAAAATACGGGAAAAGCAGATTCACACTGCTTCTCTTTCTTCCCAGAATAATGAGTGTTTGTGCTCTTTCAAGGCACGTGTCTGTGTTTGAAGACTGAAGAGCTGCATGCTGCTGGCATAACATGTAGGAGTTTTAAAGCAGTGCAGTAGTGCCTTGCATGTCATTGACTCTAGTGCCAACACTAATCGCTTTTGAAATAATCCAGTCAAACAGACACTGAGGCCATCAATATTTTTCCACAATGTAGAGGCCATTTGGATAATGACCATCATCTCAGAAGAGCAGTGACAGATTACCATGCCATCACACTTTGACCAGAAGTGCACTGTACCTTTCTTTGTGCTCTGAATTGCAGCAGGATGAGGCTTACCAGCCCACAGCAATCTCTGTTGACCTGGCAACCACTGTCAAGTGGTGTGGCTGAAGGACTGGTCCTCTTCCAGCTGCTAAGCCTCTCTCTTCTCTACAAAGAGCAGAGAAAAAGCTCAGGTGGAAGCAACTGCAAAAAAAACCCCAGTAGGTGCTTTGGAGGAAAAGAGAAAAACTAGCTGGGGTTTCAGAGCCAAGCAAAGAGAAAGGAGTAGGGTGGTCACCACCACCCACAGACTGCGCACATGCTGACACTAAGCTGCATCCAATGTTTCTCCAAAAAAAGTGCACTTTCCTTTCCCCTGCCAGGACATCTATTAGTACATGATGTCTTATAAAAGTGAAGGAAGACCAGGAGAAATGACTCAGTAGTACCTACAGGTCTGAAGGTATTCTGGCAGCAAGACAGTGCAACAGGCAGTGGAAACAGCATCAGAGTCATGATAAGCAAGGGCCAACCTAGATTAATGATATTCTCTGGAGAAGGAGCAGGTTGAAGTCTAGACCAGGGGTTTAGACCAGATGTCTCTGAACATCTACTGATGAGGACTTCCTCTGAAGTTCTTCACATCTCCAAAAAGGCCAGGAAGGAAATGTCCAATAGTAACTAAGACCCATAACAGACTATACACAGCTTCATTCGACTCACACTCAGGAACTGCCCTTCAACAGGATTTTATAGTTTAAATTTTAAACAGGACACAACATCAGGCACTTAAAACATATCTTCATAATGTCTGTCAAATTGTGGGGGAGGTCTGGGGGGAGCAGGCTGTTCAGCTAGTCTGGGTGGATCATTTAAGTGGATAATTTAGTCTCTGTGATATCTAAAGCATGGCCTACTTATTTTAAATTCCAATAAAGGGCTAATTAGTGCTAATTACAGTAGCAGGGATAGTGGCGTGGCCATTCACACACAAAGAAGTTGGCAGAGACCAAACTCCGCTTACACGTAGGTCAGCAAAAAGAAAAGAGCGCGCTGCACTTTGTCACATCTCATTTGGGTCGCCTTTAAAATGCTGAGCTAGAGGCAAAAGATACCACGGTTCATTTCCAATCCCCCGTCTAATCCTCTCACCCTTAATTTATTTTAAAAGTTTAATCAGAAGTTCATAAAGCTCCGATATAAATTTTTAAATAAAAAAAATTAAGCACCTGCAGGTAAGCTTTTTAGGAACTCATGCCTGGCCCAAGTTTCATTATGAGTAGGGGCTTTAGCAGTTCACTTTTCTACAAATTCTGCTGTGATAAAATGTAACTTTCATTCCCTCGCTGTTGCTTCAGGGATGTGTCATTTATGGAAAATAAATAGAAGACTTCTATCGCAAAGAAACCATGCTCCATTCAGGGTCAATGAAAATTTGCACCTCACTCTGGAGTTTCTGGCAGCATAGTAATAACTTTTCTGCAGAAATTGTCACTAACTGCTAGAAGCCTTGGTACTAATATTGAAAGTACTTGTAGATATTCTTAGTATACAAATAATGTAATATTTGCAGAAGAAGAAACCTGACTAAATTTGGGCTTTTCAATTTACTGTTGCTTGATGAAATTGATGATATTAATAGCTCTTTAGAGAAGTCAGCCAGCTTGGGAATGTGGATTGCTATAATGTTCTTGGATTTTCAGGAGTCAAAGTGTTTTGACAAGATCTCTCTCTAAAGACTCTTAAAGAAACTGAGTTATCAGAAGGATGAAAATTCTTTAGTAGATTAATGATGTGTTGGAGCGTAGTAATAAATTGTTTTTGCCATGGGAGAAAAGTGATCAGGGATCTGCGCTTGAACTTGCTCTCTTCAGTATATTCATAAACGATCTGGAAAAGGGAATTACTAATGAGATGGTAAAGTTCGCTGGTGATACAAATTACTCAGAACAGTCAATGCTTCAAAAGGTGTCGTTATACTGAACCCTGAGTGATCCAGCAACAAAAATGTAGACATTGTTTAACATCGCTAGACGCAAAGTAATACGCATTGGGGGGGAAAAAAACCTAACTGCACATACACAGAGATAAACAATAAATTTAGTATTATCACCTCAGAAAGAATCTTAGACTCCTTGTTGAAACCTCTGACAACATCCATGTAGTGCTCACTGGCAGACAGAAAATGCAAACCAAATGTTACAAATCATTATGCAGGGATGAAAAGTCCAAAGACAAAATATTACACCGCTGTATAAACCCCGACTGCATCCACATCCGAAATAATTCACCTGGGTCTGACTGACCCCTGTCCAAAGGTTTATGAGAAGTAGGAATGGCATATGCTGGACAACACAGATGAATAGCAGCGTACCACGGTACTTGCATGAGGATGGATGAAAGTACTTTTCAACTTGGAAAAGAGATGACTAAGACGAAATGTGATAACTGTATATAAAAGTGAGAATAGCATAGATAGTAAGTAAGGAACAATTGTTCACTCTTTCTCATATCATAAGACTTGGCAGGCACCACTTATTACCATTTAAATCAAACAGAAATATTTTTTCACACAATTCATATCTGCACTGTATAGTTTATTGCTACGAGAATGTTGTGGCTAACAAAAATACAATTGGGTTAAATAAATAATTAGAACAATCTATAGAGAAAGCATTCAGCAAGGTCTAATAACTATGTAATGCACTTAAATCTACAGTTTAAGTAGTACGTGCATTGCACATAGCTGGAAATTGGGGAAAGTATCACTGTGTGCTTGTCCCATTCTCACCCCTAAGAGCCCGTGCCCTGCTCTGATTTAGTGTGGCCATTCTTATCCTATTATTTAGACACAAAAGCCTGAAGTTTCATGATCTAATTATATCTGCCTTCAAGAAACAACTTAAATTTGGTTTCTATTTTCAGCACCAGGCAGGAAAGCCATTAATTCTCTCTTGCAATAAATAGGGGCTGAGCATTGCTGGCACAATTATTAACTCCTTCCTCCAGCAAGCATATTCTGTACTGCTACAGCATTCCCTTCTGACTCCAGAACAAACTCCGCTCCCTACTTACTCTTTTTCATCTGACTGTGTATCCAATTGATCTCTCATCTTCTTCTTCATTATATTTATTATATTTTACTTTACTGATTCTTGCACACAGAGAAAGCGTTTGTGTTCTGTTAGATATCCTACAGTATATTACACATAACCTTTAGTCACGTTGCATTGTATTTAAAAGCAATACATCCAATTCTTTTACATTCTGCAGTACAATTTTATTTTCTGAACTGACTTTTATTCAGCCTCGTCTCCCCGAACATTTCAGAGCGTGAAAAAGCACAAATCATTCCCAGGGTGCCATATATGTGGATGATATATTTTCAACACCATATTCACCAAACTATTTGTATCAACAGCTTTATTGATCAGACACTTAACATTCATTTGGCCACAAAAATAAGGTTTTAGGTATAAAATCATTAGCTAGATGGATACATGAAGCTGCCGTTAAAAATGGAAGAGGTGAGAAAGCTGCAGTGTGCTCGAGCTCTAAGACAGGGCTTCGCCACAGCACTGAGGAGGCAGCAAGGTGTATGAAACCAGCCCCGTCCACTTCTCCCCCCACCCCAAGCAAGCTTATGCACAAATTAAACTGGAGAAAAAACAGGAATTATAGATAATGACTGAGCTTTTTAATAGAGTTTATACGCTTCACTTCCGCAGCATTTTAATGAAATTTGAATGCCTAATTCTTCTGGGTTCTTTTAAAAATCGCACTCCGCATCACCAGATGCATAAACTATGACTGAATGCTTTCTTTTAATGTTTCCTAGTCACAGGGCAGATGAACCCCATTCTGTATAAATTATAAACTGAATTACAACAACTGAATAAGGGCAGGAAGGCCTGGATTAACACAAAATACAAGGGACAATTTGTAAAAGCTGTAGTTCCCGACTGACCTTTAGAAGGTAGATGGCAAGTGAATAAACATCAGAAGGCTGGTTCTCAAAAGAAATCAAAAATCCATTTCCAGAAACTTTAGAGCCTCTAAAATACTGACTTTACAGCAATAGAAACAATGATACAAGAAAAGTGTATTTTACTTCTTCATCTTTTTCATCTTCATCCAAAACTGCTCTGCAAAGCGTGTGCAGATACGCCCATCACAGGGCAGAAGCTCCTTTTAAATTCTGTGTATCCTGTATAGTTTGGGTAAGGGAGGGCAATTTTTAGGGTTGGAGGCTGTTAGGAGAAGGCCAGAAATAGAAGCTAAAAAGGGATGTCATGCAGCACGCAAGCCTGATGTCTTTTACTTATTTTTTTCAGCAGGTCTGTTTATTGAGAAATTGATTCTGATGGTTTGAATCAACAGCGTGTTACCACACTGCTTCTTCATTTTGATAATTAACAGCAAGCTTCTCAAATGTTGGCTGAAAATTTTCCTAGGCAGTTTGTTTTTTTTTTTTTTTTTAGCTTGGCTTCCTGAGGAAATGAAGCCTGCATGCATCACACTGTCTCTCTGTCATGTCTGCTCAGCTTCAACCAAACTGAACCACGTAGTCACTTTTAAAATAGTAAGATCTTACAACAGATCTGCGCAACGTTCAGCGCATCATGGAAGGCAGCTCCCAAAGTCATTCATTTTGTCTCCAGCAGAGGAGAGGGGCGGTTGATTGGGTTTAGCTGGTAGCAGCCGCTGTCCATGCTGGACACGTACAGGTTGGCCTCCTAGCACGCATGCATCTCCACAACAGTGTCTGATGGGCCATTCCCAGACATTAGGGCAAGCAACAGTAGCTAAAAGCCATGGAAAGAAATCCTAAGTGCAACACCATGCCAGAGGAGCTAAAAGGAAGTGAGACATCTCACTATGAGGACACAGAAAGATCAGAAGGTACCAAGGTAGAGGGCACTTCAGTGTGACAAACGTGATGTACCACACTTCAAGAGATACAAACCAAGAGAAAACCAGTCCTCATTAGTTCTGCCATTCAAGGAATGACCTGGAACTGTTGATCTCTCTCAATCCATCTATTTCCAGTTTTCCAGATGGACTGAACTTTGCTTGCAGCTGCTGTGTACAAACCCCTGTACAAGCGCAAAGAACTACAGACAGGCATTAAATCAGAGAATCATAGAATTCTCTAGGTTGGGAGGGACCTTTCAGATCATTGAGTCCAACCATCAACGTAACGCAAATGTTAAATGATGGGTACAGGATCAGCTCATGATATATGACTAACAGTATATATCATAAACCAATGAGATATAAGTCATATGATAGATGGTACATGGGGTGACTTACGCGATAAGCCAATATGTCTATTTACAGAAGCAACTGCCAGGTCTACTTGCACACAACAAGTAGCAACTGAAAATGTGTCCCTCCATTGGACCCACAAAACGAACATGTAATGGCTCACGGAAGACGAAGGCTGCTTCTCCTTCACCCACTTAAAAAAACATGCTGATGTTGATGAAACAGCAGGTCTCTTTTCACAGCTTGGCAGGATGATAATAGGTGTCTGCTGACAGCCTCAGCGTCCTGTATGGAAAGAAGGATCGTCATGAAGCAGGAGAGGACTTTCATGTGTCTGCAAGAGAAAGTAGTGTTAGACTGGAGCCACCTGCCAGCACGGCCACCAGGCAGAACGCTGGCAGACCCATCTGCCTCTTAGGAGATGACAACAGGTCACCTGGCTGCCAGTAATTCCTGCCATCCCTCTTCCCGCTTACTGCCACTTGCAATCCAACAGAACCAAATCACAGAAACACAGAATCACACAGAATCACAGAATTATAGGGGTTGGAAGGGACCTCAGGAGATCATCTAGTCCAACCTCCTGCCAGAGCAGGGCCACCTTAGAGCAGGTTACACAGGAACGCGTCCAGGCGGGTTTTGAATGTCTCCAGAGACGGAGACTCCACCACCTCCCTGGGCAGCCTGTGCCAGTGCTCTGACACCCTCAAAGTAACGAAGTTCCTTCTCATGTTTAGATGGAACTTCCTATGCTGAATTTTGCACCCATTACCTGTTGTCCTGTCACTGGGCACCACTGTAAAAAGACTGGCCCCATCCTTTTGACCCCCACCCTTTAAGCATTTATAAGCATTGATAAGCTATTACATCCTCCCTCTCCGGTACTGTAACGTTACTAAGATTTCTTAATTTTCGCTTTGGAGGGGCAGGTTTTTTTCAAACAGAAGGCGGGGAGGGCTGCAGAAGGAAAGCCGGGCTCGGAGGCGACGCTGCTGCAAGCACAGCAAAGCCTTTGTTAGCGTCGGCAGGCAGCCGGCGAAGCGGGGCAACAGCAGCCTGCCTGGCAGCTCTGCGGCTCCGGAGAGCATCGCGGCGGGCATCAGCCCCTCCTGAAAACAAGAAAGGGGATTTGACACCTGTAACTCTCACTGCCACAAAATTAAAGGCAAGATCTTCATAACTCGGTAGAATTCAAACCAGAACAGGCAGCTGGCTGTCTCGTATGTGGCATGACACTTCACCTGTTTACCACTGCTTTCCCTCAGAGAGTTGGGTTATGCAAAGGAAAAAAGAAGAAAAAATAGAATGCAATCTTGAAGAAATTAAGATAATATGAATGCCAAAAAAAGGCTTGTGATGCCTCTGCCCCAGGGTCCAATAATGATAGTGAGTTGATTATATGAGATATGCCCAAATGATCATAATTACAATCTCAGATATGCCTAGATGTCATAATGAAGAGGAAGGCAAAAAGACCTCAAAATCCTTGTTACTCTGACTTCATGAGGAAACCATCTGATCCCCCAGCCAGCTGGGAGATGGCAGCTATCTAAAAGAGAGGAGTCCACTGCAGAGAACTGGCCCCCTCCCTCCAAGGTTTTGTGACCAGCTACGCTCACCCCTACAGCTTCAGAAAAAGATGAAATTAAAAAATCCAGAATTAAGCTAGGGAATCAGCCTCTCGCCTTCTGCAGGCAGGCAGCTGTAGCCCTGAAGCATGAGACATTTTTTTTGAGTCATTGTCTAAACGCTGAGCTGAGCGTGTGGAACATGTTGAGGGCAATGAGAGCCCTGTGTTTTCCTCCAAGGCTTATGAAAGAAGGGAGTGACAAAGAACAAATATAAATTCGCAGATGTACAGATTGCATACAAGAAATGACCTCTGCAGCCATCCACAGAGATACTCACAAGCCTGTTCCCAGAGTCAGATTAAAGTGTATACAATTGGATTAAATTCCTAGCAATGGCAAGCCTACCACCTACCTACACTGGGAAATTATTCCTACTTGTAATCACCCTGACTGCATCTTTATATCGATTCAATTTTTCAAGCTTTGATTTCTAGCCATCGGATCTGTTCTGTCTTTTTCTGCAAGACTGAAATCTATGCTTGATTTAGTTGTTCTTTTGTTCCTAATACATTTGTAATGCTTTCTTATTGTCTGAAGCCCTACTGGCCAGTAATAATTTCTTATTACCTTTATCTTCTCTACAAGTCATTTACATTTTGTAGATTCAATTTTCATTCCCAGTTATGCCCCCCTTTTCCATACTTAACATATTGATTTCTTGTTTAATTATCACCTTTGTGCCTTCTTTACTAGGCTAGCTTTCCTCTCCAAGGTAACTTACTTGTGTGCTCATTAAAGCGTAGCCTTTAGAATACCCAGCAGGATTTCCTTGAGAAGGCCCATTTTCCATTAAAACTTCCCCTTTTAGCACTCAGTTAGGGAAACAAGTTGTTCTGAAGAACTGGTCGATTTTATGTCTCAGATAATACCGCCTGGTGCCCGTACCGCAAAGTAGAAGGTACTCACGAGTACCCACGAGTTTTTGGCCATCGGTAGCTGACACTGCTCACTGCATCAGTGAGTCCAACACTGATTTATCTCATGCTTGATGCAGAAATTTCCATCTTATGGTATCCTCAATATTTCCCTGAGATTAGACCTTTTGAAAATTTAAGGCGTTCTTTTTCCTAATGATGTTCAGAAGAAGTCCACATTCTGGATTTACTGATGGCAACCTATCTTTTCCTCACACACTGTGGACAAGTCCTAGAAAGCGGTGCTCCCCATCGCGACAGAATTTGTCCCGTGTGTGCCTGTAACAAACACCCGCCAGTCACATGTTCTACTTTGCTGTTAGTAAAATGGACGGAAATTTGTGCCATCTTCATGCTACACTAGAAATTACAAATTAATTATCCTCATTTAAAAATTCTGAAATTATTAATTTTTAAAAAAGTTATATTTTTAAGTACTATGGAAATATTTCCCTTTAATATAGTAATTAAACTAAAATTATCCCTCTTTTTCATACTTTGATATCTGCAAGTGCAATATAATGAGGAGAAATCAACTGTACAATTTTTATTGCGCAAGTAAACTGCCAGTGTTAATGGCGGTGGTTTTGGTTTGGTTTTTTTTTTTTTTCATTATGGCACTTGGATTCCAAAATAAAACAAGAGTAGCAATGAATATTGATCAACTTTTTACTACCCAGTACATCAAACATTACACCCAAGTCACTTTTGTTGAAAAACTGCGGTACTGGTAAGTATTTTTAGATATTTTCTGGCTCCTCTAAAACAAAACAAACAAATTTTCTATCCCACCACAAGTTACTATACTGTATTGTACAGATAAAGCTATATGAAGTACAAAAAGAATTAAAAGGTCCAAGTACGACCATGTTCAAAGCAAAAAATATTACAATAAGTACCTTTTTTTTGAAAAAAAATATTAAATTCAGATAGTCCCTACTTACTCACCAGCACTACCAAGATGAAGCCATTCAAGTCATGACTAATTACTTAACTCCAGGCAAGTTCATTCACATCAAAGGAGAGAAACCAAACACAAAGACCTAGTATGTCGTAAGGATCACGCTGGAGCTGGGCAAACACAATTTCTTCTCGAAAGTTTTGGGGAATTTCTCTGGACTTTTCCATTTCTGAACCAAAGCAAAAAGAGAAGAGAGTGCACAAATGACAAATAACCCCCGAGGAGGTATGACACCTGCAGTCCCGCTCTAAGAAACATCAAAAGTATATTAAACAAAAATATCACCGTGGCAACAGTGGAGTTTGAAGGAACCCTAGAATATGTTGTGGCTTGTTAGAGCCTCCTCCCAAGGGCACCGCTCAGCGTTGTGAGCAACACAGGTCCAACTCTTTAAAAGAAGCAAAGAACTGAACCCAGGTCTCCTGTACTGCGGCTAAGTGCTGAAGTCACTGGGCTTTAGGGTAAAACAACGAGAGCAGCTCCCTTTTCTTCCTGAAGCTTTGTGAACTTCTGCGCTTTGCTTTCACTATATGCAGTCAAAGATGAAATAGTATTATCGGGGGTAAAAGGACCCGGGAGTAGCGCGAGCCAGCTTGGTGCTCTTGCAGCAATGAAGGCAGATGGTGTTGTGGGCTGGCTCAGCAAGTCTGCAGCCAGCAGACCAGAGGACGTGGCAATTCCACTCTCCTCAGCACTTATTAGGCCACATCTGGAATACTGTGTCCAGTCTTGGTCCTTCTAGCTCAAAAGAGACACTTAGAAATTGGAGAGGGTTGAGCAGAGGGCGATCAAGATGATTAGAGGACTGGAGAACTTGACAGATGAAGAAAGGCTGAAAGAATTGGGTTTGTTCAGCATGGAGAAGAGACACCTGGGGGCTGAGCACAGTCTTCCAACACTTAAATGGTTGTTACAGAGATGATGAAGATTCTCTTCAGGAAGATGCCCAGTGACAAGAGGCAAATAGGCACAAACTGCTTCTGGGGAAACTGCACATAAGAATATATTCTTCACCATGAGAGCAATGAAACATTGAACAGGTTGCTCATAAAAGTGGGGGAGCTCCCTGGAAATCTCTGGGCTTGACAGGCCCCTGATTATCTCATCTCAGGTCCTGCTTTCAACAGGAGCTTGGGGCAGATCACCTCCAGAGCTCCCTTCCAACCTAGGTTTTTTTATATGATTCTGTAACTACCAAGGTTTTGTTCCAACTAGAAAACACAAAACAAAGAAAAATACTCAATGCTACTAGAAATACATCATTTTCAGTTAGGGCTCCAGAGTGAAAAGCAGACTTGCCATGTAGTTTTAGATCAGTTTCATCAATGCATTATCTCTCCACTCACCTTCACTGAGGACTTTCTAAGACACCGCTATAAACTTTGTCAGTGAGCACAGACAGAAACAATCAGCTGATTTTTCATGTCTTGTGTGTTATGCCCGGAATATTTGATAGGCATTTATTCAATGCAACCCTATTTATTTACAAACCATGTACAGTATATGCTGTTTCCTCAAATGCATCAGGAAGCAAACAGCAGGAGATAGTTTCTTTACTCACAATTTCAAGCACCTGTTTCTCAGGGTCACGTTGCAAATGGTCCTCAGGCTGACGGGTTTCCTTGCTCCCTTTCTGTGCATTTCTGTTTTGCTCCTGCCCTTTACGCACATCCACACAACCACAATAAAATTGATCCCATTATTTTGAAGACATCAAAAACAATTCCTCAGATAGTCCAGCTAAGGCCTTACCATGATGAGCACACAGCCTGCTCTGGAGAGAACTGCTGAAGACTGGAAAGGATTGCCAAGTCAAAGGAAATATGAGTATTTTGTTTCGGTTTGCTTGCACAGCAGGCCTGAAACAGCTTCAGAGTGACAGAGTACAACTGCAAAACCAGGTACTTGTATGCTTGTAAAACACTTACCTAACCGTTGCATGACGGTGATTACCACGTCAGCACTATGCAGAAACCTCTGTATGCTACATTAATTACAAAATAGATAACTTACAGAGTTCTACTGGGAGCCCAAACCAGGCTCATCTTCCATTTGCAACATTTCAAGAGTGAGCTCACAGGAAAGGCTTTTTGGACTAATTCTGTTCACTACCTTGGGTGAGTATATTGGGTGAATATACAGGGCCATGCTTTGATGAAAATAAAAAATCAGTACCAGGAAATTTTACAGGTGAAAAATTGGCAAAGGAGGAAATAAAGAAAATGGCACAGCCATGCTACCTTGTAACCCATTTCACTTTAATTCATGCCCACATGACAAATGTATACTTTATTAATGGTAAAAAAATGGTTATACATGTTGGAACAAAAAGTAAACAGTACTTACAAAATTGGACACTGTATTTTCAACTCTAAAGGAAATCTTAGCAGATAAAAAGAATATGAAGCAGGGAAGAAGCGCTACCATCCTATGCAACATTACCCAGGGCAAAAGCAAATATTATGGTTATCACCTTGCTGTATCCCTGTAATAAGCTTGCCTTGGGAAAGCAGGCCAATGGAAGCCCTTACAAGGCATCTCTCATAACAGGCTTGTGACAAGAAATATGAAAAAAATAAAAATTTTGGTAGAAGCAATACATTTGCCCTTATGTCTTCCTCCATGCTTCAAAAACCAAAAGGGGAGAGCATGCTTTTGTTCTGCATGTGCTGTAATTCTCTCATTAGTAATACCACTGCTGACAGCCCTCATGTCCCTACTTAAGAAGAATGTTTGAAAACTTGAAAGAAACTACAGGGAAAACTGGTGATACAGAAATCTTGCCTTACGGTTAGAAACTAAAGCACCTCAGTGAGATTTGCTTCACAACAAAATAGGGCTGAGATGCCTTGATCCCAGCCTGTAAGCATTTTCATTGAATAATGTCCAGTGCTAAAGGCTTTTTTAATCCAGCAAAGATTCAACAAGTTAAGTCAAAGCTACGTTCAGACCACAAATAAAACACTTCATCTGAACAGTGAGTGTTGGTATAGATGTGGTGGACTCTTTGTTCTCTGAACTCTTTAAATACGAACCAGACATCTTTCTAATGAAGTTCACCTTGAAATAATGGTCTTCAAGCAAGACTTACAGAGCAATGCGCTGTGGTCAATGCTAAGGTTGTGCTGGATTACATCACCAAAACGATTGGGCTCTTCTTGTCTTAAAGTCTATGCAGCAACTACATTGAGACATACTTGTAATTCACTCTAAGCACATTTTGTAAATAATCATTAAAGTGTTACTACACCCTTACTGACATATTGAAAGTTATTTTCATGTAAATGGGCTACTTTCGATGAGAACATTTTGACTGCTGTCCTAGGACTCACATATTTAAGGAATTACAATTTAACGGGGACATAGGAAAATTCACATATAGAAATTCAATGGCTGATCTGCTCATGCTAGCTGCAGAGGTCCTACAAAGACTAAAAAATATTCAAGTAATTCTCCAGTGTCATATTTGCCTGAAACCCCAGCTGCTTTTTATGAGAGCTAAGAATCTCCAATATTCTACCAGTATTTAGCTATTGGGTATATTAGTTTATGAGGCTCAGCAAAGAACAGACCGTTGTTTATTAACCTTTCACTAAACCCCTCAGAAACTCAAACACTGGAGAGAGAATAAGAACAAAAAATGCACATGAATGTTATCAGGAAACATATATATTTATTGCTTTCCGATTTCCCCAGCACTTAACAGTCTACTTGATAACCATTGAAT
The DNA here is from genome assembly GCA_013400135.1 of Rhinoptilus africanus. Taxonomy (NCBI): domain Eukaryota; kingdom Metazoa; phylum Chordata; class Aves; order Charadriiformes; family Glareolidae; genus Rhinoptilus; species Rhinoptilus africanus. The sequence goes on along the minus strand of VXBO01006267.1, from coordinate 251,817 downwards.
TTTCATTACTTTCATTGATTTGATCAACTCCTTTTAGTTCAGAACATGGATGAGCTGAAAAGTGAGGAGACAAAATAAAACTCCCTTTCATAAAGCATTTGTCTTCATACAGAATTCACCAGCAAAATTACGCCCCTATAGTTCTTACGGAATAACTCCCCATGCGGATGCTTGAATTCTACAGGCATTCATGCAAGATTAAAAAGCATCCACAAGGCATAATTATACTACTGTAGTCTCTGGTAAATTTCTTCATATAAAGAAGACCTTTCAACATTGAAAAGAGAGGTTATTTGGGAGGGGGAAAAAAAAAGAAGGGGAAAAAAAAGAAAATACTTTTGATTTCCTAATGTAGAAATTTTATGAGGTTTTCTGCTCTTCAGTTACAACATACTATATAAGCATGCACACACAAAAAAGATGAGAAATATGAAAACAAAAGTTCCACGGATGATTCATTTTGACTGACCTCCAGTCAAATCACATTGACCCAAAATGATATCACAAATTACTCAAGGATATTTACCAAGGTTTGGGAATATTTAAAGATCTAGGTAATTTTCCCTTTTAATATCACGGGTACAATTGATTTGTGGCATATGTGATCATCAATTCTGCAAAGCAGCTTCTGTAAACTATACTTAAGCAGCAAACTGTTTTGTGGCACTGCATAAAAATGGATCTGAGCTCTCAATACCACAATGAAGAGGAAATGACAGAATTACAGTAGGTTTTGTATTCTCTATACAAAAGATGAACATAATAGGCCTGATCGTACCCTAGTTCCTTCACCTTGTAGCTATGTGGTTAGAAAGCACGACTTCCAGTGCTCAGTTAGATTAAACACACAAAAAAGCTAAACATATGAAAGTAGAGGAGTTAAAGATTAAAGCATCCAAGCAACCAGAATCCTTTCAAGTAAAACTGTGCATAAAAGGGTTAAAAAAATTAGAGTCTGCAGAAGTAAACTAAATTTAACTCCACATTTCCCTCAGGTTCTCATTATAGAAGAAAATTAAGGTTGTCTGGATGACTTTAACTGTGTGTTTTCTTTTTAATATATTTCATTTTATTGAAGTGCAATATTTTCCCTACATTTCCTAGGTTTCAATTATTCTTTTGTATAGCTAATGCACTTCTAAAATACTTTAACACGAATATTCTAATATATTCAGCTTTTACGTAAGTTTCTTGGCAGGGATTTTTCTTGGATTTCTCTACAATTATTAAAAATGTTATACATGAGCACTAGGAAAGAACCACACAGATAATATGGTTTTAGTAATCAAAATATACAGGGCAAATTCAGCATATTGCTTTTCAGTGTCTTTGTATCAACATAATAGCATGAATGGTCAAAAGTGATGAAGCTTAACATTGATTTACAATTGTTCATTAGATCAGAGATGTAAATTATTATGAGAGAACTCAAGACTTCTAAGTCCCAACTACAGCTAGGCATATTTAGAAGGAGGAGAGAGACCAGCAGGAAAATAAGTGAAAGCTTCAGTATCAGTCACCTTGCACTGCTCAGAAATTTAACTTAGTAAGTTTAAAAAAAAAAAAAGATTAAAAAAAGTCACGGTGGGGAGCATAGCTGGGACATGGCTAACCGACAGCCAAGCATTGAGAGAGCATCCATTTGCTGCATGGCAGAGCCGAGTTCAACTCTGTGTTGCCTCCAGACCTCCCTCTTCTACCCCCCAGAGGTGCAGCCTCATCGCTGGGTCAGTCTCATCGTCGCTGCCGTGGGTGCTGGAGTATTTCAGAAAAGATGCTGCATGCCCTCTGCAAATGGGAAGGAGAGCATCCTCCCCTCCAGCGACCTAGCTGCTCCTGACCCAGCTGAGCTCTGATACCACAATGGCCAGACTTTGAGTTGTTGACCCCACTTTGGCTACTGGATATATAGCCATAATTAGTCACAATGATCTGGTTAATCGTTTTCTTAATTTTAATGTGTATTTCTTCAATTCTAGCTTGTACATATCAGTTTGATTAATTTTAGTTCTATGGTGAATCTGAAGGGTCTGTACTGCTCATTTCTGAGATAATTCCATATTAATTAAAGCAGCAAATTTCTTACAGAATCTGTTGAAAATAATTTTACTGAAACAGTGGGTGGTGGTGTAAAATTAGTGAACATCCATCTTACACTCCAAGAGGAAATAAGGTCAAGATAAAAAAAACATATTTTCACATACAAATCAGATAGATGCTATGGCTCAGAAGGGGAACCTCCTCCCCTATCACCTTTCAGAAGTTTAATAACTAAACTTTAATAAATCTCGTTGCAGCAATTTACAACACTTAGTTTAACAGCCTGCTGAGGTGCAAGCATATACTCCGTCTGTCTAACTTGCTATGTGGTCCCATACACTCCCGCAGAGGGGCCAGCCTGGCTACAGACACATGCTCGCTTCCTCCTGCTGCATCTACGATAAGGGCTACCTACAGGATTCAACGCACTCTACTTCAAAGCCTCCTTGCTCAACAATTTCCAGAGTCTCCTTGGGTCTCCTACCTCATCTCCTAAATACGGTCACGCAACCCTTCAAAACAGATTATTCCAGTGCTGGAAGCACCATGCAGTTATTCTTAGCACAAGTCAGTTACACGAGTTTCTGGAGACTTATACAATGATCACTGAGATCATGCCTTAAAATTTCCGGGAGCCTCCTACATGACAGTATTCAGGTACGTAAATATAGACTGAACATTCATGCCATTAGTAGAGATGTTTCACGCGTTCTTTAAAGCAGAGCCCAAACTTACCCCCAGAGCTGTGAACAACACCTTCGTGTTTGGTAAATAGTGGCAGCTGCATCTGTACTCAAAAGAGGATGAGAAAATACTGTGTTCTGACTATAGCAGCACACACTGCTGGACTAACTCTTCTTCTGCACACAGCACATAGGAAAAAATCAGCAGTAAAAACTTAGGATTCTCTATCCTCGGAATAATTTGGGTTTATGTCCTAGTAATATAACCAAATTAACCAGCCATATTATAAGGACTGTTAAAAACGCTGTCTGATACGTGAGCGCACCAGCAACAATACAGGCTTTAAAATCCTACAAGCCATTTTGAGAACTAAACAGAGATTGACAGTATCTCTATTTTGTAGTGCCAACTTTTTGAACACTTCGCATTTGTCATGAAACATATGATGGTGTTGGCAGCAGTTGCCAGTTAGCCCTGGTCTCCTTTGTGAAAGCCACTGCTAAAACAAAGAACTAGATACGGTCTCATCCTCAACAAATCTGAAATGCATTTGCTCCACTGGTGAATTATTGCTATCCTGGACAGGAGGTGGAAAGCGTGCAGGATTCTGCGGCACACAGAAACTAAGCTCTTCACAGTTTTGTAGGCTGTACACACAGAGCCATTCTATCACTTTTCAGCAACTCCAGCTTACATTATATCTACAGACTCACAGTAAGATGAGATAGTCACAGTATTTAAACCTTCAAACAATCTACGCTGCAAATCTGCCAGCCTCCTGTTCCTCAGAATGTTTCATCTCAGCTAAAAATTATCAGTTCAGAGGGATAAGAGCACAGAGGTATACAGCTGACTGTAATGCATTCCGCCAGACAGCCTTTATGAATTTTTTAGCTGAACTTTCTTCTGTCCTTGTTGTTCTTGCCAACCACATGCAGAACATTTTAGAGACAATAGCAATACCCTGGAGGTTTGCATGCGCTATTCAATTCCCAATAATAAAAAAAATATATCCTTTTTCTAAACTGAGTTTCATCTCATATTTTCCTTCATCCTAAATTACAACTAACATCCAGAACTTGCACAGCAAGGCTGAGAAACTAGCAGAAATTGCCACATTCAATTAGCACAGCAGAAGCAGCAAACTAGAAATAGGATTTCATTCACTTTAATTCACTAGTTGGTTGCCATAAATACTTGTCTGTAAAACATGGAATTCTGAATACTCCACAGACATTATTTTCCTTTCATGAAGATGTTTGTTTACTTTGGCAGTGACTCTCCTGGGAGAAACTCTAATGACTTCCACTACCAAAAAAACCCCAAAACAAAAAAGAAACAGAAACTGCCACTAGCAAGCAAGGAAATATTAGTCTAATGTGCCGGTTAAACTCCAGGGCAAAAAGCAGAAAAAACAGAGTAAATCACTGCTTTGCATTCTTGTGACCAGAACCCATATCCTTCAAGTCCAGCAGGCAGCATAGCTCCTCTGATGAAAGTCGGGCTTTGAATAAGCGAAGCAAGCTGCCCATCTCCTGTGAATTTTAAGATTTTTAGCTTTAAAAACAAGCAAGCAAAAACATAGCATCAGCATGGGAAGAACAGAATAAAGCAAACTATCTTGATCCCTGGTGTTAAATTTTCCCACTGCTTTGAATTTCATTCCAACACACAGTGATCTAACAAAAGTTTCTTTCCCCATTTTTTATGTCTGGACAATTAATATTTTTTTTTTCTTTTTAATGAGCAAAACCACCAGGAAAAATGGTAAGCTGCTGTGACTCAACAGACTGCTCGCTGCTGGAAAAGACTTGCCTACCTCCTTCCTAAGAATGCGTGATTATTATTTTCAGAGTTTAAAAAAATCAAGAACAGAAAAACAGTAAATGAAACACATTGATATAAATCTTCAGACCTCTTTTTCCGGTGAAATGTCAAACCTCATCATCTGCTTTTCTATATGAATAACCTGCAGTCCCAGACTGTTTTCCACGTCTCCATGGGAGGAAAAAGTCATTAACAAAAATCAACTTTAAGGTTAAGAGGAAGCAGCTCTAGCAAAAGTATGTGAATCGTGTATTTTTGTTACCAGTTAGAACAATGCGCTGTTCCTGGAATGCATACGCAAGCCCGTTTCAAAGCTTAAAGTGAGGAACGAAGCACACACATGTCACAGACCACAGGACAGCAGGCTGTGCACTTCCCTAAACAGCCTGACCGAGACAGGTCTCTTCGCAGAGCCCTTGCAACTGGTGTAGGACAGACAGAGATACCTAAAGAGAGTGCTGAAAAAGACCTTAGGAAGAGGAGAAGATAGGGAAAGGGAGAAGGAAAGGTAAAATAGTAAAGAGAAAACAAGCAACTGATATTAAAACCTCTGATTTTCTCATAGCTGTGGAGCCTTGGAAGAGGGGTCAAACAGAGCAGTAAATCACTGTAAATGGTGAAAGGCCTATAAATATTGTGGGCTGTGGGAAGAACAATTTGTTGCATTACAAGCAGATGATGAGTCTCTATGCTGAGCCACTCCATAAGAAAAAGGATTTTTGAAGTCAGTACTATCTGCAGCCACATTTTACTTTTAACTGTAACATGCAAAAATTCACCAGAAAAGCTGCTTTTAGTACTGGAATGAAAGCAAAGGTAATTTTCATGTCTACGTGTTATTTGCAGCCCATATTCAAACTCCCAACCACAGTGATTTTCCAACTGGCTAACTGGCGGGAAACGGCAGATTATAGCAGCAGTCAGACTTAGTTTCTTTTTTATACATTAGGCTCCTAATATCCTGGTGTTCATGTTAATTTACAAAATGGGGAAGCACTGAAATAACTCTGCATGCACATAAAAGTCCACATACTATAGCTAAATTTTTATCAGTTTCATCATTTATTACATGTTCCTAAAACCTGTAACACTTGTTTAGCAGTATATGATTAGGAAAAGATAAGGATCCTACCTCCAAGAACGTACACTTTTTAAAGAAGCTAAACCCACAGACCGATCTGAAGTGGACAGCATCTCAGCACAATCCCTTTCAGCTCTTATAACTGCTGAAAGTTTTTTTCTTCAAGCAGAAAAAAGTACAATGGTGGGCCAAAATCCTTTCTCATATAATAATATCCTGTCACCAACACAGGCCAATAGCAGGTGTTACTCTCCTGGCTCTACAAAAAGGAAAGATCTTAAGCAGTGTATGGTAATTTCCAGAAGAGATGATAACCACTCAGGGGCAAAATTCAGAAGCTACTGCCTTGATGATCTCTTTCATGTCACCCCAATGGCAGCCAGTTTAGTAATCCTTACAGCTTATTTCATTTGTCTTTATATAGTGTTATTTCATACAATTTATTGTGATTTGGCTTTGTGTTTTTTCTTCTACAGCATTACTGGTTCGATTTGCCCCACAAAATTTAGCACATAGTGGATGATGCAGAACACCGGGCAAATAAGATGGTGATTAGCTCTCAGGCACTGACAAACCCTGGAAAGCTGTCAGCCCCAGCTCTGCCACAGGCCTCCTAGGTAAAGTTGATGCACAGCACGTTGGTTGCAATGAATACACAGACGCAGGTTGATTAATGGCCACAAGATCCATAAGTTAGGTATATTTGGTTTTACTGCACTGACAGATTGTTTTGCAACATCTGTTTTTTTCAATTTACATATTGTGTACAGCGGTATTGCATATGGCTTGGCATTCGCTTCTCGTAGCGTTTGTTGTCTAGTCTAAGCGACTCATCCTAGCTCTGTGACTCTCTACCTTCCCCAAGTCATTCCAAGGAGGGGCTCTGCCAGCGTGCTCTCTTCTTCAGGCCCAAGCATACGGCCGCTTTCTGATGACAATCGGGGAACGTGGAGTCCAACCATCCCACTATCCCCTAAGGTCTGGAAAGGCAAATCTAGGAAGTTCCCAAGTTGCAAAAGGTTGAGGTAACTGAAGGAAGCATTATACACGCTTAGTCTGTTCTTACACGTTCATTTATGCGTCTATTTTCAGGCACGATTACCTTCCTACTAACCCAATCCAAAGCTAAGATAAAAGAAAGTAGTAGGAAGGAATCAAGTGAGTACAAAGGAGGAAAAACATTAAAGCAAGAGGGTGCAAAGGCCGAATGGTCAAAAATCAAGAAACTAAGAACTGGAGAGAGAAAATAAACAGCGCCAAGGACAGGACGCAGCACTTCTTGATGGTACCAAGGTGCCAGTTAAGAGACTTGACTTGGTGGAGAAGAAGCCAAAATTTGTGGCTCCAGCATACACCAAGGGTTCTCATATCAGAGGCAGGAGAGACAGGATACATAGCCCAAAGCATTCTTGGTTTGACTCGGTACAGCTGTTCTTGCTTGTATCAGAATCAAGAAGCACATGCTGCAAGACCAAGGAGCACCAAAGACCTCCTGGGTTCCGCAGCAAGATACAGCCAGAAGCTTTCCTCATAATCAGCAAAGAGAGAGATCAGGTTTGTCTCTCTAAAGGTGCCTGCATTAGGGTAGGATGAATCATCCTTTGGTAGCACCTGTCTTGTGTTTGTAGAAGATTAGGCAGCTAATGCAGAGCGGATGCTTACTTTTTACATGGTTAAAAATAGATGAGATTCACCCCAATGAAGTTGTTTTAATAAACATGCAGGATTGGGGTAGGTAACTACCATGGTAGAGATAAGCTGTCACAGAGGAGGTGAGTACTCTTGTTTTTCAGTCAGTTTAAAAAGACTAGTCATAGAGACCACGATGGCTGGTTTGAAGGAAGAATCGCTAGAACTTGGGCTTGATTTAAAGGTGAGGGACAGACAAGCTGACCGCTTACAAAAATACCCGCAGCGAAATGAGTAGAAATAGGCAGCTGCTTACAGGAGAGACACAGCACGGTATTGCTTGCAACCATGCTAGACGCCCGAAAACGCCCCAGGTAGAGGACAGCTTCTGTTCAGGCTTGCACATAACCCAGTGTCAGGTGTATGACATGACCGCAAAGGGAAGCCAGATGCTACTAGTTCTGCAGCTCACAAAACTAATGTTTATGACGACCGTGCTGTGAAGCAACTCACTGTTCAGAGAGGAACCATTACTCGACCGGCAACATTTACTCAGCATGTGATCATCTGCAGGGCATTGGTCTGCACTCTGTTTTTTGCCACTTGTGACACAGGCAGCTGCAGAGTTCTCGAAAGGGATGCCAACATAATGAATAATTCCGGAGTACTAAGCTATAATACAGCAAAGATAAATACGTATCAATTATTCTCCTGTGCTGCAAATCTGTTTTCACCTTAAGCCTGCAAGATGGCATGGATACCCAAACACACCCACCCACCCAGGTTCACGATCACATCGGAGATGACTGCAGATGCCGAACCAGTTTTTTTTTTCCCCTCTACATTTTATATGTGTGTAACAAACACATACAGATTTAACAAGTAAGAACTGTTACACTGGGTCAGACCAAAGGTCCATTGGCCAAATGGAAAGCAGCTATCCAGTTTTCGACAGTGGCCACTAATGGAAGCCTAGAGAAAAGTACAATAGGTCAAGCATATAATGACACTTCCCCAACGTACTCGCACACTCAATAGCCATGTATTAATTCTCTCACTGCTGAACTACAGTTTTCCCAGAGCACAAAAGGAGCTCGCTTATTTTAGTCTTTTCAGGGACATGAACATCCGTAACAGCACTACACCTATAGTTCCCAAACTGTATTTGTTTGCATTAAACAGTTGCCAGGAGCCATGCTTCCACTAGATGGAAAAAGGGGAAAACCCCACCTTTAATGTAGTTTGTCCAGGAAATACCACAAAAACCACCACCACAGTGCCACCGCAGCGCGGTAGGGGCCTGGCCTGAGCTCTTCAGGCCCTCTGAGGAGTGCAACCAACGGTCAGCCACAGTCTGACAGCAGGACTGGGGCTGAGGAAAGGGCGAGTGACCCACCCGCCCTCACCCCGACGCTCTGCTACCCCACGGGGCCGAGTGGGGCGGAGAGGCCCCTCCACGGGAGACCTCCGCTGTGTCACCCCGCGGCTGCCCGCACAGCCCCGCACGGCCCCAGCGGCCGCCGGGACACACTCCCGCCGTATCGCCCTCCCGCTGANNNNCCGGACCCCACGCCCGCCGTGTCGCCCTCCCGCTGAGGGGACGTGAGGGGGCCACAGGGCGGGGCTTCACGGATGGGCCTCCACACGCGCACACCCCCCCCCCCCACGCCCCGTGCGCGGCCCTGCGTCAATGCAAATGACGGGGAAGGGGCGGGGCGCCACCGCCTCCCCGAGCGAGCGCCTGACGGGATAGCAGGCGGCGGGAGAAACCACCGTCCCTTCCCCCCCCAACCCCGCCTGCGGCGCTGAGAGAAACAAAGCGAAATAAAATCATATTATCTGAAGTTGAGGGCAGGCACGGCGTCGAGGCCCAGCCAGTGCCTTCCTCACCCAAACGGNGGTCCCTGTAGGCGCGACTGCGGGCGGGAAGGGCCGCCCCCCTCGGGGGTGCTGACAGACCAGAAGAGGAGGAAAAAAAAACCAACAACAAAGGAAAACCTGATAAAAATAGTATTATTTATTATGAAAAGGCTCCGTTTTTTTAAAACGATCAGAGTGGCGATTATGTCAAGGAAGAGGGTTTTATTCTAGAAAGTGGCTATTTTCTGGGCTTACATAGTGGTTTGCGATAGGCGGGTACTAAACACTACCACCCACCCCCCTCCCCAACGGTATTAATTATCTTTGTCT
>VXBO01006267.1:187500-232296 GCA_013400135.1 Rhinoptilus africanus | reverse complement strand
ATTCAACAAAATATTTAGCAGCTGTGGTAGTATAGCAATGATGTGTGCGCTAAGTAGCGTATCTCATTTCATTCTGTCTGCCAAAGCATGGTTGTTCTCTAAGTTAAAATGAATATATTCTCACCTCAGATCTATCCAAAAGTACATTTACTGTGTGGTCTGATGTATTTGCATGTAAGTACTCAAGAGTATAAGTGTATAGATATATCTAGAAGGGGAGGGAGTGTGAAGAGGATAAAAAAAAAAAAAACCAAACCAAAAGAACCCAAAACTTGAATAGTATCTTCCCCTTCAAATGTCTAATTGTTCCCTTAGTTATTTTGGTGAAGCTACTAATACACAAATCTTCTAGATTTGCCTCATAAATCAATCTTGCCAAGCCTTTAATCATCTCTATAATGCATCTGGTTTGTTTCCAGTTTATGAAAGTATATTCTTGAGCTGAAGTACTGCAGTATGGACACAGTACATGCTGTTGGGTGGGGTGTGTGGTTTTTGGTTTTTTTAAATGCTTATGTAGTTGGGAAGTAGGTGTGTCTTTGCCACAGGACCTGTTCTTGGTGCATTTTAGGCTCAATTTAGCTAGCTTACATAGCAGATTGTGTCACTTTAAAACAAAATTGTTGTCAGGCTGACTGTTTGTTCACAGATGTCTACCAAATATTATAGTTCATCTTTACCACTAATGACACCATGGAAAGTAACCAAGCAATTTCATGGGTCTGCTTTAAACCTTCCTCCTTGCTTTTTTTATAGAACTAAAATTGTAGTTGTCATAGATTTTCATATTAAGTTTCTCATTTACACTAGTTATGGTTTCAGCAAGGGGCTTATGATTATAGTATGTCTTCACTAAAATGAGAATGCCTTGAAGTTAGCAACATTGGTATTTTAGAATATATAATGTAGTTAATTGTCAGGTTATTACTGCTAACAGTAACACCAAATACTATGTTTGGGTACTTTCTTAAGTCTGTGATTACTTTATTATTAAATCAGCTGTCACTTTCTACTCTTAAGACACATTTTTATTCAGGTCAGTCTTAAGGTGAAAAGTAGAACTTGTTAACATTTTAGTTTTGGAAGTGATTTAAAAAATTGTCTTTAACTGAGCTTTTAAAAAATTCACTTAATTCAGCAGGGTCACAGCTACAGCCAGCTAAGACCATGTTCAAAACTGACTAGCTTTGTGACTTTTGTTTCCAGGCTCCATTGGATGGTGCTACATTTCTTTAGAATATGAAGGGATGTGTAAAGGAGCATATTTTAAAGTTACTTGCATTTACTGAATTACAGATCAGTAATGTGTAAAGCATGTGTCCAAAGTTGTTTAACTTCTTAACTGTGAACATCTATTTTTACTGTTTGTGGTTAAAGATTAGCAAAATTCTATTCCCTGTTTAATAGGTTTTGTCCTTGTATTTGCTTTACGCGTAAATGACAATATATAAACTTTCAGATGTGGCTGCAAGGAGTTTCCGCAAATGCTCAAACAGGATAATCTCTGCATAAATTGTATGGATGTTTTTAGAAGTTCCAAATAGATTGTGCCAAGAAAAATGATTTGTCCAACAATTTAGTGTTGAAACTTGCTCTTCAGAGAAAGCTGCCCTCCTCCCATTCATTCCACGTTTAGCCATATGGGGAGAGGACTTCTGAAATGCGCACTCTGAAGATGCATTTCGGGTGACACTGTCAAAAAGTCCTTCTACCGCTAACTGTGTTCTGTGGTAGGATACTTCAAGCTTCTCCTGTATTGTGTAAATTCATAAAAATTCAGAAATACTTATCACTTTCATGTAAACTTTCTTACATAGTGTTAACTTTTAAGCTGAGGTGATAATTTGTCACTTAGCCATATACCTCTGAATCTGTAGGCAGTTACACCAAAACCCCATTTCCAATTCTGCTGTGTATGGATGCAGTTGTGATTCTGGTATTGGAAAAGTAGGTCAAGCAGGATTCAGATGTTTATGCAGTTAAATAAAAAGCTAGTGTGAGAATTTGTAGTGCTTGGGAGAAGTTAACTGTTGGCTCTGGGGAGAAAACTGGCATTATGTTGTGACATTCCACTGATATGTGGACCTTCTGACACAGCAAGAGTTCACTTGCTTCTTAGCACAGGACTGACAAGAAACAGAGGTGAGGGAAATGCAAAATATTTTACAGGAATTCAGCCTTGACAAAAGGGGCTTTTGGAGTCAGGATGATAGAAAACTTGTATTAACACATATGCTTATGTGTCAGTGCCTTTGTAAAACTGATTGTCTTTAGTTTCATTATTTCAACACAGTTCATAAGCAGTTATCTTCTAAAACAACCTGGAACTACCTTTAAAACAACATGGAAATAGTTCTAATTCTTGGGACTACTTCCATGTTGTTTTAAAGGTAGTTCCAGGTTGTTTTAGAAGATAACTGCTTATCAACCGTGTTGAAATAATGAAACTGAAGATAGTTGTCCATGCACGTGGAAATAGTCCTAATTCTTGGGACTATCTAAAACAATCATGCTCAGAGGTAATACTTTCTGTGCTTTTCCCAAAGACTGAGAAAAATCACAGTGGAAGTTTTCTGATCAAGTAGAATGTGTTACAGTAGATCCATCTCCTTCTAAACCATTGCGGATTTTTTTCCTACAGCAGAAATTTCTAGAAAATCTTTGTTGATGTGCCCTATGCTATTGAAATACTTTGAGGTTCTGCTTTGAAATGGAAGCTTCATATTTGCATAGATGATAACTGTGCTCTTTAAAGATACGATGTACATATTTGGGGAGCACAAAACTGTGTTTTAGCATTATAAAGCCTAGTTGCACAAAAGTTTAAAATGAACCTTGTGCCCAAAGAATGACTTAGTCCTTCTGAGATAGTTAAATTTCAGATAATGTTGCTTTATAGTATATAGTTCATCAAATGTGAATTGCAGAAGATGTTAAAAGTTTGGAGCACCGATTACATAGATATTACCTAAACTCACAAGCACGTAGTGTGGTGTGGGTAGTGAGACAGCAGAATACAGTTCCCATATTTAAATCCTACTTTACTGTAATGTATTGACAGTATTTTTGTATTGTATGGTACATGCCTACTGTGTGTTTCCACTGCCAGAAGTGAAGTAATACAATTCAAAAAACCAAACCTCTTTTTTTAGCTTTATAGATACGAACTTTCTAAGGTGTAGAGGGGATGGGAAAAGTCTATTTCTTCTGCTTCCAGCAGCACAAGACCTTTAATTTTGAATACACAGAACTTGCAGAACAGAACGATGCAAGAGGGAAGTTACAATCATTGTGCCGTGTCAGCCACTGGCTCAGTTTATGAATAAATCACAAACGCATATGTTTTACTTTTATGTTTCTCTGTAAGATCCACAATGAAACAGGTCAGCTTTACAAACCAACTACAATGGAGCCCTTTTTTACACGCTTCTGCTCTCCAGACCAAAGTTAAGCCCGCAGTAATGATGATTCGCCAGATAGTCATGTGTTATCTCAATGTATACATATATAGCAGCGGCCAAAGAATAATAAAATCTTATTTAGCAAGCCTGTAACAAAGCTGAAGTGTCACACATGCAGTTCAGTCCAGTTTTTACCAATACTAGTTCCTTTCCTCATCAGCTACAGAGGTAGCAAAGCATGTTTTCTGTTTACTCAGTGGTGGTTTTTGCAAGAGCACTTAGTACCCACGAAGTACTGACTTCAGCTGAATTTAAGGCGTCATTAAAAGTCCTGATGAGACTCCTTCTGAATGAATGCTAGGCGATAGCAGGGAACAGATCCAGCTTTGTCACTGCTCACACCTTCTACAGAAAGCAAGTTTGCTGTGGTAAGCAGGTTCTTTTCGTTGTGCTATTGAGAAACAAACCTGCGAGGGTATGGAAGCAGATTAGTCACTTCGGTTTCATTCTGCTGCTCCTCGGGACAGCTAGAGAACTGAACGAAAGCTAACCAGTCCCAAAATAAAGCTGTTATGGACTAAAATAGTACTGGCAACTTGTTGGCACTCCAACCAGGTTGAAGATCACCTCCCAAAGTGTCAATGGCACTTGGTCTGGATCATGGCAGGAGACAAGAGAAACCTGCTTTTTTAATTTATCATTAAAATTATCTAGGGGCTTCCAAAAAGAAAGTAAAGGATCTGATCAAAGGTGCATAGGAGATTGCTTACCTAACAACAAGCTATTGCTCTTTATAGTTGTTTGAAGGAGAACCAAAAAAAAAGGCTTCTCCCTCTTCTTCCCAGCATTGTATCGAGTTGACTAGACTTTCTAAGAAAAATGAAAGTAAAATCTTAGTTTCATCATAGCTTGTTTTGCAAAGCTGTTGATAAGTCACAGATTCTGACTCTTAGAAAAAACGTCTGTTTCAAAGCTTGCTTTTTCACTCTCCAAACATGAAGAATACCTGATTGCTGCAGGATGTAGTTCGAAATAAATCTGTATTATGCTGAACAGTCATGGAAAGTCATAGAGAGTGTGGGTCAGATACCTTCTGTCTGCAATATATATGTGCTACGTGCAATATATATGTGCTAACTCACTGCATCTTCAGTGAGTTTTAATGGTCATGGGAGGTATGTGGTGTATTTCACCCTACTCTGTTGAATTACTATGGTGCAACCAGAGACAAGACAACAGTAAAGACGTGATTACAGGATTCCTTTAAGTGCAATACAGTCCAGCCAAAAGCCTTGAAAGTAGAAGACATTAAGGTTTTACACAAATTACTTTCAATCTCTGAAGGTGTTCCATAAAGACCAAAGAAATTAGAAGTCATCTTTTTTTCTGTCTCTCTAGCTTAGGTGTATTAGAAAACAGGGTACAAAATGTCTTAGTTGAACACATAATCAGTGAAAACATCCATGATTTATTACAATAACTTTTATTACCTTCAGTAAAAATATTTGTAAGGCTTAACAGTAACTTCTTAATCTTCATGTGGAAAAAAAATTATTCTCTGTAAGGCTGGTAATCTATTAGTAAGCTTTGTGACATTTTCTTTTCATGATTTAGCTTTAATTTTCCAACCTTTAACCATTTAGTGCTGACCATTTGTAACGCAAGTCTTTGCGTGCAGAGGGTCTCAGATGAATCCCTCAGAAGCCAGGAAGCGCAGCCTCAGCAGGGGGTTGAGGGCCCATGCAAAGTACTTAGCCAAGCCCCAAGAAACTGCTTGCTTTGGTATGAGGTGGCTGTCAGTCTTGTGCTGTAGTTTCCCACCTTACTCACTATTTAACTTCTGCGTGAAATGAAACGGAGCTCTTACAGACATTACGCCCCTTCATTAAACAGCCTAATGCTTAACTCTGCTGTGGATCACGTAGAACTGATTCACGCAGTTCTTCTGAAGAAAACGGGCAATCACAGGCTATCAAAGTGCAGACACAGAAAAGTTTCTCATGGGGCGCGTCTAGTTTTATATTTGGATGCTATTAAACTTACTGTTAATAAATTCACCTATCTTAAGCTTTTGCATCATTGTCTGTCTCCACAGTGTCTGAGTGTACAGCCTTTAGAAGGCACCTTTGTCTTCCTAACAAGATTCCTGTTAAAAAGTACAGAATTTGTATTCCCATACTAAGGATTTTGTTCTCTTTTAGGATCGAAATAGAATGTATGACAGTCTGAATATGCACTCTTTGGAAAACTCCCTTATTGACATTATGAGAGCAGAGCATGATCCACTTAAAGGTATGTTGTTATGCTAAATAAAGAAAAAAGGGTCATCCATTCTGCATATCTGAATTAATACTGATTGTTAACTTAGATTCAAGCTTGATATTAAAATAGCAAATGAATTATTGTCTCAAGTCAATGAAAGGTCAATCTCAAGCTGTATTTTATTGAAAATGTTCATTTACAGTTGTTTAAAACTTAAGCTTTAGCAACTTCATAGGTTTTTCTCCCTCTCCCCTTCATCCTTCCCTCCTTTTCCCCAAGGAATTAGTAGTTTTATTTGATATTTACTTGTCTGCTGTAGGAAATTCTATGTCGGTTTGTGAAGACACACTGTTCTGCTAGAGCTAGCCAAAAGCGGGTGGGAGGGGAATCAAACTGCTGCCAGTGTCAGCCGGTTATTTTTCCCTTTCATTGCAGTGGAAGCTGAAAAGAAAATTAAGTCCACTGATAAATTCAGGTTTTGTCCTTTCAAGTATTTTTTCAAAGCTCCTGGAGGATAATAATGCATCTAATTGTCCAGTTTCTGTTTGTCTGAAGAAGACTAGAAATAAACTGGGATTTAGTACGTTGGTTCGTCTTACCCTTCTGGGCTCTGTTCAAAGTATTTGGCCGCAGCAGTAAGCATATGGCTAATATTTTTGGGCTTCAATTTTAAATCCTCTGTTCACTGTACATTAACTCACTCTTTTGAATTCTGTTTTTCCATACTTGGGTGGTGTTTACTGTTGATCTTTGGGGCCAGGAGCCCAAGCCATTTTATTTGGCCTGATCAAGTGCTATTTCACTTTTGATGTTATAATTAGACTAACACCATTAACTTTAAAACTATGCAAGACTTCAGGCTTGCTTTGCATAAATTAAGTCTCAGTATTGAAGCAATTGAAAAAAAAGAAAAAATAGAAAAATATTTCTTGCTTTTTATATCGTTATTTACTCTCATCCATTCTCCGTTTCTAGAGGCTCCTGGAGTTAATACATATTACGTTAGCACATAAGGGCCTGTGTTCTAATTTGAAAGACATGTTGCTAGAGTCTACTGGTGGTTCTCTTAAGATCTGTAATCAATTAGCAGACCTGTAGCATTGAGAAAGCACATAATAGTATTGTACAATGTAAAGCCAAAAGTTTGTGGGTTTTTTCCAAGCTGAAAATATCTACAGAGCATCAGTAGGTGGGTAGCATTTAGTTAGTTAATTTCCCCCTCTTTAGAGTAGAAGCAGGACGTAAACTTTCTTAGAAATTCCTAAATCTGATCTCTTGTTTCTTACTGCCTACAGAGAATTAATTCCAGTTTTAGTAATTTTATTGCATAAGTCCATTATTAAACGCAGTTTCTGTCAGTTCTGCATGTTTACAAAACATTACTGAGTAATACAAAGGGGTTGAAACCTGCGAAGGGTTAACCCCGTGGTAACTGCTGTGGACTAAAAGCATGCCTGTGCCATCAAAGACAAGGTAACTAGTTAGATCATCCCTATTTCAAAGCATTTTTCCTTCAATTTGTCACACTCAGGTGGTGACTAATGTTTTCTTTGGTTATCTGAACCCAAATCTCCCATCAGGAAGGATATTAAAAGGCAAATCTACTGTAGGCATAAAATCAGAGAGTGCAGATTTGCTGCTGCAATAGACTGTCATTGTCACCTCTCACATTCCTGAAAACTAGTCAGTTTATTCCCTTTTTTCTGCGCACACTGACAGGACAAATAGAAGTGGTGGCTCTGTTCCCCCTGCCGTCTCACTGTTTTCATTTGAGCTTTATAATGCAGTAGAGTTTTCAGCACACCGAGCACAGAAATGACCCATTTTTCTTTTTGTTCCTCTCTTAATATTTCATTACGATACAGTAAATGAAAATGATGTATTTCCAATAATAATTTTTCAGCAAGAATAAGACAAAGCTTTCAGTTTGTAAAGTGAATTGGGTTCATACATAGACGCTTCTGAAAAACTCGTAAAGTTTCCACAATTGTTCTATGCTTTCTAGGGACATGAATATATGGTTTCAGTCTACAGTTAAGAGATTATTTTTTTTAATGGTTTCACCATCATACTCTTGCAGTGAAAATTCTGCTAAGTTTTATTTTTTGAACTAAAACAGATGGAAGCCATAGATAGTGATGAATTCAAAGGAAATCCATTTTTTTGTTTGTGCGCCAGAGAACAATGCACACGCCAGCGGAATTTAAATAGAGTAATTGTGTGCTGTTATTTAAATTGGTGAAAATATTTTTTTCTTTTTAGAAGTTATTATTTCAGCTGAAACAGCTACATTATTAACAGTAAGACATGAGATATGTTCCTTACTGACTGAAAATGGGAAGAAGAGATCAGATCCTAGAATAGCCTTTTAGTTCCTCTCTGCCCCTCTTCTGTTTAGTCACCATTAGTTGGCATTTCTGTAATTTCCTACCAACTTTAGCCGCTTTTTTTCTGCAAACCATGAAACACTAATTTTGTTATTTCAGCCTCTGTGGCTTTTCTTTTCACCACAGAAAATCCGACATTTACTTAAGAACCCATCGTGTTTGCTTGCAGAATACGAAGGATTAAGAATATTATTGTTATTTATTTGTTGTTCTTGTTAATATATTACGTACTTTGTTGTAAGCAAAGAATAGTTTGTAACTAGGGAGTATTTTTATGACAAGTTTTTGAGTAAATCTAAGCACACGACAACAATGCAGCTTTTATATCTGACTACAGCAGTAAAATGAAGGCCTCTGGAATTTTAAGCACGTGTTTCAGATTTAGCTGCTTACAATATCTGGAGTATGACTAAGCATCTTGTCTCAGATTTTGCACAATGCAGAACAGACACTGTGTGTACTAGCTCACAGCTTTAAGTTTTGTGCTTCAAGATCCATTTCAGGAGAAATACAACTTTCACCACTTTTGCTTTCATGAACTTGGAAAAAACTTTATTTATTATAAACTGAAAGCTAAGTTTATGCCTGCCAAAAAATTGTTTATAGGACCATAGTTTCAGCTTCCCTTAGACAAAGTTTAGCAATTACTACAGATGTGATCAAAAGGAATAAGTAATTTTTATCTTTCAATAAGACATTTTTTCAAGGTAGGTTAATAGGGAATGGATGTTTGACTTCACTAGTCATTGCAGCAGAAATACTAATGATATTAAAACTAACCTTTTCCATGCAGCTTTCTTGAAATACATTTCATAAGAAGACATAAACTGATGTTTAAGATTACCCCATCCAATCAATGGAATATAAACTGAAGTTAAAATTAATAAAAGTTAAAATAAACTAACTAATTTTTACGTCATTGTTCTTAAATACCCTTTCTATTCTTCTGATAGCCCTTAAAAGTATTTTGAGAGAAGAATTACAATACTGATAGCCTGAAATACATGGGTATTGGTAGTATAACTCTTTTCCAGATATATCTCTTGTGCACTTGCATCTTTTCCCCCTTTCTCCCCCAAATACCAATGCTTCTTGATGTCAAGACCTAGAAGACTTGGATTCTAGACATTTCAGAAACAGGAAAGAGAGTACATTTGGACTAAAACAGTTTATGGGGAAAAAACTTCAAAGAAATGGTTATATTTTGCATAGCATATGTGTTGGCATTGAGGAGCAGGTCATTTAATGGAATTAATTATCTGCTGTTTTAAACATTTTCCTTGTAAAGACCCTGGATTTTTCCATGTAACTCAAGGGCTTGGGTTTTGTAATCCAAGAGTATTGCTACTGTACTCGATTTACAATTCATTTCTGTTTCCTGACCAACTCTCTTACAGCTCTGCAAGCTAGATGTAGGGTAGTACTGAAATTGAATTAGCCATAGCTATATTAGCAGGAATATTAACTTCATGTTGAATGTTTCTCCTGTTTCTTTGTGAGGGGCAAAACAAATTTTGTAGGACAGTTACACAAATACTTTTTTTTTTTACAGATAGTAATACATAATAAAAGTAAAACACTATTGTTTGGCTTATCAGTGGGGAAAAATAACTTGACGCACTTAGAAGTCTGTCTTGATTTTCTTGGTTTTATTTTCCCTTTAAATTGTTTTAGTTGAGCTTTTCATCTGTTAGACATCCATCTTCTAAAAACAACCTGCTGGTGCATGTTCAGTGAAGTAAAAAAGAAAAGCATTGGTGACTCAGCAACACAGTTGAGTACATTTTCTTGCTTTGCATATAGTAACTTCTGTTTCCAAAAAAATTTGTTTTATATTTTGTGTTATGAAGCTGTAAGGTTGAGAGTTACGCAGTTGCTTCCTAGAGTAGTTAAAATTGCATCTGAAAAGAGTTTTAGGCTGAATGAAAAAAGCATGGAAGGAAAAACTTAATTATTATTCATATAAAAGGCTTTGAAATTTTACAAACAGATTATTTTCTTTCTGTCATAGAAACTTTTGTTGATAAAAGAATATATTTAAGACTGATAGCCTGATTAGCCTAAATAGGCTCGATTGACTATCAGAGACAATGCATTTGGCCTCATTATGACTTACATAATTCTTACACAACTGTTTGAAAGTGTAGCGTCCGGGTTTTCTGTAACTAGGTGTCATCCAAACATGGTTTTGCACTGTTGTCTTAACTACGCTGCTTCAAAAGCTGAGCTTTCTGGAACTGCTGCAGTCCTTAGCCATTCCCTGATCTGTTAAAGTAGTTTGGGAAAAGCTTAACTTGGACGCTTTTTCTCTTCTAGTCAGGAGATCTCTTGATAAAAAAAAGATGTGAGGGGACTTTGTGATTCTCACTCTCTTCATTCAACCATTTAAGACTTTTTTCCTTTTTTAAAAAAAGGAGGAGGGAAGTAGATGTGAAATATCAAACTTGTGAAACTGTGAGTCAGCAATGTTTAAAGCAGTCATTATATTAAAACATTTGGGATAGATTTAAGTATATGGGGATTCCTCCAACAGTTTAGTTAAATAGGAATAGAAAGTATGCATTTCCAAAAGTAGATACGAAAAGTGAGCAAGCACAGCTACATCTGTATGCTCAGAAGCATCTTACCAAAAAATTTAAATTTTGCCCATATTAGTAACATGAGATCACAGAAATGTCACTAAAACTAAGTTTGTTACTCTTTCCTCATAGTTTGGATTAGCAAGACTTTTAGCAGGATTTAGTGGATAAACTAGCCCACCAAAATTTATTTGCAAGCTTTTTATTTTTTTCTGTCCTTAGAGAAGAATACATTGTGAGAAACACCTACTAGGCAGATCTGGTAACATTAATCACATTTAGATATGGAAGAGGGGGCTAAATTCAACAGAACTCTAGTTGCATAAGAAATGTCAAACATACCTCCTTCTCCTTAGCAATACTATTTTGAATTTAGCCATGATACGGGAGAATTATTAATTAGTGGTAACATGATGAAGTTGCAAGTTCAGGTTTGCACAGAGAAAATTTCTGTAACATGATACTTTATGACATAGTACTGTAATATTAGGCATTTTGTTTGTTACAGATAGCAGCACATTACTAATTTTGGATACTGTAGAGCTAAGTTCTGTAGAGACAGTGAAGTGGTTACTTTTCATTTCTTAGGAATGGAATACTGTTTAAATATTAGATAGTCTCTGAATAATTTGTAGTTGATTTTAACTAGTAAATTGTGCTTATATATTATTTAAATTTCTTTTTTAAGCAGGAGGAGGCCACTGGAATTGCTAGAATATCTATTGAATGGTTTATACGATTTTAGATTACTGACATTGAAACGGGATAGGATTACATAGGATTTGTAGTGAGGGCAGTTCTTCAAATGGAATTTTCCTAAAAACACATCAAACGTGCAGTGAAAATAGCTGACTAAAAAGAAATATGTGACAGAATCAAAGTAAATTGTCATGATTTAATAAACAAATGATAAAATGTCATAATTAGTAAAATGTCATACAATTACTCCCATTATATACCGATATTTTAAAGTGAGGTTTAATATTGCATATGTCCATTTAACTAGACTAATCCGTTAAAAAATACTGTAATCTGTATAAGCCTAGTCTTGCACCCAGTTCCACACATGAAGTGTTCTGAATTTATATATATCATTAAATTCAAGTGGACGCCCTGGTAGAAACACTCCGTTTTGCTTCAGCAGACTAGTCTGAGGGATAAGAACCTAAGTTAACATATCAAATAGCAGTGATTGTACTTTGAAAAAACAAGCAAACCTTCCATGGTTTTTAAGCTTGTCAGTCCAAGTCCTGGGCAAGGTAGTAAACACAAGTATTAAATTAATCAGAATGCAATAATCCAAAGTCTGATTACATTGAAATAGCCATGTAAATAAGACTTAAAAGAGGTATATATGCAGCTGTACATGTACTGAATACCGTGTTGCTCGTTTTCCTTTCTAACCCTCATATCATTCATTATCTGAGTTTGCAGATTCACCTTGGTACCGCAGCGAGATTGGGTTTCTTTGCAGTTATGTAGCTTGGGTTTTAGGGCGCAGCAGTGGGCCCGGCTCCTTAGTGTGCTCCTTCCCCGCTACTTCATGGGGAGTGCTTTATTATTTCCACTTTTCCAGTTTGGCACCTATGTTTCCGATGCAGTTTATCTGTGACTCCATAGGCGCAGGGGTGGGAAGCAAAAGAATGCAAAACTTGAGTTGTAAACCCACAATTTACTGTCTTCTGAAACCGTTTTGCTCTCCAGGTGTTGACACTGGTGGGCTTCTCTCTCCTGCTAGGCCTTAAATCTGACCTCTTTTTCTGCAGTAATTACAGAAAAAAAAAAAAAAGTATCTTTTGTCTCCCTTGATGAATAGGAAAAGAAGATAAATGTATACAGACAGGGAGAAAGACTGTCACCATAGACTGGAGGTTCAAGATGAGATAATTTCTCACAATTTCTATTGTTATTCTAGATAGATGCAGCATTTCATTTTGCAAGAAACAGCTCATATTGTTGCAAGTATTTCTATAGCTCCACATATAAACATGATGGTGATAGTAAATAATCTTGTAAAATCCATGCTGTTAGGCAAATGAGTATTACCTTTATAGACCAAAGAGGGAAGAAGTAAAGCAAAATGACTTGTTAAACACCAGGCTGAGCAAACCAGTGGCAGCTCCCAGATTATAATTTAAGGATGCCTTGTTCCTAATTCTTTTCCTATTATACCAGCATGCATTACTAGAAGGGCAGAATATTTATAGTTCCAAGAAACATTAGATATAGCTGTAAATTTTCGCATGACAGCAAAAACGGCTTGTATGTTACAACTGGGCATCCTGAAGATAGGGAACATGAAGACAGAGGCTCTTGCAAATTTTTGTTTAAGGTTATGCCTAAGACTGCTCAGAAATTCTGTAGAAGTTTGAGAGGACAACAGAGTCCCTTTGGGTGGCATTCAGCTGCCCTTTTCCAGGAGACTGCCATTCCCTTTCAGTGCTTCCTCCACCCTTTCAAATTCCAAACCAAATAGATCCTGCCGAATCTGCAGGTGTTCTGATACCATTAATTCTCATAATAATGAAATTTGTCGGAAGATAAATAGTATGTGGCTGTATAAAAATCTATTTTTGCCACAATTCCTGTAAATAATAAGGCTGGATAAAATATCATAAATGATCTTAATTCTTGCTATTCTGAAATATGGAGTGTAAGAGTTCATAATGTATATTTTTTCTATAGCTTTTGGTAGAAAATTGTCACATTGGCTTCCTAAAGGGGAAGAGCAAAACTTAAACCCTATTACTTACAGATTTTCAGCAAAAAGGTTTTTTATTTAACCCCAAAGGTGCCCCTTGGGACATAGAAACACTGTTTTGAGAAATTTCCAGTCTTGCTTCTACTCATATGAGTTTACCAACAGTATCTGAAAAAAACCACCCTGGTATATGATAGGAATTGTTAGACAATCTTAATATGTGGATTGCTGATGTGGTTTTCTTTCTTCTCCCCTCCTACCACCCCCCCCCCCTTTTTTTTCCTGTCTGTCGTGTTAGAGAGAGTGAGCCTTATTAGGGTATGATGGTGTTTTATTAATACTTACTCACATCTTGCAAGCCATCTGCATATATATTCCCCTTTAAACCTGTGTGAGTTCTAAACACCCATTTCTTCCAGACTGGATTCTTCTTTATGCCTTCACAAATATTCTCATTTCCTCCAAAAGATTTAAAGTTTAAGTTACAGTATTTTTTTTATATATGCTTACAGATTTTTTCTATATGCTTACAGATTATAAGCAAGCAAGTATGTTTTAATAGCAAGATAGATGGAATGTAGTTTTTTGCACATTAAAACACACTTCCAAACACAGCAGCTATTGTAAATGTCTCTCTAGGTCTGTGCACTATTGGTATGTTTCAGCTTCCTGTAAACAGAAAATATCTTCTTTAATAAAAAGGAATTTGTAGTGAACAGACACTTCAGCTGTGCATTTTAAACCGTTCGTCCAACTATTAAAGTATAACATGCCACTAATGTAGTAAAACGCAATACTTGAAAAATTCTAATGTCAGGATATGCTTTTTTAATGTATTTTTTATTCAGTGTCAAATCTTCAAAATTTTACCTATCGTATTCTTTAATTTTGTAAACCAGTACTCTAGTTTTGACAGAATTACAGAAAAATATTAAATACAATGGTTATATGTAATACACCAAGATACAGTCATAAACTAGTTAATAAAATTTTAAGGCCTTAATTCACATTAACATGATTTTACTTAAATCGATTCAGTAGTGAAGCACTGAAATGCCACTCTGTTAAGCGATGTGCATAGTACAGTTATTCACAGTCACTATGAAAGAGAAGACTAAAGCAGTCAGCACTATTTCTGGGTGTCATGAAACAAAAAGTGGCTTTATCCTATTGGAGCTGATCCTAAAGCACATTGCAGATCTTATGACCAGAGAATTAAGGTTAAGAAGTCTGTTCTTGTCAGCTTTAACTTGGGTCAAGGGTATTGTTGGTTAATGTGCTTGGAGTTAAATATTAGCTCTTTATTTCCCTTAGGCAAACTGGAAATATAGTTGATATTTAAATTCTAATCAGTGATTTTTCATTATTTTTTTCTAGCAGAATAGCTAAACCCTCTGCATTTGTTTTGTTTTGTTCTTTGGTTTTTGTTCTTTTAAGGTCGCTTGAGTTATCCACATCCAGGGACTGACAATCTCCTGATGTTAAATGGTAAGTGCTAATCTTATAACAGCTTCTAATTATCTCTAGCTTAGCTTAAATCTGACATGTTGGTATAAAATTATACTATTATATTCTGTTATTGAATTACTTGCCTCTAGTCTTCAACACTGATGGGACTGTTGCCATTTTTCAGAGTTGAATGGCAAGAGCTAATCTTGCAACAGCCTTTCATTATATCTAGCTTATTTGAAATCTGAAATACTCGTAACAATGCACTGTTCTTTTTTGTTCTCAAGCAAACCAGTGGTATGTTCCCCAAAAATCTGCTAGAACTCTATTACACGCAAACAGGAATTAGAAAAATAAGAAGGCCAGAAAGGCATGTTTTTCTATCTTGCGTAAATAAAGGGTGAATTAGATACCTTCTGTTACACTTACATGAAATACCATTTTATTTGTATTGGGGTTTTTGGAACTGGCTTTGTAAAGTATGTTTCTAACTGCGAAAAATGCTGAAGTTAGAGTTCATGTTCACGTTCCTCTCCCAGTAGGTCAAACTTCATGAACATCTGCTACTCGGTGAAGGCATGAACTTTAGCCTTTGTTCAAGGCTAAAGAAGGAAGCAGAGCTTAGTAATCCATCTAAGTCAATAATAAATCAGGGGTTTTGCACACAAATGTTTTCTACATTGGGAAAAATTAGAGTTATAATGCCACAGCTTCTCTAGATTAGAAAAAGTGGAAGCTCCTCTACACAAAACAAGTATGCTTTGTCTTTGACTTGGTGGGTCTAAAAGTTACCGGTAAAGACCTAATTATTAAAAAATTCAGTCAAAATAGTTATTTCAGGTTTGTTGTTCTGTGAAGCTTTTTAAAATTATCTCACCCTTCTGCACAGTCGTTTAAACTTGCGCAAATGGATATAAAATATAAAAAATATCTAATTTCCCTTGTGTAAATGTTTAAAATTTAAGGAAATTCAGGTTTAGCTTTATACCCAATAAAGGAAAATACTGCACAACAGCCATTTGAAGAATTAGGTCCTTTGATATTGAATAGTTCTTTAAGATAATGGAGTATTTTGAAAAGTGAAAAAAGCTACTTAAGTGTTGAAATAGAATTGATGTTTAGCCCACCCAGGTCATAATCCTGATTCGTGGTCAGAAACTCCATTGAATAGCAATGTGCTTTGATGTTAGAACGTTTACAACAATTAACTTTCTGTATTAACTGCAACTGTAAGACCTATTCTGCAAGCTGGTTTGTTGAAGTGGTGTATGTGCAGTTGTTACCTGCTGATTTATAATGACGTGTTATCTGGGAAGTTATTAAAAACCAAGAAGTCTTATGAGCAACTGTGAAATATTTCAATGCAGTCAGTGAAAGAAATTTATATATTTTTAATCATTTGTTTTAATACTTAGAATGGTGAGCTTCTCTTTTTATAGTTTTGTGTGCTAAAAGAGCACATGGGAAGCATTGTTATTCAATGAGATATCTAGGAAAAAAGGGTTTTGCTATTATTACGGACATTGGAAAAACGCATCTCAGTGGCAGCAGGCTATCCTGAAAATCTTACCACAGAGCTAGAATAAGCACTGAAGAATATCTTGTTTTGTTATTAATGCTGGCAGGGTTTCCACTGTAATTTGGAAGTTAGCATTTAATGTGACTGCCATCCTCTAAAAGCTACAATATTATTTCCAGCCTTCAATAGGTGAGATAAAAATAACAATTTGGGTATCTGAAAGACAGGTGCTGCAACACATAATTTTTAGGTGTGCCCTTTAGAATTTAATTTGGAGCCTTGGTTTAGACGCCTCAGCTCTCTACCATGTCCCTGGAGAGTCTGATGTCCCCATCAGCGCGGTCCAGAGCAATCACGTGTACCAGTCAGAGCCACCCCAAGCTGGAGTGTCTGAACTGCAGCTCCTTACAGCCGGAGAGCAGAACCACTGGGAACAGCTTCTGGGGAGCTCTGGCAGCTCAGGCTCTGCACAGCCTTTCTGTCTGTCTTAGCAAGAATTGAGGGGCTTCCCCCAAATACGTGGTAATGAGAATTACAGCTTGAACACTTGATGATAAGTTGTAGACTACAGTTTCCTTCTCTGTTTAAGCAGATTCAAGCTAACATTTCCCCGCATCCCTGTAATTGGTACCTTGGAGGGAGGAACAGGGGAGAGGAGAGTTGCTAATTCAGATTCACATTTGTCCTTTACTTTATCAGTAAGTGTGGTAGTTGCTACGAGAAGGAGCAGGAATACCAGACCTTCATGAAAGAAAAGCACCAACATTTTTAAGGCTCATGGGCCCATCTACGTGTGCACTAATACTTAACACTAGAGCATAACCCTCACTGCATTTTAGTTGGCTTGATTTTAGTGGACTAGTATCTCTGGATCCCAGTAAGGTTCTGACATGAGCCAGGCTGGAATTCGTCAACCCTTTTAAGACTAAGCACTTCTAGGTAAAACTTATTTTTAGCTAGTTTTTCCTCTTCTTAAATGATAGATCTTTTCCAGTTCATTTAAAGTGTACTTACTGAACTGTACCTAATATTAATATTTACAGTTTTCATTATTTAAATTAATGAAGTGAACCAAAGGAAAGCTGATTTATGTGTTTTAATAAATTATGTATCTGATAATTATATCTCTTGTTTCAGCTCAAGCTGTAAAAAAGGCATTGCATTTTTAATGACTGTTATCTCTCAAAAGTCAAAAAAAGAGATACTTTGGAATGGGTTTACCAGAGTACATCTTTAATTGTCAACTTAGAAATGTTCATAATGCAAGAGTCCAATTTGTTGGGGTGTAGGGTGTTTTTTCCCCATTACAGGGTTCACCCCCTTTTACAGTTTTAATGCATTGAATTTTTTTAATGGCTATTGAAACGTAATTCACCATTTGATTAGTTTAGCAAAAGACTATTATACTTTCCATCTTAGAGACACTATAGCTGGTTGTGCTTCTTAAAAAAGGCGGTTTACTTCAAACAGAAGTTATTAAAATTCCTATACAGGAAATGCTAAATGAATTTCTGTAGTCTGTTAGGCATGCCAAACTTGAATGGTCATAACGATCTCTTTCAGCCTCAAAATCTATACAGGTGTGATTTCAGAAGAAATCTTAATAGAATTTAGGCACTTGCATCCAATAGCATAAAATGGGAATTAGGCACCTTCCTGCTTTAGCCTAGACTCTTGGGAAAGTTTTGCCATAATTGTTTATGGATTTCTTTAAATGAGAAATAAGTATTAATGAAAAAGGCTTCATTAATTCACTGTCACCATTTGATCATTACATCAGGAATGTTAGCGACAAATAGTATTTTATTTTACTTTCTACCATAAATTTTGTAGTTATCTTTAAATATAGGAAGCCTGCCTACGAGTTTTGCCTGTCATACAACATTTCGAATTCAGCTCAGTCATTCCGCTGAGCTATTTAAATATATATGTATTTGATCTCTGGTATATATTTGAAATACATGTCTGAATAAAATAGAAATTACATATTTACTATCTGTGTAATAGCATTGCTCACATAATGTTCAAAGTTATATTGTCTTGATGTTCGATAAACAGGTACAAAAAGTGTATTTACTTCTGTCTCATTTCTATCTCTGAGCTGATTTAAGTTGCAGAAGGGGAGGTATTAATTTTTTTTACAGGTTTAAGTCTTATGCAACTTCAGGGATATAGAAACAGAAGGTTTTAACTATAAGGGGATGTCTTTGTTGTATATACAGAACCCTTAATGTTCGAAGGTTCCAACATTATTTTACTTCATTTCTATTGGGCATTATTATACTTCTTGCAAGTGTTGCTTGATTTATATTTTCTAGAACAAAAGTGTATCTCTTGTATTTTCACATTTCAAATCTTGCAGAGGTTTTGTCTAATTAAATATACAGTTCTATAGACTAAAGGATAAAAAAATTTTTCTATGTGACTTACTCTTTGAACAAGTTCAAGAAGGAAGGAAGAAGTTTAATCTTTCCTTTTTTATTGTTGTAAATCAATTACTTGCCTACAGTGTCTGGCCTCTCCTAAAGGGCTGTCTTCCCTGCAATTATTTATCTAAACATATGCGCTCATTATGTAGATCTATATATTAAATATATAAAATTGTGGATTAGTTTGGTTTGGAAGGGACCGTTAAAGGTGATTTAGTCCGACCCCCGACAATGAGCAGGGACATCTTCAACTAGATCAGGTTGCTCAGAGCCCCATCCAACCTGACCTTGAATGTTTCCAGGGATGAGGCATCTGCCACCTCTCTGGGCAACCTGTTCCACTGTTTCGTTACCCTCATTGTAAAACATTTCTTCCTTATATCTGGTCTGAATCTCCCCTCTTTTAATTTAAAGCCATTACCCCTTGTCTTGTCGCACCAAAGCCCTGCTAAAAAGTCTGTCCCCTTCTTTCTTATAAGCCCCCTTTAAGTACTGAAAGGCCTCAACAAGGTCTCCCTGGAGCCTTTTCTTACATATATATATAAAAAAACTGTATATATAGCTCAATCTATAATTAAATTTATATAATGTGTATATTTATACAGACCACATGCTCTGTGAGCGTATGTGCTCTGAAAGGTGTAAAACATTATGTGCATGTTATTTTAATGAATACAGAAATATTTCTGATTGAATCTAATATTTTCAGAAAGAATAATCTCATTGCTTACAATGCACTAAAAGTTTTAGTCACTGGAACTGTTTTCACAAGTAGTATCTGGCCTTTGAAAGGAAGTTTATATATATGTAATGTGGAGAGACTGAAATACTGAAGTTTCATGGAGATAGGATACGTTTAACACATCATATTTTCAGTAACAGTAAGACTTTGTATTTACTGGTACTGAGACAACTTACCTATAATAAAACCATTGTGGTCTTCAAGCGTGGATAAAAATAGGAAAAAATAATGACTTCTGCAAAAACATACGTTTTGATGTTAATAATCACATTTATTGCAGCAGTGCCAACAGATTGTGTAAGAATGGGATCTCAGTTTTCTGGACACAAAGTGGCAGAAAATCCCTGCCCAAGCTAGTTTGCAATCTAAATGGACAAGACAGATAAATACCAGGGAAGGGGGTTTGCCATACAAGTAAAGTAAATAATGTGACGAAATCAAGTACACTTATTTTCCTGTTTTTTCTGATTTCATTGTTTTGCTGAAGCAAAGAATACACAACTTTGGTACATCACTGTCATTTCCATATATATATATAAAAAAAATACTGCAGGGGCCACCCTTTTAAGTTGAATTGCATTGGGGTTTTTTTTAGCATTTTAATAACCCTTTTGTGTTTCTCCTTGAAATTACTGTTGTATATTTTTAAATGCACAAAGAAAAACAGGTGTACCATAACAAAATATTTTTATGCATATCAGCTTGTGTTAACTATGAAAATATAATAAAATAGCCGGACTTGTCTGGTGGTCAGAAAGGAGCAGAAGTGGCAGAAGACGAAAAATATTACTAAGGCTTGCACCAAAAGAAGCTTATTAGGTGGATTTGTATATTATTCTTTGAGAAAGCGTGGCACTGCAGTCATTGCTATGGATGTGATGCACTTGAATTTTCCCTGGTTACTCTAGTTTTATTTGTGGAAGGAAAAATAAAAAGGTATACAGGGGGTTAGGCGAGGGCTTAGTGACGCTACTGCTAATGCTACGTGGGAGTCACTTTGGCCAAGAGTCAGAAAAGCTTTGGTACACGCTGCAGCACTGACGTAGATCTGCATGTCTCCGAAGTGCCTGACTTCAGAGGAAAACAAGTCTGAAGTCCGGCGTTAGTCTCCCCATGCAGCAGCAACTAATGAGAGATCACATAAAAGAATACATTATGTTTTGTGGATTCTGTTTTGATGTGGTAAATCTGAATGTAGGTATTTCCACTTGGTTAGATACCCAGGTCTCTTTGGGAAAGTGGGCTTTTCTGTTTTGGCTTACTAATGGAAAGCTGGAGGATCTGAAAAACTTTAAGCTAAAGACTGTTCTCATCAATAGTAATTCTACCAGATGAAAGCAAATAAATTTGAAAGTGAGTTCAGTGCAAGTTGGACAGGAATATGATGATTGTTGTGTAACAAATCCACAGTTTTAAGGGAGAGAATACAAGGAGAGATGTTTTCAGAATTCCATAAGCAATCCGCTGAATTCCTAGTACGAATTAGTCAAGATAACAAAGAAGAAAAAATACTACCCTTACTAAAATTTTGAAAATCCTTGTGCAAATGGGAGGTACCAGGATATAAGTATTTAATAATACAAGAATGGAACAGTGAATGACATTTACAAATCACTGAGTTCATAAAGCTGCATGTATTTCGGTGTCACAGAACCACAGGTTCTTTTTTGGGAGAGATATATTCATGGAGTCCTAGTAAAATCAGAACGATAATGCTGAGATCCAGTAATCTTTGTTCATAAACGTTGCTATAACATTATGGTTTGTAGTAATGTTTTCTATTTGGATATTGAACTACAGTGCTGCAATGATTAAAGTCATCTTTCTCAGATACAAAGGCTGTGAAACAGGAACTGAAAATACTGTGTGGAAACGTAACTGAGAAATTACAAGCAGCTTAATAGTTCTTGTGTTAGTAATCTGTCTATTTTTAGTTTCCTAGCCTTCGGGCAGAGAAGTGATCAGTATGGTCTGCTGAACTATAGCTATAAGCATGATCTCTTTAAGACTCTTGCAAAACTCAAAAGTTAGGAAAATCTTGGATTTACTTGCAGTCTGTCAGAAATTGTTGCTTTGCCTTTGTGCAGTGTTTTTGATACAATGCTATTTCTTGTGACTTGTGCCCTGATTTTGTTTGCTACCACAAGGAGTCTTTTGTTTCAAACAAAACCTTGCGGTTAATTTTCTGCTAGGTCTTTTCATGAAAAAGGAAGGTCACGGCTTATAGCATTTGTATTGTCACTGCAAAGGACTGTACAAACTGTTCCATGGACCAGGATGTTTCTGAGATTAATTTAATGCTTGCTACATGCTTTTTAAAGTAATATTTTCCTTTTTACAATTTCAGTACCCAGTGTGTTATTTAGACACTTGTGTAAGATACAAATCACATTTGTGAGCATGAATTACAAAGTTACCATAATCCATGCATCCATGATTAATATGATGCTAAGATAATAACAAGTTGAAATATTTTAAAGTATGTTCTTTACAGTGGGTTCCAATGTCAATTTAGTATTAAAATAGTATGGTATTTAAGTGAGACTTTAGTTGAATGCATTCTCATCTATAATTATCAGTAGCAAGTACCAATGCAGATTTTTACTTATCACTTACCCACATAGTCCTTTGTATCTTAAATATTTTAATATGTGGGCATGATACAGTTACTTGACATTTTACAATTTGTCCTTTGTTTGCATGCAGCGAGGAGTTATGGGCGAAGACGAGGTAATTCACTTCTGTTTGTTACAGTACAATTAATTCTGATTGAGCTGTTACTGATCATTACGATTAATTAATCCAGATCGTTGATTATAAACGTTTATCTGCATGTTGTCTTAGTTTGGGGAAGATGGAGGGCATGAGGGAAGGGGAGGGCTGCCGTCTGGATTGTTACAATCGTTGTTACAATCATCTTTCTTTTTAGAGCTTGAATTAAAAATCCTTTAATCAGTTAAAACACCATAGTTCTAATCATAATTTAGTTCATGCTAATGGCTACTGCTTGCAGGTGTCCCCTTTAAAAGTATACAGTTTGCTAGTTGTTCTTCTAACTCATCTTCTTGTGCTTACGTAGAAGTGATACAGAGTGAAAATTAAAAGCCTTTCATAAACTTAGTAAGAAATCCAGTAGACAACTCTTAGAAATATTAAACAGATCTTCTTAGTATAAGCCAATATATGCTCACTGACCTTGGAACAGCTATACTGATTTACCTATATGTGATGGATGTGGCCATCGGTTGTTATAAAGACCATATAAAGCATGCAGCAAAAACATCGAGACGATAACTTCAAATATTTGCAACATACACATAAGTTCACGTGTCTCTCTCTTGAAGTCTGCATTGGTTCATAACTGGTTGCTTGGTCACTCTGACGTAGAGCGGAGTGATTACCTAGATCATGGTCAATGTCTGTAACAGTACAATGGTATATTCATGATTCCTGGCAGATTCTGCGTGATTTATTTTCGCTGTTGTAAAACAAAAAGAAAAAAGTGTTTGGAAGGGCTTTTAGTTCACAGTCATCGGGAGAAATGTGAAAGCCTAGCAAAGTACCTTTTTGCTGTCTGCCTCTGAGAGATGTTTAAAATTGAAGAGGAGGAAGAAGAAAGTACAAGTAGTCATATAGAGCATGTTACTCTAAATGTGTTAATCCATTGTCCTCTAAATGTGTTAATCCATTGTCCTCTATGTTGTTTTAGCTCTCTGAGGAGCTACAGTGCTTTTGGCAAACCTTTACCCACATTAAAGTAAAACTGACCTCTCTGATACCACTTCAGAACATGTTCTGATAGTTTAGTAGGTACTGGGTTGGTACTGGCAAGAGCACTTTATATTCTCATTGCTCTTAGATTTTAACATTGGCCTGTGGGTAAAAAATAAATTATTCTGAGGATTATTCTTTGATTATTTTTCCCCCTATATACTTGTGTATATTGTAAGTTGGAATTATCTAAGGAGAACTTTAAGAGAAACGCAAATGCCTAATTTTCATGGTCCAAAGAGACACCTTTCTTAAGTATAAATTGTGTGTTCTTTTTTAAAAAACAGAACAAAAACTTAAACCATGCACACACTTAAATGCTTTTGTGGCAATATTCTAATGCCAACAAATTGATTAAAATGGGCATGTCTTTAAGTCACTTTTCTTTTTTTTCCTGCAGTATAGAGATTTGCAGAGGTAAAGAGCAAGTGTATGTGCTTTTTACAAAGATAACCCAGCTAAATTACAGTAATTTTAGATTTACTTTTAAGATGTTAAGAATAACTCTCATATATTAGTGAAAATTCCACTTTTTTCATGCAAGTTTCTCCAATTTGAGTCTTACTTCTTTCTCCAGCCACTTTTTCCTTTCACTGTCACTGTGATAACAGCTCCATATTCTCTATCATTCACATCAGTAATTCAGAAATCCATTGTTATATCCCCCTTTCTTGATTATGTAACCAAATCCTACCACTTCTTTGTATATATGTATTTAAAATCTGATCATTCATACTGGTTTTCTTAAGTGAAACTCGTACCCGCGTTACTCAGCTGCTGCAGTCTTCATGGCCTGATCTTGCTCCTTTTATATCTGAACAGATGATTTACAAGAAGAATCTGCCTGGCTGCTGCTCCTAACCGTGTTAACTTTCTGTTTCTCCCTTGCTTCCTCACTTTTCTGCCCCACTGAGCACCAGCTAGATGCCTCCACTTTTAAAAACACTCTTCTGATCCCTTACCTAGCTGTTGAATGCATCCTTACAATAGCACACGAGGATGCCATCGCTTGCTCCCCGATAGTCGGGTTTTCAAACATGCATATCACCATTCCTAAAGGAAAGGAGGAGCTTGCTACAGCTTTCTGCTTTTATTTTATTCCTCTCCATCGGACATAAATGTGTAATGCCACCATAAAGATGTAGTTACAGTCTTTGTTACTTAGTACAATCCTGTGGTCCTGCTTTTATTTTGGCATCCTTGGGATATTTTACTATGTTTGGTTCTTTTCTATCATCTTTATGTTTCATTTGGTATTTTTGATGTACTGAATTTTCATTATGGATTTAGATGCCTAACCATTAGGCCTGGTTACCACATTACCACAACGTAGGCCATTGATTATGATGTTTGCTGCCTGTTCTCCAGCCTTGGCTTTAAGCACTTGATTCTCAGGTGGTCTCCTGGAAATGAACGGCTTTCACACTGCTCTCACCCCTAGCTGACAAGCACAGTGTCTGCAGGTGTTCCTACAGGGCTCTCCTGGTAGCATAAAATTCGCAGACAGCAGTACAGCTCACAGCTAAGGTAGCGCAGGCTCGGCTCTCGGGGACCTGCTGCTGCTGCGTATGGGCTTGCAGTGGGTGAATCCAGAAGAAGTTGGCTATTGAGATAGAAAATTACTTCCAAAAGCATGCTAGGTTGGTTTTTTGTTTTTGCTTGCTTGTTTTTGGAAAGCAGTTGAATTAATTAATAATCACTTAAAAATGAGTGAAACAGGAGAAATTGCACTTCAGAAGAAATGTGCGCTTCAGTGATATGGGGAGTTTATTTTGCTTCACAAAAGTGTTTATTTGGGGGCTTTTTGTGGATAGAAGGCTGGCTTCTGAATTTGCAAATGTCATTAATCTTTCTGTTGCTAATCTAAAGCAGTGAAAGTTTGAATAAGATCTTGACCTTCCGAGTCATTTCGTTTTGGAGTTTTCTAAAATTTGTAAATATGAAATAGGGGGGAAATAAGTGGGACAGAATTACCATGTTTTCACTCCCCTCTGCCATCTATACATCTGTTTTGATCAGTTTGCATTTACAAAGCCGTTCTGTGAACTTCTTGGATTTTGCACTTGCTTTTCAGGGTAGTTATAATCTTACTGCAGATCGCTACCTGTTAGGAACCACCATGAGGCTTCCCTCCAAAACTGTGGTAAATTTGAGAGTGAGAAGGATAAATCAGCACTGTGACTCACTTTTCAAGTGTTACATTTTGCACATTTATTAAAATTCTCTTCTGCGTTCTTAGAAATTAAATCTGTTCTGACATTATTGACATCAGATGCCTTTAAACGAGAAGAGAAAACTTGCCTATTTGAAACTTCTTAATTGTGTACATGGTTTTTTCTGTTCCGCTCTGTTTCCCTCTGTTCAATTAAATTGTAAGATTTTTAGACATGAAGGTGGTGGAAGTTATCCATTTAACTTGAAGCTAAACCAAAAGCAGACTAATGAAACTCACTTAAAGCAGCCCTTAATATGATCTCTTCATAAATAAGACCCTTTATTTAAAAACAAATTACTCCTTTCCTACTGGATGCAGCAGAGTAACTGCAATATGAAGTATGATGTAGTATGCTTACAGTGGTGTCAGCTTGCGATCTTGAATTTCCTTTTTGAAGTTTAATACATTTTTCATTTTCTTAATTTTTCTTTAAACTAATGCGTACTTTTCTAATACCCAGACTGCTATTCCTCCATTCCCTAGAATTATTTAACCATGTACTGCCACAAAATTGTTTTAATGTATATTATTATCTTTTCTTTTTAAGGCCGTTCTTCCCTCTTCCCAATAGATGATGGTTTGCTGGACGATGGTCACAGTGATCAAGTTGGAGTCTTGAATTCACCTACCTGCTATTCAGCTCATCAGAATGGAGAACGAATTGAGCGTTTTTCTCGGAAGGTGTTTGTTGGAGGTCTTCCACCAGATATTGATGAAGGTGAGCTGCCTGAAAACTAAGCAAACTAAGCTTGGGAGGGAGAAAGAAAGAGACATTTTGAGAAACTTAAAGTAGTAGAAATAATCCACCCTGCAAAATAATGTTGTCATGTGAAAGGCTACAACAATATATATATTTTTTACGAGAGTTGATGGATATGTTGAGCTTAATATCATTTGACGTCATCCATCGCTTTTGATTTTGAGATGATTCAGTCGTCTCTGATTCTGCACTTGGAGACTGTAGAGTTGCATATGATGCCTGGAATCTGTGCTCCTGCTTACCTTGCAGATTCCTTTCAAATACATCTTCGCTCATCGTAGTCCTCTATCTGTGCCCGCTTTATTCTCTATTCATACAAAACTTCTATTAGTAATTGAATTTCAAATTCAATTTTACTATTACCTGAAGATCTCAGAAGTGGTTTGGAAAGGTTAATGTTATTCTTGTTCAGTAAACTAAGGCAGAGGAAGGTCAAGTGGCAAGCACTCTCTGATGCACTGAACATAGAATGTACCAGAGAATCTTGGATTGTTATGTGATGCAGTTGTAATTGCTTTGTACAACAGTGCTGATTTGAAGTGATCGTGCTGTTTGATACTAGGTTTCTCCTGTGCAGATAAATGTAAATTACATCCTAGCTTTGTAATGTAAACAGAAGTCCCTTTACAAGGTGCTTTGTAATCCTAGAGTAACTTGCAAACCAAACAAACTGACTGTGGTTAATTAACTTTCAGACATGGAGAGACCATATTTTGGTTTCGTAGTCTTTGTGATGCTCTCTTGCGATGTACCAAGGGATTTATTTTAATATACTTTAGCTTTTCTGATGCTCTTTAGCTTCTAATTCAAATGTGCACTGTTGCTTTTTAATACAAATGCTAAACAAAGACACATGGAAATACATTTTCTTTCTTTCCTGCCTTATATGCTGATGGCAGGGTGCAACTGAAAGAAATGGAGCATATTTGTGTTTGGTGAGTTATTGCTCTCGTAGAGTTTAGGGTCGTTTAATTTTTCCCTCATGGCCAAGGTTCTTACAGTACATGACAGGAAGGAGTGGCTGGGATAGAAAGACATCACAAAGTTGTGCATTGTACATCTTGCAACAGGACTATTCACGGGTATGGTGGAAGCACCTCTAAGTAGGCAATTTTAAGTTTCTGTGCCTGATCTCTGCATGATCTCTGCTGGAAACTGCTAGCATGCTAATTGTAGTGGTACTCGTTATATGAGTATCTACCAACAAAGCTCTGAACTGTACATCACTAAACAGTAAATTCTTTCGATTGCATTCAAATGAAATTCTGAATTCAAGGACGTACCACACCAGTTTTCACCACTGCCTTTAGCTGCCCGTATGCTCCTGAAATGCCGCTGCTGTTAAGCAGTAAAAAGCAAATGTAAGCTTAAAATCACCAGAAATATATTGTGTAACTATTAACACTTTGGAAGGTGTGTCTATTTAAGTTTTTTGTTGATGAAAGTCGGAAACTGTGTTCCTTTTTTTCCATGAAATGTCATCTTTACGAGAAACAAAGATCTTTACCTGATAGTACTTTTTCATTGAGTTACGTGATTTATTTTAATTGCAACTATTACACCTTTTTTTTTTAGATGAAATTACTGCTAGCTTCAGACGATTTGGGCCTTTGGTAGTAGACTGGCCTCACAAAGCAGAAAGCAAGTCATATTTTCCACCAAAAGGTAAGAAAGTTGGAAGGTTTGACCTGTCACTGAGTGCAAATCTTACTCTGGTAAACTGTCACATCTTTTTCCAAAGGGTATAATTTACAATCGCTGTGAACAATTAATTCTGCGATTTCAACGCAGGTTCAGATATGGTTCCTTTTCATACCAAGTCTAAAAGTGTTGTTTTGGTATTGTGCCTGGTTCAGTGCTGAACTCCTGAAGGATCTTCCATATTCTGTTTTCCCATCTATCAGATCAGCTTTATATAATTGTATGTGTCATTAATCCTAAATTCTGTCTTTGCATTTCTATCTGGTTTCCAAAACTGAACTTTGATCAAACTTTTAAGACTGAATTGTAGATAAAGATTTTTTTATGGGCAGTTACAGGCAGGATTCAGAAGGATGTATTTGGGTTTCTGATCAAGATAATCAGTGTTATGTTTATTTCAGTTTTAAAAGGTGAACTTCCTATTAAAGCACTAATTATCTTTTTTTGATAAAGGATTAAATACCAATTTTTAACTTTCTAGTGTTGCTGTTAGACTAGATTTTTTAATATCCCTTACAGTGTGATGGAAAGGCCATTCTGTCCATTAAGTAATTAAATTATGTAGTAGATCTCTGTACATGTACAATCATGTATTGGTACGTATAGAATAAATGCAAAAATCTGATCCAGATACGAAAGCAATGCAGAGATTATTCATTCTGTAGAGAATGCAGCAACACATTCCTTCCCTGGAAGTGACAAAAATAGGCATAGTGCCTCCATAAACTAATTCTTCATTTATTTATCTGACTGTTTATGCTGGGGAAAAGTCAGTATTATTATCCCAGATGGTCCTTTAAACAGTGGGAAAAGGAATTGAAAGTATTCGAATAGCATTTATGAGCCCTACATGGAAATTCTAAGACAAACGAAGAGACTTTGGCTTTTTTGATTGTCAGCCTGATACACAAAGCTACTGTCAAGTTAAATTTGATTATCTCGAGGAGTGCATCTCTCTCCATAAATTACCTAGAGAAATTCTTGAGGAAGATGCATCTCAAGAGTCTGTGATGAATGTATAGAAGAGGGAAGGTGGAATATATTCTTAGGTGAGAGGAATGGATTTTGGCATTCATTTCCAGTGAGATAACCCTGTCTCAGCATTTGAACATCTTAAGGATAAATTTCCACACTTCCTCATTTAATAAAGGTTTTTGATATAGCTGCAATATTTATAATTGCCACAGTAAAAAAAAAAAAAAAAAGTAAAACAATGTTGTAAGAAGAGCTTCTTAAAAGCAGAGAATATGAATAGAAGAACTTCAGTCTGTTGATCTAATTAATTCAGGAAACACTTGCAAACTAGGTGTAAAGTTAATTTTCCATGATTAACTGATCCTTATTTGGAATTTAATAGCACTTACTGTTCTTCAGTCTTAAAACTTTATTCTCATTTTCAGTTTAATACATTATTCAGTGTTGTTTTGTAATGTAGCCTAACACATTTAAAATACAGTGTAGGTTTCTCTTTGTAGATACTCTGGAAATATAGCTTACTATTAACTGCTGAATATTACTGTGTTTATATTTGGTGGTTTTTTCAGTGCAATAGAAATAGCCTATGATTATTTTATGGAAGAATTTCTTAAAAAATTGTCTGTCTTAAGTATTACTCCTGTGTGCAGGCAAGAACGGTATATGCATATATTTAATGAGATGTCTGAAGCTGCTAAAGATAGGCTAAATACTAAGAAACCTTTGAGATTGATCAGTAATTAGTGATTTAGAAATATGTACTATATTATCCCAAGGAGTTGGTGGTTTGTTTTTTTTACTTTCAGTTTCCAATTTCTAATTTGTTACTCTGCATGGAGTCAATTCAGTGTATCTATTTTTGTTTGTTAGTCTCTTTAGAGATTTGGCATAGTGTTACTTCCCAAAGACATCTCAGAATTATCCAGTTCTGGACTAATTTACGTAATATTCTTCTCTGTGGTGAAGAGATACAGCCTGCTTTTTTGTTTTATTTTGTTTTTTACTCTTGTTCAGTTTTCCAGGCTGTGGTTCCTTCCAGGCTCTCTGCTTACAGAAAGTCCTGAGGGAAGGCCAAGTTCATAAGAAGTATTTCCTTGCTTGAAGAAATGCAAAAAGTATCCTCATCCATCAAGGCTGGCTGCCTCCCGAGAAACACCAACTGCTTGTTCTTAGCTAATTACATTTTCTATTGTTTCACCACAAAATAATGCCTGAAGAAAACAGGCATTTTTAAAACTTCACACTAATCTCACAAGGAAACTCTGTTCTGATGCAGAAAAAGATGATTCTGTTGAGATCAAAGTACAAAGTCTGTAAGTGATCTGCCAACTCTCATGGAGAATTCCTTCCTTTCTGACTTGCCACTGTTTATCATAACTTCTGTTATTACGTAGTTGGCAAATATACTTATTTATGAAACAACCCACATGTCCAAAGCAACTTGCTGAGATGGGACTCTGTCTTATGATAATGAAGCTCAAAGAAATGGTGCTGTGAGGATATGCAAATCCAAAGAAGGCCTTTCAAAATATACCAAGTTGTTTGCGTGCTCTGTGCTATTTATAGTCCGTATGAAACAGAGGATAATCTGATTTACACAGGACAGTATCCCCAGCCTTTTCTAATTGTCTGGGTGTTTCTGTTGCCTGCTATCACAGCAGTTGTGCAGTAGCTTCATTTATTCAAGGTTCTTAACTGCTAATTTAGAACTGACTGAAACAATTAGGTTGAAAATGGTCTGTTTCTAGTTTAAGAAGCAGAACCTCAGGTCCATCCAAATTCTGTTTAACTTGTTACCAGCTTATTTGATCACATTGGGTAGGACTGAACTCTGGATTCAGGCAAGTAACTGTAGGTGTCTTCGTGTGTGATTAGTGTCTAAGCTTCCTTTAATCAATGGGAATCTGGCCAATACAGTCAGTGGAGTATAGAGGGCTATTCAGGTCACCGTAACATAAGCACGTTGAGCTTGATTTACTTACCCAAACTGAGGATATTGAAAAGATTTACGCAGGTCTGGCAAATGTGACACGGCACCTATTGAAGCCCCGCACCATTGTAGAGCACCAGCTGAAGGTCAGGCAAAGTACTGTAGAGGATAAATGGTGCTAGACACCTCCACGTCCCACTTGGTCAGCTGAATAACCGTCTAGACACCACTGACAACATTAACTGGATCACTGTACTACAGTAGGAGCTTAAATGCAGTCACTGCAGAAATACGAAAATAGGTGTTTGGCTCTTGGAGTGAAAGCTCCTGCCCCCTGATCAAAAATGCCTCAGCTAATAGCTGTATTAAAGTGCATCGGCCTGTATTTCTTTATTTCAAGTGTGTTTTGGAGTTAATTCTCCATCAAAGATGAATAATTTGAAAGAGTGAAAGATTCATGTTTTAAAGATTAAATTTAATTAATGTGGTGATGAGATCTCTTTAAAGAGGACTTAGATTAAATGTAGTGTGTCCTTACCAAATGTGAATTATACCTATTCTGAATTGTAGACCCATTGCCTGTATTAAGCTGCAGTTTACACTGATTCTTTCTGATATAAACTAGGGCGCAGCATTCTGTGGACAAGAGTTGCACCGCACTGAGGCCATTTAGTCTCTTCTGGGGAGAGTCTGTCAGAACAGTGAAGGAACCAACCCCAAAACAAAATATGTCTGTACTGACTGGGATGGACAGTGCCGTGCACTGATTTTCTTGACTCCCTTCTCTAAGCCACTAGCGGCAGGAGTTAGCTGGAGTTTGTTAGAACTTAAAGCTACTCTCTGACTTCTACACAGAGTATGAATGGCAGAAAAAGTGTCTTTTCTCCTTTTGGTAAACTTCCATATTACTATGAAATAAAGAAGTTACACCTTGCTCAGAAAATCATGTTAGTTACCAGTGTGAATCTAGTCTAGAATGCTTTACCTTTGATTTGTTCTTTACGTAGTAAATATAAAAAATGAAAACACTGATTCTGGTGTACAGATTAGGGGAGAATGATTGTTGGTTTTGTTGGATTTTTTTAATTTTTATGAAGATTTAATTTGGTAATACAGCTAGGACTCTTCACACTTATCTGATGGGCTTTCTGTTTGCAGTGCTGACCCAATATATTAAAAATAAAAAAATATTTAATTTCTCGGTGTTTCTTTGGTTGAGAGAGATGCCAACTCAGAGTAAGGATGATTATAACCAGTGTAGTATCCGTAGATAGCAGGGAATGTAGCTCTAAGCAAATTGTCATCTCCAGAAAGATTTGTTTATTATTTGACATAATTTTCTGAGGACAGGTATTATCAAAGTCACCCACACTAGTTCCCTTTGAAAGTAGGAGTATTAATAATAGTTCTAGCATTAGGCAGAGGAATTTAGTCAAGTGATGAACAGTAAAAGGGCTTACCTAAACTTCATCTCCCACAGGAGGCGTAAATTCTGGTAGGGGTGCACCTGAACAAGAAATTTTTGTAAGACTCTGTTTGATCTAATACTTTTCACCTTGTGAAATATGTACAAAACATAAAAGCTTTGTCTCTTGGCAAGTAATAACTGATTGTGACCTGCTACTGTTGGTGTACATATGACCCAAAGGTATGAAGCAGCTTCCTTCAAAGAAAACTATTAGAGGAGCTTTGCTTTTCCATTGTAAACAGATTTGCGTTGCTATTGGGTGTGAAGTTGTTGAAGTTAAATGACTCATGTGGTACACCAAACAAGCAAGAAACTAGGGAGTTGATCTTGATCTGTACAGCAAAACATCTACTCTTTACCCTACCTCTCTACCATGTTTCACGTGTACTTTCTATCACACATGGTAATTGTAGCTTACCACCACCATGTTAGCTTTGCAGCTGTTAA
Organism: Rhinoptilus africanus; assembly: GCA_013400135.1. Classification (NCBI taxonomy): domain Eukaryota; kingdom Metazoa; phylum Chordata; class Aves; order Charadriiformes; family Glareolidae; genus Rhinoptilus; species Rhinoptilus africanus. Next base: position 199,560 of record VXBO01006267.1, on the reverse strand, counting down.
ACATCCACAATAGGTAATGAGCTATGGATGATGAGGTGAAAAATAATCCAATGAAATAATATATTGAGAAAACAGAAAGGGTTACGAATAAAGTTTGTGCCATATAGTTGTTGGTGTGTGGTAGCCGTAGTAACAAGAGCCCTAACTTATGATGTCTGAATGAAATACATAATATAAGAGTGTAATTTCTCTTTGCAAGCACTTTACAGCTAATGAATATAGGTTGGTTGCCTGTGTAACTGGTGTTATTTGGAGAGATCTATGGCTGATGTGTAATTGATTTGTGCCAGGAAATGCGCCCTGGTCCAGGGGAAGTGATGGAGAGTGGTTTGTATCCAGACTGTGCAAGTCTAGCATTATTTGGAAGGGATTGGCTCTGTCTGTGTATGACTATAAAATGTGAGACCTGAGCAAATTATCATCTCTAGCCAGATTTCTTCTCTGGGAGAGCTGGTTATTTTCCTCCAGACTAGACTTGGGGAGCAAACTAAAATGCCTTGTAAATCACTGAAGGACTAGAGCTGTGAAGCAAAACTACAGCCAGACCAATTTGTTGGTAAAGACTATACCATGACTTTCTCTGTGTCTTCAGAAGGGAACTAGCACAGCTAAGCCAGACACGAGCCTGTCTGATGCTTTTAAGTGGGATGAATCCAGACATGACAATGTTTTGCAGGTAATGTTGAGAAAGCAGTATTAACATACAGTTTTGGTATTGCTTTCCTTACTTTTACTTCAGGTGTGGTAGGATATAGCATTCCTGATTGTTCCCTCATCTCAAGTTCTCGTACTTGAATTTTCTGTCTTTTTACAAGCTTCCACAGTTAAGCATATTAATAGCTGAAGATTTACAGGTGGTGGAGCATTTAGAGACACTGACTGTATTTATGTATCAGGAGGTATTTATGGCAGTACCCTTGATTTGCTTTAGGATAAAAACTGATGGAGAGTCAGCATCTGACAAATTATTTTATGCGCGTCTGGCTCTGAGTCTTATTTTGTACGTCTGATCCCTTAGTCAGTATCATGTGCATTTATCCCTCCCCTTGATTAATCAAGTTCTTGCACTCCCATCATTCTTGTGCTGAGCTCTCCATTCAAACCGGAATTTGCGTGCCTGGCTTCCACACAAGTAAGGACAGTTACACGGGTCTGGTCTCACTTACCCGTGCCAGTCTGCACATGCCCTCATTCAATGAGTGAGTTTTGCATGGGTAATATATGGATTTTAAGTTCTAAGATAAATACGGAAAGGTATCCCCATTAAAACAGATTTTGAATCTAAATAATTATTAATTAAGCTTAAGTTAAACAGAGTGTCACTAAAAAATATTGTTCAGCGATGAAAAATTTCCTTCACAAGTAAATGCTTCTGCCAAAGCCCAAAGATTCCCTATGGCATATTTGTTAAGAAACTAAGTAATATTTACATAAAAAATACAGACTATATAAAACCTTGTCATGTGTCCCTTGTAGGTAGCTGTGATGGGACTGTGGTATGAGGAGTAAGAAATGGATTACAAGTTACTAGAAAGACCAGTATAGGCCTTACAGATTTTTCTTTAAATACTGTTTTTGTTCCCATATATCTAAAATCAGTCATGCATTTGTTTCTCTAATCTTACATTCTTCTTAACACATGGATTCGTTAATGCTCTTCAAGGTGCACCCTACTGTCTTTGCGTTGGTGACCTACGTGGCCTGTTTGCAATAAGAAATTACCAGTGGTTAACTAGCTTCTCTCAGAAAAACAGCGTAATCTCCAAAAAGCTTGGTAAAGCAGCCACACTCCCTCTTGCCAAGCCCGCTCTAGAGCAGCTGCCTCAGCGTTTACTTTTCCATCAAAGTAATAAAACATAACTTCACGTGAAAATTCCACACTTGGTAGTAATCTCAGAAAGAAATGTGGATTTATGGTCCTTTTAAAGTTTCTTTTAGAATACAACCCCAATTGCACTATTGGGCACCTGTAAAGTAACAACTTTTGTGTATGTCATTATGCTGTAACCGTTAAAAGTATTCTAACGTGTGAGGTTCTTTGCTTGTCTGACTGTTTTTAGTGTAGCATTAAAAAAGCATTTTAATTCCTATTTTTGTAGTGCTTGGGAGGTTTGCTGGGTCACTTACGTAACAAAGTACTTTGATCTAATCTCTAGAATAGAGATTAGTCATTTGTGCCAAGTCGGATTTTCATTGTATAATGTCCATTGCTGCCAGTGAATTACGCTCAGCCTAGACTTCCAGTACATGATAGAGCAGACATGTTTGCTTTTATTTGTTTATTAGTCTCTTTTGACAATTATTTTAAGGATAGAAGCATTTGCCTGGAGTTCTGTTGATCATGGCAAGGTAGTACATAGTTAAAAATGATGATTAGTAACAAAGAATTGCTTTGACGTTCTTTTACTTTTGGAGTAAACACATTTGTGTGGAAAAGTCACAGGCAAAGATGATTAAGAAAGATAAAAATAAGAGGAAAAAATATCAGTTGGTTTGGGTTTTTTTCCAGGCTATGCATTCCTGCTGTTCCAAGAAGAGAGTTCCGTTCAGGCCCTGATTGATGCCTGCATTGAAGAAGATGGAAAGCTCTATCTGTGTGTTTCCAGTCCTACTATCAAGGACAAGCCAGTAAGTAAACAGTAGATGGCCTGCAGGCTGTAGCTGCCATCTGTCTAAAGCTGCATTTGAAATGATGGCCATGAAAATAATCAAAAGCAAACTACTGTTGGCAGAGCTCAACATCTGGAACATGATTTTATGATTTTAAAATTACAGTGTTTTGAATTAATAGCATTAAAACAGAACACCTAGATGTGCTAAACTAAAGGGGTTATGCCGGTTTGACAGAGGCTGATGAACATATATCCACAATGCAGTGAAACTTAAAGTAGCATAATATTTTCTTTCCCAATTTAATAGGTTCAGATCCGTCCCTGGAATCTAAGTGATAGTGACTTTGTGATGGATGGTTCCCAGCCACTTGACCCTCGAAAAACAATTTTTGTTGGAGGAGTCCCTAGACCTTTAAGAGCTGGTGAGTAGAGTCTGTGCCTATTTTTAAAAGTAGGAGCTTATTGGAAATAATTTGAATCATGCCTACTTTTGTATAATTACATATGGATAGATATAGATACATACATATAAAAATAGAAGGCTGTCAGGATAGTTATAACCACAGTACAATATTCGTGTTTTCCTGCATTTTTCTAGCAACTGTTTTCATCTGGTTTTGGTCATAAATCCCTGTTCATCGTTGAGATTTACTGGAAACTGTTACATTTCTAAGGCTGTAGAAAAGACTTTGATCATATCAGCAAAATGTAAAGTGTGTCATGAAAGAGTTTGTTTTTAAAATAATGTTCTCTGCCATGCTCCATGAGTATGTGGAGCTCTATTTGTACTTGTTTGTCATTGTGCATTAGTACTCTTCTGCTGCTAGCAGGTCGCAGTTACTCTTGCTAATATGGACAAAGCAAAAACACAGATGACAGAGTATGTGGAGGAGTAGGAATAGAAGGAATAAGGAAAACATTTAGAGAGCTAGCACAGTCTGTTTGGGGCAACACTATATGAGATGGCAAGGTTCTTTGTAGACTCTTGTTGGAAATAAAGGAAATATTGAACGTTTCTATAGCTGTGGAATGGTTGATCTACAACCTGGACAGTCTGCTTTGTGAGATTGACTGCAGTACCCTTCTAACAATATTTTGTGGTCGCCTTCTAGTAAGTAGGCTGAAGTAAATGTTGGAAGTAGAAGCATAACATAGAGTGGTTCAAATCCCATTTTCTGTTAGAATGACTCCTGGACTTCATTAGTCTTCCATAGTTTGTAGTGAATTTTAGCCTTACAGAAAGATGAGCTTTCAGATGGAAGACGTAGGAGAACCAAGAAGTGATAATGCAAATTTGGGGTATAAAGAATATTAAATTTTTCTACCTTGGACCTGCAGTATTCAAGCTTTTGTTATTTTACTTTTAAGAACCTACTTTTGATTGTAGCCCAAGTTCTTCAATTGGGCGTAAACACAGTATGTTCCAGCTGCAGATTAATTTTTTCTTTAAATTCAGTCCACCTACTCTAGGTTACTGTGATGAATGTCTGTGATGAATTTAATGGATGCATTCTTACGCTTAGCTTTCAAATGCCCTGTATATGTGAAAATGAAACTTTTATGGCATTGTGAAATAAGAATCATACCTTCGCAAAGCAGTAAAACTTAGGAGACTTTCCAAACAGCTATTGAACAGCAATGACTGCTTTTTGATACCATAATACCTGCCTTTATACCGTAATACGTTAGTATTTTCCACGTAAGTGAATTGCAAAGCTGAATTCAGTGTGAAGTATTACTAGAGGCTTGCTAAAATACTTGATCTGTAAAATTTGAGATTTTTGTTTCTGTGCACTTCAGTATCGTACGTGTAGCACTGTAGAGATAATCCAAGTTCTGTGCGGCTAGAAGATGCTAAATACATCTTTAAATTCAAGTAGGACATAGAGCATTAGGACAGCCAGAGAACATGTACCGAGGAATTTGTGGCATGTGGATCTATTTTATACAGCTTACATTCCATGCCTGCCCAAAAAGTCTTTTGCTGTAATCCCCTGAAGAAAACTGCCCTGGAATTTCAGTTGCAGGTTATCAAGGACTGCAAGGACTTACAATTCCATTGTTCCTTGCATATATGTACCCATGGTGTGAAAGATCTGTCTGCTGAGTATTTCATAGCTTATTTAATATGTTTTTATATTTCTTGTTATTACTATTACATCAGCTGTTGCAAAATTAATTCTTAAAATTAATTTTTTCAGTATTTTTAAATACAAGCATATTATATAAAGTTTTTACTGTAAGAGCAGTTTAAATGAACATTATTATGTTTCTTAACAGTGGAATTGGCTATGATCATGGACCGTCTCTATGGGGGAGTTTGTTACGCAGGAATTGATACTGACCCTGAGCTGAAATATCCAAAAGGTGCTGGACGTGTTGCTTTTTCCAATCAGCAGAGTTATATTGCTGCCATCAGTGCTCGGTTTGTTCAACTTCAACATGGCGATATTGATAAACGAGTAAGTTATACATAAATTTTAATAAATAAATAAATAAATGGTGACCTATAAAGGAACTTCCCAGAGTGTGGTAACATTGCATTTGATTGTCTTTCATGCCAGCTTCCACGTTCCTTTAGTATTACTGTAACTCCGCTAGTTCCAAGAGTTACACTGTGAATGCCCCTGAATGAACACCATGCGTTCCACAAAGCAGCAGTTTGTTCTTCGGGCATATGTTAGACCATATGTTCTTTCCATTCTGGAGTTCCTTGTTTTGTTGTATATGGGCAAAGGGCTTGAAAATCTTTTTCTCTCCCTTGTTATAATGAAACCAAATACTGTGATAATTCCTCTGTCATTCATAAGAAGCTCTAGTATACATTGGTTTGAGATTAGCTGTATATTTGCAGCTGCCCTTAATTTCAGCCATAATTGTCAATTTTCAGTGCTCAGCACTTACCAAGCTCAACATAAAATACAAAATGTCTTATCTTTTCTGTTTGAGAGAGTCTTCTGAGTATTTACCAGTATACGTTTCTGATTGGTACGGGTGCTTATTGCTAGCTAGAGCAGAACTAACTTTTCTTAAGAAGAGTGGTCAACTTCATTTCTCCTAATTGAAAGCATAAGAGTAGCAAAGAAAACTGGCACCTAAATTATCTCAGTTTTAAGTGTCACGAGTTTTGATGTCAAGAGCTGCAGAGGTTGTCACTGGTATTAATAGATGTTCTTTTTCTAAAAAGAAACAAAAAGATCTTAGAGGAAGAAGGGTTGAGTAAGTAAAGTAGTTCAAGGTCCAGTCTTCTCTACAGATCAAAGACATGGGAAAATGAAAGTAGTACAGTTAACAAAAGTCTGCTGTAGGGAGGTAGCATGCGCTTCTCTCCTTTCAAATAGGCAGAGTAGTACAGCTTTACATCTGTCTCTGAGAGCTGAAATCCCCAAACGCGGTCCTTTCCGGAGGATGAGTGAGTCTGAACGTGGGTAGTGAACTAGGCTTCATATAAAGATGCAACAGCTACATTTTACCCATGGGATTGCTGTCCTTGGGACTTGGCTGATAGCTCTGCCTTTTGGCTGATTATGTAACAGGAAGAATGTCCTTGACACCGTGACTGTGAGGGGAAGTAAAACTATTAATGATCTTGCATTTGAGTATTTGGACTAAATGGAAGTGAGGACCTGAATCCAGAACTCCTTCTAAAGAAATGCTAAATGGGTCATTTAGCTTTGGAATCAGTATAGCTTAGTGTGTTTCAGGAGCCATCTGTAGTGCATTTGGCTGCAAAGTGACTTTAAAATTAAAGGTGGACAGTTGGGTCCCATCCAACCTAGCTCTCCCTCAAAGGTGGGAGACTAGGGGACACTTAAATCTTGGTCTTCCTCTTCCCATGGGAGTTTCCTTTGCAGTAGAGGGGGACATGGTAGACTGACGGTGCCATCTCATAAGAGAAAGGAAGGCGTGAACCTGCTTTTGAGGGCTACACTTCCAATTAGGTTGGTTTGCTGGTTTGCGGTTTTTTTAATGATAGGTCACCCAAGATTTTAAGTGCTCTTTGGATGCCAAGCAGGCATCTGAAATGGCAGGGCTTGCTGTTTGCAGAGAAAGGGAAGTAACTCGTTAATATGTGATATAACACTGAAATACTTAAAGGGTGAAGGGCAGTAAATCTCCAGTAAAACAGTGGCCATGTGCTGCAGGCCTCTGGGAGCTTTGTCAGGAAAAAAAGCCCACAAAATCTACCTCAGTTACCAGATTTCAGAAGCACAGCATTTGAGTTATAGCCATGAGACTTAATGTAGAAAAACAGGAGTCAAATTTATTAACATTTATTAAAAAAAAAGAAAACGAAGAAACAAGTATAATTAGTATCTGCAGATAACTGTTCATAGGCTGGAGAGATTGAGGGGGGCAGGGAAGGAAGTTCTAGGCTTTCTCTTGAGGTATTTGAATTCTCAGTTTCTTTTTTGATCGTTATAATTTGTGTTTGTTCTTTAGTGTTGCTTTTCTAATTCTTGAAAATTTTTTGACTCAAGTATTTTCTTAAATCTGGAATTTGGGGTATTTTTAGTAGCAACCTTGTTTTTTCTTATTTTCAAAAATGTATCCTACTCCTGGGGTATTTCACTTGTATTCACCAAGTATTTTAATAAATTTGTCTTTAAACCTTGTGATGGGGAAGGTTTATGAACTTCCTTTTTTATTTGAGAGGGTTTTTAATCTTTATTTTAAAAATCATCTTCTCTAATTAAATCATAGGGTTACTCATTATTTGCATATTTTTTAATATATTTATACAATCCAGTTATTTGCGTTATTGAGGAGTAATAGAGAACAGCTTCTGTTTAGGAACACCTTAACTCTTAGCTGTTTCTGAAAGTATGAAAAAAGCTATTTTCAGAAACAGGATTTTTTTGCTCCATGGAGTTTTGAAACTAACGCCTTTTTAGGCTCGGAAAATATTCTGAAATCAGTATTACTGCTGGTTTATAGAAGAGCAAGTAATTTGTATGAATCTGTAAACCACTATTTTTGTAAAAGAGGAAGATAGTCCTACTTCAAGTAGTGCCTTCATCTGAGATGTGTATGCTGGCCAATAAAGCAATATATTGCATCTTTCACTGAAGTCTTACAGGCAGGCTGTTCTCCTGCCCTTTACCTTAGCATAGCCTTTCTATACCAGTTATATCCAGTTTCTATAGGTCTGCTGCCCTTTCACATTCTTCTTATAACCAGTTTTGTCTGTGTAAAAGTCTTTTTTTATTGCTAAATTTTGCAGTTCACCTGTTTATCCTTCTGAACTTTAGTTCAAAGTATTTATAACATTTTTTTTGCACATACCTCTTCCTACCTTAATTGGAAATCTTAGTGTCACAGTCACTTAACAAATGTCGTCTGTGATCTTAACTTCTTCCTTACCTAAGTACTCTGCAGCTTCTCTCCCATTCTTTTGATGTGTAGATATGTTTAGTTTCTCTAACAGATGGTTTTCTTCAGTAAAGTGCTCCTCATCCTGTTTTATCATACATGAAAGCTCAGCTCCAAACATTTCTTTGAAACTCATTTGGAGTTTCGGCTCCAAACAATTCCTTAAAATGTTGTTAGCTTTCATACGCCAGCAGTCTGCATCCACATCATTTAATACTTCCATTCCCCAAAGTGTTTCTCTAATACATTTGAAATCAGCTTCATACTGATCTTGGTGCATGAATGCACCGAAGCTTGACATATATGATGCTTTATCCTTTCAGTAATTTTGAACCACGAACACAGTTGGTGCGTAAGGTAGCTGTTTCTTGGAAAGTTTGAGTGTCACTTGTGATAAGGCAGGCCGTTTTAGTGCAATAAGAAGTAGAGCTTGTGCTGAATATAGATTACTGGAAGAAGCATACTCTATTTTAAACGTAGATTTTGCTATGTCAAGTATGACCTCTGCTTCTGGAGCCAGGAAAATGAAGACTGTTCTGTTGTAAAACTTTTTGGTGGGTAGCTGTACGTGTAGATTTTTTGCTCTGGAGACACAGTGGGAAAAAATGGTGTTTTAAAGTTCTTATTATTTCAAACATGCTCTGTCTGATTATAGTACCTAAATTTGGTGTCTATATGCAAGCATTCTTCTCAGGTAATAGTATATCAGAAAAAATCTCTTACAGCAGTGAGTTTTAGTATGAATTGGAATAACTTTTTGCCAACAAAAGGCAGGAAAATACCATCTTTAAAAGTGAGGAAAATGTGGAAGACAACAATACATTCCTTAATGGTGGAGTCAACTCATTTTGTGTTTTATTATGAAGTTGTTCTTCCTGTCTGATGGCAGTCTGTAACACTTCAGTTACGCAAAGACATAGTGCAAAGTTACCACTGGACTCCTGCCACTTTTCCACTCTGGCGGTCAGATGAGCTTGGGAGAAAGAAGCCATGTGAGACAGGTGCTTCTAGCAGTTTGTACACTTGCAAAATGGTCTTTTAAAAATATTTTCAGAAATGCATTGCGTACAAATTTCTGTACAGCTCAAAGCCACAAAAAGGGCAAGTAATAGTTGACCAAAATCTATAGCTCCAAACTTAACTATACTTTAGAAATAGGGAGTGAGTTTACACGGAACAGGAGTGCTAAAAGATCTATACTCCAGCCTGCAGAAGGTACTTTTAATATGCACACAGAAGTAGCACCTGCAGAGACTTAATACTTGTTTCTTTAAAAAAGGTCAATATCTTTTATGTTCAGTTATTTTTTCTGTAGATGTGGGTGTCGTGTTGGGGTACATTTGGGAGCTGATGGAATTAGTTGGGAGAAGTTTGGGCTTGTTTGCCTGTTTTCTACACATACTTCCATATTACCATTTGCCAAGAACATCCTTCCAGAATAAATTAAGGGGAGGGTTCTGATGTAGCTATTTATTACATATATAGTGTATTTCTGAAGATCTCCATTCTGCCTACTGTATGGATAGATCTGTAGCTGATAAATGGTTAACAGTAATAACTGATCAGTTAATCAAGGTGTTTGTATGTCTGATTTCAGACTTCTTTTTTTAAAAAAAACCAGAAAAACCTGAATGCCCTCATAAGACTTTTAAGTAGAAATAAGCGTTAAGTAGAATTGTTTCTGTTTTACTCCAACAGGTGGAGGTAAAGCCATATGTGTTGGATGACCAGATGTGTGACGAATGCCAGGGCGCACGCTGCGGTGGGAAGTTTGCTCCTTTCTTTTGTGCCAATGTCACTTGCCTGCAGTATTACTGTGAGTTTTGTTGGGCAAATATCCACTCTCGTGCAGGACGTGAATTCCATAAGCCATTGGTAAAGGAGGGGGCTGACCGCCCACGTCAGATCCACTTCCGCTGGAATTAAACATGGTGAACCAGCATCTACACAAGGAAGAGAAGGGTGCATGTGGCTTACTGTGTTTGAAGATACTGACATGCAGAAGAAATAAGTGCATTCTTCTGCTTTTCACCCCAGCTATCAATACATGCATCTTTATCAGCAGCCAAAACACTACAAGCCTCTTGTTTTTCACCAAAACCCTACATCTCAGGCTTACTAATTTTTGTGATATTTTCATGTTAAAATAAAATGTTTTTTTGTATTTTCTCCAAGTTATTTTTATATGTAAAGTTAAAACTAGATATGAGAATGTTTTTGCGTAGGGGCACACAGTCTGCTGCTATATTTAGTGGGTGAAGCGTGCACTTATTTCTAAACATGGGTTTTTAACTTCAAGATCTGCCCCAGTAATTTACCAAAGGTAGCAAAATAGTGAAGATGGAATATGTCTGCTACAAAAAGCTTATTTTTATTGTTGTTGCTATTTTCAGTGTATACATAAACTAAAAATTAGGGTTGATTTTTTGCTCTCCATTTTGACTTGCAAGAAATAATACCTCAAGATAATCTGATTTATTAGCTATTTTTAAACATTTTTAATCACAAGCTGTATTAGCTTTGCTGCTATATAGGTGTTATGTGTAATGCCACCTATTAATACGGGATTGAAACGTTTAAGACACACTGCATTACAGATTAAATGCAGGCAGCACAATATGGCCTAAACTGCCATAGTTTTAGAATGTGAAAAAAAAAAAAAATTGCATGTTTACTTACCTGTATACACCATATGCATGCACTAGAACTATTAATTAACAAGAGGTGAGTTATTGCAAATGTTCAAAAAAGGCTCTCTTGAAACTAGGTAGCATGAATGAGCTAATCTACAAAATTTGTTACAAAAAAAAAAAACAAACTTGCATGCATTATTGTGACTGAAGTAAAAAAATGTCCTACATGTGTACAATATGCAAATTAGTTTTTAGACTAGAAAGTGCAGCCATTTTGTGACCTGGTCAGTAGTGGAATTCAATTTTATGCAGACTGGATGTAATATTGTAATATCCCTGTGCAATTTTGTGACGTGTGCTTCTACTTAACGTGGCGTGACGTAGTATAGAGACAAGTTTGAGTAAAAAAGCTAGCATTTGGAAAATTCTTTTGAGCCCCCTTGATTGTTCATGGTTAAGATTTCCTCTACAAACCAAAGATGGCCAGCACACTGCTCACCAGTCACCAAATGTGAAACCCATGACAAATGCATACGAAACCAGACTTCTAGAAGAACGTGTAATGCTTTAGAAATTAAATCTCAGTAAAGTCAAAATGGAGAAGGTGTAATATACAGACGGCTAGTTGCATAACGAACGAAATTTTTACCTTTAAGACAACAGTGAAATTTGGCTTAAACAAAGTCTTGCTTACATGTTTGACCTGTGTGCGTTGTGGTCTTCTGTCAAACTGGGGTCACTGTTGCATGAGAAGTAGCTACTTGACAGTCAAGGATAGTGTTTTTATTTTAATGAAGGAGTTCTAGTAATGACATTGCTTGCAGATTTTTGAAAAAAACAAACGTAGTTAGGACAGAGGCAATATTTAACCGAACACTAAAAGAAAATCTTAGCAGTGTTTTTGTCTATCTCAGAGCGTTTTTAATGCAACTAGCCCTACTTTTTAATGGAACAAACAGTTATTCTGCAGCCTAAGCGAGCGCTCAACAGTAAATGTCGTGATGCAGATTTAAGAGCCTGATGCTAGAGTTGAAATTACAAGGGTGTTGTTCCGCGCAATCCCTTGGGACAATCCTTCATGTAAGCAAAGTGTTGATCTTATATTGGTTGTCTACGGTGTGCTTTTTTGTACTGTACAATACGTGGTTCATGTCTAACTGCTGTTTTATTGTGGTTGTGGTTCAAGTTTTTAATGTTTAAAGTTGATGCTGTTTTAAGAAGAGCTTTTTACTAATTTATTTGTCAATGTTCCCTATTTGTTACCTAACCATGATCCTCCAGATTTTTTGGAGTATTCTTTTCTAACCTTAACCCTGCCAAACCTTGATCCATTTTGACATTTGTTATGCACTATTTTTATATCTCTGTGAGAGATTTTTCCAACAGTCAGCTATTTTAAGGCACACTTTTTTTGACTGATGACATCTCCTTTGCTATACCTC
>VXBO01006267.1:0-185000 GCA_013400135.1 Rhinoptilus africanus | reverse complement strand
CTTTTCCCGGTCTGTGGGCTCATTATGGGAAGTACGGACATGCTTCTCCACGGCTTTGACTGGCGCAATCGAAGCGTCCTCGTTGTCCCTGTCGGGTGTCCCTTCCCTGGGCCATGCAAACAGCTGCTGTTTGCCCCTGCGCTGCTCTCCCTCGGACTTTATCTTTTTCTTCTGCTTCCCCTCCTGCAGCTTTATTTCTTCGCTCCCACAGATTTTTAGGGAATTTTCTTGGCAGCATCTTGCCCCCTTCCAAAGCTGCCGGTACGCCTTCCCAGTCGTGGTTCCCACCTCAGAATGAGGGCTCGACCCTGACGCCGGCCCTTGGCTGAAAACCTGTAACACCCACAGGGGTCTGCGTGGCTTTGGTGTCCCGTCGCCCGACGGCCACCTCCCGGAAAAAGGCAGGCCATGAGAGGCTCGCTGGTAAGTGGCTTCTACAGCAGCAGAGTGCCTTGCCCGGCTTTGGCAGGTCTTTGCAGAAGCAGATTCTGCCAACCCTGCGTTGCACCTTTGCTGAGACGTGACTTAGCAGACGTGGGTTAAGCCTGTGCTGTGCGTCAGGCCGGGCACGAAACCCCTCTGACGCACAGATATTTTTGAAAGCCCGTCTGCACTCGGAATCCTCCCTGTGAGACAGGGCGAAAGGGAGCTTGAGCGTGACATCAAGCAGGCACAGCACCCACCCGTGGATGTCCCACCTGCTCTACAGGGAGAGCAGGTCACGCTGGTAGGGAACGGGGACGGTGCTGATGTTAGCCTGAGGTCTGCTTCATCTTCCAAAATACTGCTTGGTACCTTTCATTTATTATTTTTCAATCTAGATAATCCAATGTATCAATACATTAAACACCACAGTAACCGTGCCTATGTGCAGTGTTCCTAAATTATCCACGGGGAGCTCTAAATCCATCACAGCACCTCAGCCATAAGAGGACAGGGAGAGCAGGTACCATACATGGCAGGTGTGGATGACAATTCCCTAGCTTTCCATTTTTGATGGCATTGGAAGAGTTAAAGATTTGTTTTCTGCAGGAAGAACAGCCTAAAACAAACAGCAGTGACAGTAATTGCTCTGTCTTCTTTTATTTTTGTTGTCAGTAGTGGGGTTTTTTATATCCCACCACTTTCATCAGCACTTAATTGCTGGCACAGAGCCTCGGCTGCCGAATTACCTGTCTCATTGCCATGCGAAGGGCTGTTCCATCCTTCTGAAGAAGCTGTGGCCATTTCAGAGTTAAGGCTGTGTTATTTTTCTTGCTTAACACAGGTACTAAACTACTCCACTCTGTGTTAAATATAAATAAAATAGCAGGCTGTCCTTCAAACAACAGCGCTCGCTGGTGGGCGAGAAAGCTGCCGTCGGCAGGGAGCCTGCCGACCCCAGGGCTGACAAGGGGAGTTTCTTCTGGCGAGCTGGGCAGCGTTTGATGTAACTTTGAAAGGTGCCAGTTGAACTGGAAAACAAGCAGGAAGGGCCCACCTACAAGCACAGTGAGCAAGGGGAGGGCAGCGTGTAAAGCTGTTCTATTTTCTTTAAGCAGAAATCACCATACGGAAGAGGTCTAAGTCAATGTTCTGGCCACAGCTTGCTTGTGTCGTGGTGGGACTTTCACCAAAAATGTGCTTGTTGCCTGAGATTTTACCCTCTGTACCTAAAGGGCTTCGTACAGCCGAGTGCCGCTGCAGAAGCCGGGTGTTCAGGCTGGGTGGGTGGATCGTGCAGGAAGAGGTAGGTCTGGCAGGATGGTCTCTCCAGATCTCTCATTTTCGCAAGTTCAGATGTCTCTGAGTTTCATCTCCTTTCCGTCTGCTTTAGCTTCAGGTTCATGACACCCTGGTGGTGCGATTTACCCAGAGCTTGTGGGCAGATAAAGAGCTAATAGGAATTGTTATCGAATCAGATTTTCTGCTGGCCTGATTCAGACCAGGGACTTCAAACCAGTGTACTGAGGTTTTGATGAATGCACTAATCACCCACGGCTTGCTTTTCAGGGATAGTAATTCCTTGGTTATTCCTTTCCATCTGAATTAAGACTGCTTGCTTCACTCAATTTGTGGTCTCTGCGGCAAGTTTGCAGCATAGCGAAGCAGGGGGAGCTGCCCTCCACTCACCCACTCACCCAGCCTGAGGGTCTGGCCAACGTCTAATGTCCCTGCCATGGGTCCTGTGGGGCATGAAGCCACAAAGGGGAGAGTTTGGTAAATTTGTCACTGTTATCTCCAGGACTTGAAATTATGGGGTCAAGACGTTATTAGGGTACAGAGAGCTCCCATGGGCTCCTGGATCCGTTCACATCCCGTGTCTGTAGTTTCTAGAGCAGGAACCCTCAAGGTCGAGCTCCTGACTTCAGACCCAGCATCTCATTTTCTACTTACTTTCAACTAAAAAGTTGCATCCTGCTGTATTGAACTTCCCAGCAGTGTTGGGAGGCACAAAACACAGATCATCTAGAATACCCTGTCTGGTCTGAGAAGGAAAAAAAAAAAAAAAAGAAGTATTATCATTGTGATGGTGATGTTTTAGCAAAAGCAGAGTGCCAAACTGTTGAAAGAAGTCCCCATCCCCACCCCAGTGAAGACGTGAGGCTGTGCCCCAGCAAACTGGTTGCCTCTGGGATGGAAAATGTTTCAGTACTTGGCTTTGAAAATGTGCAGAGATGTTAACGTGTAACCGGGGAAGATGCGCATTATCTGCAGTGATCAGCAAAGTGCACCCGTGTATGAGTCAAACGTGTCATTTCGTCTGCGCTTCATAATCGTGTGAGAAAACGATCACGGCGAACCCCTTCCACCCCTCGTGCAGGAGAACCACACAAACCCCACAGAGGCCATTTCCTACATAGGGTCCCAAAATAGGGCGTACAGCTTTAGGTAGTGCGTGGGCCTTCCATTCCACCCTTTAAGGCTAAATCTGGGTTAGCATGACAGCGTCTGTCTAACGTACCCGCTTCATGAGAGAACACGGTGCACATTTGCTAAAGTTTTTAAGCACTGCATGGAGACCCATGAGAGAAAAGCCATTCTGGGAACTACAACAGTTTTATACCAAGTTCTTCAAGGCACATGAATGGTACTTGCCTGAAATGTTGCTTCCTTGTACAAGGTAAGAGTTTCTTCGAGCAGAATTCAAAATCAAACATTGCAATAATACTTTCAGTCAACTTCATGTCTATAGAGGTATCTTGGTAAAAAATGGAGTCTAAAAGAATACCAAAAGGCAAAGATTGATAAATAGTCTGTCATTCACTATTTTTAAATAATTTAACATCCAATGATAAGAACAATGAAGCAAAATAAATGGTTGGAAGTCTGAAAATTCAGAGGTGGTACCCAGTGGTTAACTGTGTCATCCCCGTTCCTTGTCACAGGTAAACTGCGGCCTCTGTAAGTTTCACGAAATTCCAGGTACGCCATCCCTCTGCCCTCTGTGTGATGGAACTTTCCCGGAGCTTCTCTTCCCGAGTGCTCTGGGAGCTGAACGCATCCCAGCCTGGGCAGGGACAGGGGCTTTTTGGTAAATCCGGTTGCCCTGTCTGCTGACACTGGGCTCAGACTTAGAGCAGCTGGGGAATGCATCAGTTGACCCGTTGATCTCCTGGTCCCAGCCTGGGTAGGACCACATGAGGCATGTGGCTTTGATTCCGCTCTTTTTTTTCTTCATGGCCAGGACAGGACCAGCGTTTGGGAGCTGGCTTTGGGGGCAGAAGGGGAGAAGTTTGGCAGCCTCCTGACGGATGGAACAAGTTGAGAAAGATACATTTTTCTTGTGTATACGGTTATAAATTCTGATTTATTCCATGAATTTATTTCTAAATACAGCCCTCAGTATATATGAAAACTTCCCTGTTGTGCTAAAGAAACAAGTCATATCTACTTCCCTGGAAGGCAAAGCCCACCAGCACGGTAACATGCAGACAGCTTGAACCAGTTTGGTGCAGCTGAACTTCTGAACCGGCGCTGGATCACAACCCACCACTTTGAAGCCTAGAAGGAGATAGGCACATGACTTTCCCCACTAGACCACATAAAAACATCATCAAAGTCAGTGTCTGGAGCCTGCTTAGGCCTGAGGGGCTGAACATGACAGAGGAGCTGTTTCCAGAAGCAGTAGCCAGGTGACAAGGCAAAGAGGAAAACCTACAGGCACGGTACAACGATGGGATCAGTGAAGATGACCGGAAGGTGGGGAAGTTTGAAGGATCTTTGTATCCTGAAAACCTTCAGTGCCTGTATCTGATGGGCAAGAGGGAAATGAATGACTATGGCTTTGATGCACAGTGTTGATCCCCCATGGCAGATCTCGGTACAGCCAACAAGAGTGCTTTATGTGTACATGCCTAAAATCAACTTTTCTAAACCTCTGAAGAATACACATAGGGAAAAGAGTCTGGCTCCAGGAACAGGCACCTTCGTTTGGCTCTGTCCAGACCCAGTCCCACCTGTGAATAGTTTGCATTGCCATGGCCGTGGCCAAGAAACGTGTTTGCATCTGCTATCACTAAGGCTTGACCCAATACTGGATTGGCCAGGGCATGGATGCAGATGGAGCAATTTACGCCGTCCTCTCACTTTGGAGAGGGCAGAAACGCCCTTGGCTGGAGGGGTGATCAGAGGTTTGGCTTTAAGCCCTCTGTAAGGGCCTTTGCTGCAGAAGAGTACTTAATGTCTGCTTTCTCAAATAGAAAGCTGAAAACTTCAAAGGCCTTTCCAGCTTCCCATTATGAAGGCATCATTTAGGCTGTTTAGTGGCAAAGATTAGATTTGGGGTGTTCTCCAATAACCTACTGCATCATCATTTACTCCCATTACTATTACTCCAACAGATTTCAATGACCTTTGAGAAAATAAAATCAGACTAAATCGACATATTTGCTTTAGAAGATGCTAATCAATATCTATTTTGTTGGCCAATATGCTTATGTCTCCTGTTACCGTGATTTATTTCATTTTTGTTGACCAAAGGTGGTTGAATGGGTGATAACAGTACTGAAAGTGGCAAGGGTTAATAAATTCAGATGAGGTTGTCATCTTATTACCAGAGTGCAGGAAGTGAAGCACAGCCATTTAATTAACCTAGTCGCAATGAATTTCATGCAACACGCAGTTAACACTCCATCTATTAAAACTGCGAAGCAGATGGTAGTGAGCAGTTTTGTCTGCCGTAAATAGGGTACCAATTTAAATTACTTGCTGCGCAGGATTTTATAGGACAAAATTATCTAGATATTAAATGGTGAGATATTTAATAATCTCCTTCTTTTAAGTCATGCATGTATCAGACTCTTGATCCAATAGGAGAAAACTCCATTATTTCCATGATATCCCCAAAATTGAGAGCTAAAAAAAAAAAAAAGGCAAAACTTTGATGAACTGGCATTTCTTCAGACTCCGAGGCCCTCAGTCATTGTCTCTGCTGGAGAACAGACACCCCATTATAAAGTTTTACCCGGCTTTCTCTATCTGCCTAAGAGATTTTTATTATTCACACAAATGGATAATAATCCTAGTTGACTATTAAAAGGCCACATTTCTCAATAGACCGCTAGTTTCTCTCTGGCTCTTGAAAAATGATTGTGATAAATATTACCAAATTTAACATTTTCCTTTTCGTTTCCCACATTTAGGGAGAGTTATGTGAGCCCATGACTGCACACACTGGCAAGGGAGCTGTATATCAAAGGCCCTGGGGGCAACTTGGTGCCTGAAGCTGAGCCTCTGCTTTCCTTCCCTGTCTCTTATCCTAGGGAGAGGAAGGGAAACTTTTTTTTTTTAAAAAAAAAAACACCCCACAACTGTGTGCTATGGCTTTATATGCACGATTTAGATGCTTCTGGAACATGCCAGCTCTTCAAATTATTTCATGCACAAAATTGCTGCCCTCACATAAAATACAAGGCAGAGATGCTAGGAAGAAGCAGAGATGCTAGGAAGAGGCAAAGAAGCTCTCTTCAAATCACGATTGCCTCAGGACGGCATGAAATCCATTTGCCAGCAAAGAAGCAAATGTTTGTTTGAAATCGGAGCAGAATCCCAGGAAGAAAAGGGCTGCCTGAGCCAGCAGAACAAGTAGGTTGCTGCACCCCCACGAGCCTGCGGCTCCCACAGTCCCAGGCAAGGGCAGAAATTCGTCTTTCAGCTCCTTCGGAGAAAATAAGTATGACGGACCAACCTCCTTCGGCGTTCTCCTTCTCCCTCCAAAGGCAGAGGCTTGACAACAAGGCTGTGCTGCTGGTGAATAAGGTTCATTAAGCCCGCAGAAAGCTAGAGGGTGTGCATTCATTTATTTGAATGACTCGCGGAGACTCCTTTATTTGAATGACTTTTTCCTCAGAGAGGCAGAAGGCAAGTGTGTCCTTTGTCACCTCCTCTGATTGCTCTGTCCACTGAACTGCCAGCAATAGCTATCAGAAAGTCTCCAGAGATTCAGGGCATCACAATCCATGACAAAAGACATAAATTGCTCTTTTCACAGATGACATCCCGCTTTATCTCACTAAAACACAAATCTCTGTTCAATGCCTGAAGAAGTCCCGGAGCATTACCTCACTGGAGCAAGGCTTCATGTAAATATGACTAAATCAGAGGTGATCCTTACACAATCATCCAGCGACATTTTTTTCTTTCTCTATGCTCTTGACCCCCAGGGAAATTCAACTACTCGTTGGTACAGTCCCACCCTACTTCAGCAAACTGCCGCGGTCCTTTTTAAGCCTTTCATATCAAGGTCAGGAAGGGCTTCATTTTCTGTTGTACCTGGTGGCACAGGTTTGGTTTGGCTATATCAAAAATGAATCATAGGTATGGTCCCAAGCAACAAGTGACACTGCAAAAGAGACCACAAATCATAGAATCATAGAATCATAGGGTTGGAAGGGACCTCTGGAGATNAGGATGACCTCCCTCCACCTGCTGGCCACACTCTTCTTGATCAATAAACAAGAAGTAAAATGAAGGTTTACCCCCCTGTAGGGGAATTTTATTAGGTGGCAGTTTTACCTGCTCTCTGGGGAAGGGCATGCAAAGGTCCGAGCACCAGCCCCTCTGCCCTAGGAGCCATGGAAGCACTTGACTAGTCTTCATCCTTCATGGGTGAAGCCTTGTGACAAAGGCTTATAGGCTTCTTGAGGAGTAGAGGCCGATGGAGAGACCATACCACCACTTCTGGGAAAAGGACAATCATGTCACCTTTGTGCAGCCACACTCACCTCCAGGAACCCACAGATCGCCACGGCAGCAGGGCATGATACTTAAAAGATGGGAAGGAGAGAACTGAGGGGCAGAACATGGTTTTTGCTCAAGACTGTAACTATATAAACTGAACAGTTCAAAATTAAATTTAATTCCATTTCCTTTCAAACATCCTATGAGCTATTTCCTTCCTAGCCACTGCTGCTGAAGAAGGCATGGACAGACAGCCAGGCAGAGCAGACAATGTCCTAAGTCACAGAAGGTACCATTGCAGCAAGTGGGATCTCTGCCCTTCTTCACTCAGGAGAGAAAAAAAAAAAAGCATGTTAATCCCACAAATTTGAGAGTGGCAGCTTTTAAGTTGCTGTAATTTACTGTCACTCCATGGAGACCAAAACATACCCATGCCCACAGCCTGATAATTTCCCCCTCTTCTTTAACCATCATTAACAGAACATCATTAAATAGGAAAGTAATCACTTTAAAACTTGGAAGATACTGCTGAAAGGCTGTGAAACAGATCAAACTATCCATAGGCTATTGATTGTGTATTGATATTGACTGGATATTGGTGCATTTATTAAAACAGGTCAATATTATTGATCAGTGTGAGACGTGGAGGCACTTCAAGGCAAAGTGACAAGCCTGGGCCACCTCGAGAGGTCCAAGTCAGCCCCAGGAACAAGCCCTGTCTCCTGACTACCGTGTCAGTGCTTTATCAACAAAGTGCATTGTTCTTTAGTTTATTCATTTATAATGCAGATTAGGTGGATGAGAGAGAAATTTAATCATTTAGAATGACTAATAACTATGCTAATGTGTTCAGATAAAATAAGCATTCACATATGCTGAAAGCCTTTATAGTGTAATAAACTTCTGTTATCTTTTGAGGCATGCAGTACTTTGATTTTCATATACCAAATCCTCTTTATTTCAAGTGCAATAAAAACATATTTTTAAAAAATATTGTGAAGCCTGAGAGCGCTGAACCTCCCATCAGTAGCGCCTGTGTGAAGCGCTGACGGGCTGCTGCGAGTGGTGGGCTGGGGGCCGGGGTTTCTTTGGGTGGTTGGGCCTTTTTTCACTCTCAGACAAAATGTGTCAAACCAGTTTGAAGACTTGGACTTCAGAGATGGCAAAGAGCTTTGAGGGTGTAGATGTCAACGGGTCTGAGGCTTTGTGTGTACAGGAACACTAATCCCCTTGGAAGTTATTTTTATTTCCCTGCGTATGACCAAAGACCCGCTTTGTTCCCCTATCTAAATTCCTGTTGTTCTTCCCCATGACACAGACACATTTATACAACTTTTTAATGCTTTTTTTCCCTCTGCTGTTGCAGACGCTGTTGCTAATCCCATGCCAGCGGTCTCTGCCATCATGTGCAACACTTGCAGCCTCACCTCTGGTTGTGGTTCCTTTGCTGCATAGAATCATAGGATGGTTCAGGTTGGAAGGGACCTTAAAGACCATCTAGTTCCAACCCCCCTGCCATGGGCAGGGACACCTCCCTCTAGACCAGGTTGCTCAGAGCCCCATCCAGCCTGGCCTTGAACACTTCCAGGGATGGGGCATCCACAGCTTCCCTGGGCAACCTGTTCCAGTGTCTCACCACCCTCACAGGAAAGGATTTCCTCCTAATATCTAATCTAAAGCTTCCCTTTTTCAGTTTTAAACCATTACCCTCATCCTATCTCTCCACTCCCTGATAGAGTCCCTCCCCATCTTTCCTGTAGGACCCCTTCAGGTACTGGAAGGCTGCTGTAAGGTCTCCCCGGAGCCTTCTCTTCTCCAGGCTGAACAGCCCCAACTCTCTCAGCCTGTCCTCATAAGAGAGGTGCTCCAGCCCTCGGAGCATCCTTCCCACTGCAGCCACAGACCCCAGGGCTACAGCTGCTGAGGTGCAGATCAGGCTGAATGTTTTAGGAAGCAGATCGCTTTTTGGCTGAGAACATCTCCCAGTGATGTTGGTGCAGGAGGTCACCCTGGAGCCCAGGATCCTGCTCCATTGGGACACAGACTTTCCCTCCTTGGGGAAAAGTGCGATGCTGTTCCACATTCCTCTGCTGCCCTTGCACTGTGTAGTGGTTCTCCTGGATGAAGCAGAAAAAAGCAGAAAAATAAGTGAGAAGTCATGAGCCAAAATCATCTCAGAGGGATAAAAAAAAAGAAGATAGCATTCACTATTAAGTTCAACCTGCACTGAAAGAAATATCAACTCAGTTTAGAGAAAATCAACTATCTTTAAAACATAAGGAAGTATAGCAAATGCAGCAATATTATTTATTTGTTCTTCTTCCCTTAAGCAGAATGAAATATCAAAAATACCCAGTCTGTAAAAGGAAAGAATCACCTGGCAGTCGGCAATAAATGACCAGCTATTAAAAATGTCATCAAGAACAACAGCAGGTCTCGGGGTTTGGTTTCCCCTTTTAATAAGACAATGAAGGATAACTAACATGAAAAAGCATAAAGCAACGGTGTCTCATTCTGGATGAAAGCACAAGCCTCACCAAAAACATTGAAACAGGAATGTGCCCTAAAATAGGAAATGGGGCCTCTCTACCTGGTCGACTTCTGTGAACGAGCTCAGAGAGCTCTTCAGAGGGAGGGCTGCCAGCCCGGGAAAGGCACAGACACGACAGAGGACATCTTCAGGGAAAAATTGGAAGAGGAGCCTACAGAAGCTGGGGTAGAAAATAGAAGGGAGGCTGACTGGGAAAGTGCAGATCTCAGACAGTTTGCCAGGCCACATTGCCTACCTGTTTCCATCTCCCTGGTGATGCGCAGGTTATATTTGGCACTTGGAATTTTGTCATTCGCACTCCAGCAAGTATTTGTCTGTGAGGACCTGTATTTAAATTGCAAGGTCAATTAGTCATGCTGGAAAGCAGTGCCATAAATCGGAGACGAAGTGACTGGCGTGTTCAAGCCTTTCTTTAAATACTCAGTGTTGATATTTTCTATGCTAACCTTAAAATCCAGATTCCAGTGGCTGTATCCTTTACGCAGAAGGGCTATGGGAAATAAGGGCCAACGGGAGGATTTTCAGTATTTAGCATTCTCCTGCAACCATGAAAGCAGCCGGGAGGGAAGACGGCACTGGCAGGCAGAGGGGCAGCTGCCGCAGGAGCCGGGTGAGCAGGAGCAGCACGCCCCAGTACGCCGGCTGCCTCGGGGTGGTTAAAACCCAGCAGAGAACTGGGTTACGTTCCTCATCCTGGCACAGGCTGTCTGGACCAGTGGAGATAGCAGTCCTCATCTGCTTTCTTTTCAGCTCCTTAGCAGAAATGCCATAAATAAGTGCAAAGTGTGAGTATTTAGAGAAACATTTCCTTATCTTTTAATTAAGAATGTTACAGAGGTGGGTTGTTGGTTTTTTTTTTTTTTTCTCCAGGTAAGGAGAGTAGTAGATTTTTCCAATCTAACCTTTTATAGGCCAGGCATATGATATGTGGTGAGAGCCATGAGAGGCATTTAAATTATCTCTTTTGAGGCCTTTTTATGCTTATTTTAGTTTCAATAGAATTGGGTCTGTTCCATATGTGCTGATTCACTACAGGATGCTTTCCTTGTCGGAGGAGTGGCTCTGTTTGATCAAGATGGTACTGACCTCGTTTGTGAAATGAAGTATCAACTCCGTGTATGGGGAAGTGTCTGCCTAGCACAGCATCTAACGAAAAAAAAAAACTTTAAAAAGAACAGTTTTATACAGGTTCTATTGAGAGTAAGCCAGGATAAAAAGCGCAAACCTTATGTAATGTCCTATCGCATAGACATTTAATCTTCAATTCACCTGATTAAAATTTTAATCAGAAAAATACCTCATCTGAAATAAGAGCACTATCAGATTTTTAACAGTCTTAGACTTCTGTCGATATGAGAATATAAGGTGCTGAAATTGTCATAGTAAGACTGGATAGCTCTTGTTTTTATCTCCATGAGTGAGAAAAAATGAGTGTTAGGATTATCTGCGTGTTACTATTCCCTATCCACAGATAGGGAAACAGAGAGAGAAGTTTTGCTCTGTCATAAATGACCAGAAGTTACCAAGGTATATACACTTTGTGAACAATTCAGCCCTGCTTTATTTTAACAGCTGTAATGTTTGCAAAGCTATGCCTTGTGGAAAAAAAAAAAAAGTGAAAGATATATCTGAAGTATCCTCAATAAAGGGCTGTAAAAATGTTGGTTAGACTGCAGCCTATGACTATATTTAGCTTTATGTCTCCCTGAAGAATGCAATCACCAGGGTAAAATATTAACAGTTGGTTTACGGCGCTGCTATTTCCCTTCTACTTCCTCATTCATGTGCATGCGGAATAGAGCAAACAAGCATCTGGGCAAGGAGGGCTGGGGACAGGCTGAGGAGGGGACTATGTGTCCAGGCAGGGGCTCAGTGAGGGGCTGTAACACACTCTCCCTGATCAAGGAAACTTTGGGAGAAGTCACTCACTACCTGTGGCCCAAGGTCAGCCCTCACCGGCAGTGCAGAGCGACAAAGACTAAGTTAAATCTTTTCACTGGGCTTTTTCATCCGGAGATATTGCAGTGGAAGTCAACTGGCACTTGCCTGAGAAAGCTCTTCTGAGGGATGCAGAGATTTGTGCGCATCCACAGCCAGACTTGGTGTGGGGTGAACAAGGTGTGCATCTCTACTGCCTGAAACGAAGTCAGCCCCTGAAAAAAACCCACAGCATCACTTCAGCCAACCTACAGCCACCAGCAAAACATTCCAGAGTGGACACACTTGAGCAAGGCAGCAATGTCGGCAGCTGTGAGCTGCTGCCCGCAGCTCCTGCCAACACGTGGTCCCAGCGTGGCCAAGTAGACACATGCCCGGGTGGCATGGCCTCACAGCAGCTGCGATCCCGCAAAAAGTCCAAGGAAAAAACGGCCTGTCAGCGACCAGCAGACTCTGACTAGCCTGCAGCAATGAGCATGGGAGTTAGCTGGTAGGAAAAAGTGATCAGCAGCAATTTTTTGGGTCAGCAGCTGGAAACAGAGAGGCCACATGGGCTGTTCCTCATCTGGAGCATCCTATCTGAACTCTGCTTTAAAACGGGGAAAATACGAAGCATGCCCAAAATATGACAAAAGGCACAGAAGCTTTCCCAAAAAAGGCCACAGAGGGAGGAGATATTCATGGAGTGACCCAGCCTCACGCTTCGGGAGGCTGTGCGCTCACCGCCCGGGGCCAGGAAGGATTTCTCATGGTGCAGCGTTGCATGTACAGTAAAGATCAAGAGGGCACATTCTCATGCAAACATCCAGGTTTGACCACTGTTAGAGACAATATTATACCCTGCTATGGATGGATCCATGGCACACTCTGCTATGGCAATTTCTGCTATGATGAATTCCCAGGAATATGGGGAGTTGTGTTAATACTGGAGCTATGGCAGCACTAGCCATAGCAATAGCTCCTCCGAGTTGCTTGTCCGAGCTGTTAAAGAGAGGGACTGCAGATGCTTTCTGCCTCATTTTCCATTGCTGTTTTTAAATGTAGGAGATGCACACGATTAAAGTAATAAGCATCTAGATTTAGAGATCATATTTTAACCTCAGGGTGTGGGTGTGGGTGTGAGAGGGAGAGACAGGCAGAATGGATTAGTTTCTGAATTAGTGTTTGTAACAGTTCTACAAACACATAGACAAATTCATAGTCAAAAAATAGCATCAACGTTTCATTTAAAAGCCTCTTTAAGGAGTTTCATTGCCGTATGTTGAAAATCTAAGCTTTAAAAGAGCCAATGTCTAAAAGTTTGGCTTCCCTCTCAAATGTGTCAATTGATATTTTCCTTCATTTGACCTATTTATCTTAAAACATTTATAATCTGTTGGGGGGACGTCCATAGCTAAATGTCCAATTTGGTTTGTTTGTTTTTTAAATCTGCCATTCCCTTGCCAAGAAATTAAACAAACAGATGCCACTCTTTTTGAGGGGCTCCATTAAATACAATGTCTTACGCACCATCTGCTGGATCTGCAGCAGCAATTAACAGCTACACGCTATTCCCAGAGCAGAGCTGACAGCAATTGATGGTGCCGGGATACTGGCAATTTCTCCTTCCTGCTCCTCACTCTCTCTCTTCAAAATACCTATAATACAATATTTCTGCATAAAGGACTGGATATGCTGAGAAAAAAGAAAAGGAGGGAGGGGGGGAATAAGCTATTCTTTGTTCTTCAAATTGTAATGAATGAAAGTCCGTGCCAGGCATTACACTTTTCAAGCAAAGAGCATATTCAACAGCAACGACTGAGCCAACAGATGACTGCAAAGGCAACGTGAGCAAAGTTTGTCCTGCATCTTTTGGGATCGTTGTCCTCCATAACGGTGCGCAGCTGCGCTGAGGAGCCGGGGGCTGGGACTGCACAAAGGCTCTTCCCTCCTTCACTGCTGCTTTGAGCCCCCTCAGGTGGGAAACCACTGAGCATTGCTACCTCCGTTTGACATTGAGCTCGAAATACCTGGGTAGGCTCAGCCTCCTGAGCAGCCATGACTCACGAGTGCTGGGCGTGATTCCCGGCCATTGTCTGACTGCCAGGTAAATGGCCGTGTACCAGTTAAAACTCTCGGAGACCGAGTCTTTCATTGGCAAGTGGCCCTCTTTACGCGATAACACGGAGTGCATGGGTTCACTTCATTGACTAGGGCATCAGCTTTCAGCCTACTACCCTGCCCTTTCTGTTACCTGCGCACATTGATTACTTGCCCAAGAAGAGAAGAGCTTCCCTGGCCTTTTCTTCAGTGTTTGTAGTCAGTGTGGCTTTTCCTGGAGCTATTGGGCCTGACTGTTAGTTGTGCTCTGACGGACAGAAGTAGAGGCATCAGGGGGCTTCTCAGGGCACCAGAAGACTCTTTAATGTACTAAAAGGCAATTAAAAAATCTGTGTACCTGGGGCTTCAGGTTTCTTTTCTAATCGGCACAGAAAATCCACTTGCAAACAGACCAGTCCACCTACTCCAATAGCTTCTGCCACCCTTCCACACATCCTCACACTCTCCAATGTCAAGGTCTTCCTTTGAGGACCATGATATTTCTCCCATGGCTATATTTACACAGTATTATCTGAAAGACATGCTTGATGCAGCAATGGTGTATTGCTTTATTTTCAACAAGTTGTTCGCATTGCTGCCTCGGTGGAAGGATTTCTTTGCCTCCGTTTGTCAGGTTTGAGGTCTGTCCTCAATACAACTGATTTCTTCTCAGGCTTGTAAGAAATAAAGGTATCTTGGGACTTAACATTTCAGATGCTCCAGCCAGGCCATAGTGTCAGGATAGACAGGTGTATGTTATTTTGGAAATTAAAATTTCCATCCTAACAATAAATCTGTATAGTAATTATCTTTATTGCCCTGTATGGTGACCATCTGTAAAGGCAATCTGAACTTAAAAAGGGCGTCTCGTAAATCAGGTGAGATTTAAAATCTTCCAATAGTTTGTAAATCTGCCCAGGATTTAGGGATTAATTGAAGAGCAGACATTAATACATTAACCTTTCACCTCTGTGGGCCTGGGTTGAGAAGCAGACTTAGGTCAAGAAGTAAAAAATTACATTGGTGATTTCATCTCAGTCGTTACGAGTGCTGGGGTTCAGGAGAGCCTGGTTAGTAGTGCTCGCAGCGCCCTGTTCTCTCAGTGAGGGTTTGCTTTGAGGGTTGCCCGTGTCTTGTCTGCTGCTGGTACTCTATTCCGAGCTTACTAATTTAAGAATAAAGTCAAGTGCCTGAGGAGACCGGTTAGTGGGGTATGGCGGCTGTAAGAGAGGCCAGGAAGCATCAAGGATGGCCCCTTCTGAGCATAGCGCCCAGAAGCAGTTTTTCTCCTAAAATTGAGCTAGTTCGTTGAAGGGACTGCATGGATGCTGGCACAGAGGAGGACAGGAGCGGACATCCCCGTCCGCCCTTCTGACGCCCTGCTGGGCCTGGTGGATGGCCTCGCTCGTTGTCTCTCCCCGCGCTCCCACCCCACCGCTCACCCCTGACCACCCCTCAGCGCTTGCCAAGAAAGCAGCCTTGCAAGGAGGCCAGCAGAAGCCGGCGTCGGCAAGCGTCCCTGCGTTTCTTTGTCTGCGTCTGAGCACAATAAAATGCAGCCGCGTGCAGTGACGTGGACCATCCCTCTCCTGGTTTGCTTTGGCTTCTGGACACCGCAGAGGTCCTTGATGGACCCTCAGCCGCCTGACGCAGGGTGTTTTGTCATTCAGCAATGACCCTCGGCAGCCTGTCCTCCCTGGCTGGGAGGCAAAGTCTGCTTTACAGGGATGTGCCGCTGATGGAAGTGAAATGTAGCTGGCATCCATAAAAGTGGTGGAGTAGCCCCTCCGTGCCTGCCCGGCGGTGGTTGCCTCTCTCCCATGTCCCTGGCTTGTCAGCAGCTCATTTACTGTGGCTTAGCACTGACTGCGGGTGGCAAAAGCCGGGGCGAGCTGCACCCGGGACGAGGCTGGGGAAAGCGATTGAGCAATGCCAGCGTCTGCAGCCTACGTCTCTCTGGGGAGATAACCGTGCTCCGAATCCCTATTGAAAAGCACCAGATTGGGAAGTCGCTTGATGGGACCGTCCCTCTCTGTCAGCGTACGAGTATCCCTGCCTAGATTTATGCTCGTCACACCCTTCAGACCACCCTTGAGAAATACCTATGCAAAAATAAAAATTACCCGTGACCCTTGGCGTTGACTTCTCGACCTCTCCCTTTCCCCCACACATGCCCTGTCTGCTCGGGATTTGCCAGCTGACTAACGAGATTGGGTGAGATCTCTGCTCCGAAAGGACATTTGAAATTAATGCGATTTTTTGGAACCCACAAACACACACACACACACACACAAATCTCCATTTCCTGTGTTGGTTTGGGTTTTTTGGGTCTGCTTGGAACAAATGTCGTCCTGGGGGGTTTTAACCTCACAAAAATGCATTAGTTACTGATGCAGGTCAGAGGTGAGATGAAAAACACACTGTGAAATCCAGTGATAGAAAGCTTAATCATTTATTTTCTTGCCTGGGATCTCTTCACTTGTTCCAGCTGGTTCAAAAGCACTTGGAACATATCAACAAGGATTACACGACTGAAAGCAAACCTTTGCCAGCAGCAGAACCAGACTGAAAGAAACAGGACAAGTCATTTTTATGCCGCAAAAATGCTACTAAGCAGCATACAGTTTCATGTGTGCTTCCACTTCCCCTCCCCTCCTGCTTAAATTATGAAATAGTATTTACTAGCAAACACTATAGTTCACTTTTTAAGTGAATTAATATGATTAAAGGGTTGGTTGGGAAGTGATGATTGAAGTTCCAACTATTAAAATGCACATCAGTGTGCGGGGAAAATAAAAAAAGCACTGAAATTCTTTTCAAACCCAAGCACCAGGTGCGTTAATTACATTTCATTGCATGTTGGTTTATTACTGCGGTCACTTGTGCCTTATGATCTGCATTAACACCTGCGTTCTATGGATATCTTGGTATTTCACTAAACAAGATGAATATTGGCCAGATGGTGACTCCAGTAGGAAGCATTTCACGTAGATTTTCCTGCTCTGCACAGTTGCCTGTAAAGGAATCCTGAATGTCATACTACACCAAAGCAAACCCAAAAAGCCCAGCACTAAGTTTGTGATCAGCTGCCTCGGCAGTATATTCACAAAGGATCAGATGATGGCCACATCCCGGCCTTGTCACCTGGATCTTCCTAATAAACCTCCCACGTGTAGCACAACGGCGTCTTTTGTACCAACATTTCACCCTGTGGAGTGACCCTGCCCGGTGCAAAAACACAATTCCATGGAAAACTGGGTCAGCTCAGGTCTGAAGTACATAGCATGGATGACTCAGTGGTTTTTTGGTGGTTTGTTTTTCTATTTTTTTTCCTCTAGGTTGCACACATGACCTTTCTTCCACAGTACAGGTTAGTTAATGTACAACTGGCATCCAGCCCTGGGGAACTGCCACGACAAGGAGTCAGGCCCGGAGCCCAACCACCCTTTGACCAAAGCAGGGAGCACTTCGGGAGAGGTGGGACGGGACACAGACCTCACTGGCCTGTTACTGGCACCATCTGGCTCTCGTTTAGCACATCAGGAGTTACTTGCTGACCTGCACCAGAGAAGACCAACAAATCTCAGATTTCTTGCTGGCGTGGTATTACACTGCTAAAAGCTTGGGCAAACCTTCTACGCAGTGCAATTAACACCTAACTCAAACCCACACCAACTGGAAAATGCAGCATCATTCCAGGGCACTCTCCGGTGCTTTGCTGTCCTTATTTGCCGGTGTTGCAGGACAAGGAGAAGGTTTTGCCCACGTGAGTGACATTTTTACTGGAGACATCCATATTCATGGCTTCTTTTTGTAATCCTTCCCTCGCAAATGTGGGTTGAGCACTATTAGACCGTAACAATTAGAATTTCAATACAAATTGTCGAATGGTCAGAAGCATTGAGTTTTTATGGGCTCCATGGTTTTGTAGCGCTCTTGCCTCCCCCGGGTGTGCTGGAAGGAGCTCAAGGGGTGCAGACAGTGCTTGTCAGGTCCCTCCTCTGCCAGCTCTGCCAGGCCCAAGCTGTGACACCTTATTTTCCTCGGAGGGGGCAGCGGACATCTTTTCCCACCTTAGGGCAGGTAAAGGTGGGATGCTCTGAGTGTGCTCCTCCCAAAGTATGGCCCCTGGGCTGCTCCCGCCCTACCTCTGAGAGAGGCCAAGCTGGCACACACGAGAAAAGCAGAAAAAATGCAGCAGGATGGCCTGTGGACCAATGGCTGGCAGACCAGGACACGGAGCGGGCACATGGGTTTGGAAATCAGAGTCTTAACCTGAGGACGGAACATCGGCAATATCTGATAGTGGGCTTTCTGAGCACTGCTCTTGAAGGACGCTCAAAAAAAGGCCCCAAACTAGACAGAGTCTCCAAGTCAACACTCTGATACGTACAGGTGAAGGCAGAAAGTGATGCACGGGGCTGGGCAGGCACCGAGCTCGGCCCCACGCTCAGGAGAGGTGTGGAGCACCCACGGACCCACCTGGGTGCTGAGACCTACCGTCCCCGCGCTGGCTGCTGGCAGCTCCTCACCCCTCCAGCCTGCAGGGATGGCCACAGGGCTGGCAGCTGCCCTCCCCGCTGACAGCCGAGCTCCTCGGGTTGGTGACCCTGTTGTTCCCCATAGAGGCGCGCGGCACTGGATCCAATCTACGAAAATAAGAAATCAAAAAAAAAAAAGCAAACCAAATTAACTCTCCCACCCTTCCCCCGGGCACGCTTCCCCCGCCCCAAGCTGCCGTTTTATACAAGACCAATCTCTCACTCTTGGAGGAGTGTAGGCAAATCCTATTACAAGTTGAGATTAACCATCAGTCAGATAACTCACCAGTGCAGAGATCAAATATAAAAGATGTATGTTCAGTGTCATCTGTTTAGCAACCTTAAATTAGCTCACACGGGTGGATGGTGCTGGCCAAATGGCAGAACATGTGCTGCAAATGGAAATCAGAGTCAAAGCAGAATCCTGTGGGATACCCCCAGCAATTTTAAAGCAGCTATCTTATTACCTAAGCAATTTTCAGGGACAGGCAGAATTCAGACCCAGCCGACAACGCTCTCCGGTCCCACCTTGGTGAAACTACTTCATTATTATTTCAGTAGTGCCTGGAGAGCTCTATCTGCTGCTCCAGTTTCTCCGCAAAACCCCTCCCAACAACCCACAACAAAAGGCATCTCCTGCGAGGACTGGCTTACGGTTTAATTTAAGACAAGGCACAGCAAGTGGAAGTAACAAACAACCAGAGAGACTAGAAGGGAGAGGGCTGATGGAAATGGTGGAAAGCACCTGTCCCTGGAGCCCTGTATGTGTACACACACATACGACATACAGATTAATGTGTGCACAGAGATTTCAGAAGCCCCTTAACCTGAATATAAGATAACCAGAAATAATTGATAAGAAAAATGCACGCATGGAGTGGAGGGCTGGAGGATGGGAGAGACCTGGCTCGCTCTCTGCTGAGGAAGCAACATACATGGGTGGGTTTGACTTGGGATTTTTCATACCATGAGCAGCTTTGGGACCTGTAGGCAGTTCTCTTACTAACTCACATCCCTGATTGAAAACTCTCTTTTTTCTCAGTATACGTAGTATGTACATTTGACCTCACAGCCTTGGTCTGAGGAGCAGGAGAAATAAGAGGACTCTACAAAGTGGCCTTGACGGGGGCTTTGGGTAAGCAGCACACGAAAGCTGGGCACGGAGCCGACTGCGATGCCACTGAGAGGGATGTGCATCATCCTGCCAGCCTCACAAGGGTCCTCAGGGCCTTGGCAAACCCTCCTCGGCAGGGCCTGGTGAGGAGTGCCCTTGGAAGGAGAGGGAAATCATTAAGGAGAGAGGTGGACTCCCAGCCGGAACAAAGCGTGAGGGGGTTGTCTCGCAGCCACGTGCCCTTTGCTGCCTGAGGTGTGATGGCAACTGAGCCGGGAAACAAATGGAGTTTGTTTCACCCTAAAGGGATCTGAGTTTTTGTATATTGTTTAAAAATTTAATGTTTCTTTTAAGTCTTGCTGAACGACTACTGCATTGCCTTATTTCTTGTAGAAACCCCAACCAGTTCCCAGCTCCAGCAATCCTTACCCACACCTGTGGGTGAGGAGGTTCAGCCTGGCAAACCCACGGGGGAATCAGCACTCCTGCGCCTCTCCTGGAGGTCTAAGGGGGGCAGGTTTAGGCCAATTTTTCCCTTTTCCTAAAATAAACTAGGTGTACTGAGTCCATCCCTTGTCTTCCAGCAACGTGGCATCACAGTTACAGTAGGAAACAGGTTGTTCAGGCACACGTAACTCAAGAAGGATACTCTGAAAGTGAAAAAACAATTTGCAGAGGTACTGATGGCAGCAGGATGCTTTGAACATTTCCCGGTTTGTGTTTGCTCAGGGCTTGGGGATTCTCAGCGGAGGCACAGTAATGCCATTGAAGTGCAAACCACTACGAAGGGGACTGTTGTAATCAAAACCCAGTGCTTGCTCAGAAGCAACATCTGAAGAAGCAAAGGAATAGTTTTGAAGAGGTCACTTCCAAAAAGAATAATCAAAATTCCTCTGGGTCAACAGCAGCATGCGCGTTACTCACAGATGAGATTCCTCCTTCTCCCCCAGTCCCTAGGAATACAACGTGCGGGAGTTTCTCCTGCAACCCTGACAGTGTGTACTAAAAATTCACTTTGAAAAAAGAGCATCTCCGGTAATGTCTACAGGCTTTTGACTTTGCTCTTTCCTTCAAACACCACTCGTGATGCTGAGCACTCATTCTCTTGGCCTATTTGTTCCTGGCAAACAAAGAGCAAATTCCCTTGGGTACAGCAATCCATTTTTAACACGCTGTAATTATTTAGAAAAATGTTTTGATAGGAGCGATGAAAAACTGGGGCATTTCAGGTGTCCCTGAGAAAGTTCTCAGAGCACTGTGTGAAACGGGGACATGGCGTCTCTTTATTTCAGGCACTACCCAAAAAAAAAAAGAAAAAGAAAAAAAGTCCACCTTTTCATCTGTGGCGTTTGAACCTGTTTGCAATTCATTGAACAGCCCCTTTGGCCTGTCATCTCCAAGTGCAGAGGGCACGAAAATCCTGGGGCTCCACTCCAAAATGGTGAGAGAAGGGAGAAGACAAGGACTCTGTTCCATGAGTGTTGCTGGTGGGGCAGATCCAGAAAACTGTCCCGTTCTGAGCTATTGTCTCCTTCTATCCTCCCAAAATCTATGGGACTTCATATGTTAATTTACCCTTTTGGGAAGTCCTCTGATGGAAGGCATTGCGGCAGAAAATGTCAGGGTCCCTAGCAGGAGACTCGCAGCTCTGAGTTATATGGCCCAAAGGCACAGGAGCTTGACACAGGCAAGGAGATGTGTCTCCTGCCATCCTCTGGCCAGCTGAGAACGTCAGGGATAAAACCTGGAGGCTAAATGTCAACTCAATTTTGCCACAAGGGCGTATTTGTCTTTGAAGCAAGCACGGGCAGAAAACCACCCGGTCCAAGGCTGCGCTGTCAGTGCGGCAGCCTGCTCACACGCTGCCTGCCAGCTCCAACCCCTCACCCCCCTCTTTTTGCATCCCCAAATATTCTTGTTCAGTATCTGTGGGGCTGATTTGTGCCTATCTGTGAAAGTAAGTAGTAGATGTTGGGTGCAGGGGAAATTGTGCATGTAAATGCAAGCAACGGGAAAAGAAAATTAAACAGAAATGAAAGAGTTACAGCCCAGTTGTCCTCAAAGGACCCCTTATCTTTCAGGGAGTATGTGCAAGTGAAATAAAGGGGGAAAAAAACATACTCAGCATATTCACTGCCATCTCCTGGTGGCCATAGAAATAGCCCTATCCCACCCTGCCCCACCGGCTGCCAGAATATTAGAGCATTTTTATTTCTTCAGTCACTGTAGAACCACAGAGTCAAATGGCAATGGTAGGGAAAGGCGCTATATGTATCTTGGAAGTGCACTGCATGCTACGAGCAGGAGAGCATCAGGCCAGCTGGGGTGTGCTGAAAGCAAGGACAAAATCCCCCCATCCTGTGTTGGGAGCAGGGTCCATCCCGGTGTTGGCCATCAACATTTATGACACCTCTGCCACAGTTCTTCTGTGGCAGGAGTGATGTATTGGCCAGAATTACTGACCTGTTGGTAAGTTTTTCAGCCTTTACACATAATTTGTTATTTAGACAAATCCTCAAGTGCAATGAAAACCTGAGGAAAGGTTAAAACAGAAAATGAAATGGGCCAGGGTGGATAAATTGTGGTACCTGCAGATCAACATACCACCATTCCCAGCAAAACTGCTAGTTCTGTGGGTTCATACTAATCAAAACTATTCACTCTTTTTCATGTGATATTTCATGCAAGAGTAAAAAGATTTTATACATGCAGAATGCAATGTACGCAGGAAAGCAGTGCAGGGCTGCAGGGCACAAGCCCAGGAGAAAGCCCAGGTTGCCCCAGCTCCCCTCTGCTGGGCCAGCATCTCTCCCTGCCTTTCCTCCTCCTTCCCAGATAATGCTCTGGAAACTGCAGCGTCAGGAGCTGAGATCAAAGCCAGGGAGGGAAGATTTGACTTTGCCCCCAAGAAAGGGATTAAAGGAAGTAAAGGAAAAGTGTTTGAAAATAGAGTTCAGCCAAGACACCGGTGATTTGACACAGTTTTTGAAGGAGGAGCTCTGGCCCCTTCCCCTGCCCTGCGGAAGCAGGTTGCAGGCAGCCTTCCCTGCCTGGATCCTGAAAGCATCACTCAGCAGTTTTAAGTATGTCACCACCAGGATCAGTCTCTCCATTTAAAAGTGAGCCTTTGAAAAGACACTTGTTCGGTGACGCAGCATGGCAAAGCGGTCCTGTGGCACTCGGAGCCATTTTAAAGCTTCCATGTTCGCCTGCATCTGATGGAGCTGGTATTTCAGCTGTCAGGAACTGAAACCTAACGCACAGTGTCACTTGGAGAGGAAATGTTGTGACAGCTTTTATTTCTGGTGAAACCCACCAAAGAGAGACAGAGTCAGGCGACTGGGTGCAGAAGAAGAAGAGCAGGGGAAAAAAAAGTGGATTTGAGCTGAGGAAAAGGTCTTGTAGCACTTTTCCAGAATTGGGGATTCTCTCTCTTGCTGTTTTCAATGTTTCCCTTCTGCCTACTTTAGCCCCTGGAAAAAAATACAGAGAACCTTTTAAAAGAGAAGATAAATCCTTTCTTTAGTGAGATGTAGGTTACTGATATCTGTCTGGTTATAAAACCAAACCGAGATCTCTAGCTCAGGAAAATTCCAGTGCAGAGAAACGCAGATTTCTGCTGTTTGCTGCCTTATGTTGGGTCGAATCTCCTCCGTACCCAGACAGGACAGCATCGTTCATCAGGAACCCCACTATTTCAGCCTCTCCTTTTCACAGCAGGAGACCTTGCCTCAGTGCTGGGGCAGTGCCAGCCCAACACCACCACAAAGAGGTTTGTCCAGGCAAGGGCTGGCGCGGTCCCCCAGTGTCCCTCACCGAGCCCTCGCACGGAGCTGGGCTTGGGCACCGGGCACCTGTGGACCATGAGTGGTGGCCACCTCTAGCCATGCACACACACACACACACACACACACACACCCTGCTCCAAGAGCCCTGCTAATGAGCAGGCTATTTGGGAAATCTCCTTTTTCGATTGCACAGGCTTCCCTAGAGAGGAAGTACAACTTGGCGTGTCGTGGTGGTACCAGAACACCCGATCTTCCCTGTCCTCCCTCCGGGCTGTCACCAGCTGACGTCCCCAGACCGGAGTGGGTTTGCAGGCAGCCGGTTGGTGTGGCTGTGCCTGCACAAGGCATATGCCCTCCTAGAGAGACAGGGGTTGGTCCCAGTGCTGCTCCCGGTGAGGGACCTGTGCCGGGCCCTGCACCACACAGAGCAGCGGAGGGACATCTGTGCCTCCAAAAGCCGAGGCATGGAGCCCAGGCTGGAGCCAGGGCTGGCTGTGGGGTGGCTGTTCATCATCTGATCTTCCAGCACGCTGATCTGCTCCCAGCAAGAGGATCTGGTGACTTTAGCACTAGAGCTTTTCTAATGCATGTCATTTTGGGAGCTAGCCAATACGTGTAGTTGTGCTGGCAGGTCTGAGGAATTTTAGGAGGGAAAAGGAGAAGAGAAAAGCCTTTCAGCTCTTCACCGAAGCCCCTTAGAGTAAAGTGACTCCACTGCAGTTCTGATCTGATTAGTGTTTTCCATCCCTTTTGCTTATTTTGCACAATTACGATTGCTTTTGTAAGCACTGGGCAGAGATGAAGATACCACTGATCTTAAAAGAACAAATGATATATTGCTAATTTCTGAGCATTAAAGAGAGAGGTCTTATCTGAATGATTAGGTTAATTCCTGAGACCCCTGCTCATACCATACAGCTACATCAATTAATTAAGCTACAACACAAGAATGGATACTACAAATATAGTAACTGTCAGAGTTCATCATGTAATTCATCTTACAGTTCCTGGGTTACTTGGACTTGTGAAGAAAATACTTTTTTGCACTCATTTGTTTAGCTATTCATAAATATTTCATAAGTCTAAGCTCTTTTCTGTTGGCTGTGCTGTAGTTTGTTACTCCTTCTGTTTTACAGAAGGCTTTCATCTTGAGTTCAGACAGAGATATACATCTTGTAGGCTATTGAGAGAAAGATGTCTCTGGGTTATGTTACAGATATGCCAGAGCAATTAATCTCTTTGAAGAAAGATGGACTTGTCAACAAAGTTTTCCTCTGAAGACCGAGACCTGGTCAGAACAAGAAGGTGCCATGCCAGCACAGCTTAGACGAACAGCCAGGATGAGGTGCTCCAGAGGGCAATACTGGTTATTTCATAGTGGGAAGAATGGTATTTGTTGCATACAGAGGGAATATTTTTGCTCTCCTGTCAGCTAACAGGATGCATATGCTCAACTAAGAAGGTCAGTAGTCTCTATCCTTATTCCTATAGGGATGCAAACATGCATATCATTTCTCCTTATGTTGCTATGGGATCAGTAAACTCTGATCTCCCAAGCTTTTCTCCTCGGTGATATCTTGTGGTCATAAACTCTGTAGGTGGGTTATTAGAGCTCCCCTTCTCTGTTTATGGTGACTGTGTAAAAAGAAACAGCTACTTTATATGGTTCATTATTTTGTGTACCATCGTCGTGCCCTCCCATTGCCAGTTTTACTGCAACGGCTGCTGTTTCATGGTTTTCAAGAGGGGTAGAAATGAAGCTGTTGACCTGGGCAGGAAAGACAATTCCTTGGTTTACACTTCCAGAGATGCCCAGTACGCAGGGGAATGGAGAAGGAGGGGAAGACAGGAAGAAAATGTGGGAATGCAGGTGTATGGAAAATAGTGAGGAAAGGCCTGGGAGGGTGGGAGGAGAGTGGGTACACAGGGGTGGGGGGGTATGGAGGCCCTGTCCCAGCAGCTACAGAGGAGACACCCGTGCTGTGAGGACTTTGGATAAAGGTGGAGGCTCCGTATCAGCCCACAGACCTCCAGAGCACATTGTTGGGGTGCGACCAAGCGCGGCACTTCCTTGTCAATCACCTACATGCTGAAGCGCATGGCCGGGACATGCTGCCTCCGTGCAGCTTTGCAGGCCAGCACAGATCCTTCCCTCAGTGATAAAACAGATAAACCTGCCCCTCCAGAGTGGCAGGAGCGGCCCCAAAGAGCCACTGCATGCCTCGCAGAGCATGGCTGATACTTGCCTCCTCCACAAAAATGTGACGCTGCTGCAATGCTCCCTGAGAAGTGCCAATGTCCAACCAGCCAGTTACAAGCCAACAGTCTTGCTTCATTTATTGCAAAGACTCCTCATTTTAGTGTTATTCTAGGCTGTACATAGACACATACTTTTTTCCATTTTTTTTTTTTTTTTATCTACACATTATGTACAGCCACTCTGACCTCCTGACGAGTGTGCCCTCTGTTGCCTGGTGCCTCCCTTGCTTGACCTGCAGATGCACCAGTTTTGTTTTGGGGTGACGGGGACTCCAGCCATGCCTGCAGCTCTGGATGGTGCCCATCAAACCAGGCCCATGGCACATGAACTTTTTACTCTGGAGGTTTTGGCTCTTTATTTTTTGCCGGGCGGCCGGCTCAAAGACGTCTCAAGTGCTGATCTGAACTCCTAGACATTGCTACAATACCGCTGCCGAACAAAAGGCAGGCTTTGATTTATGCAGTGAAAACAGAGTGGGTGGAAATGTCTCAGGATTCAACAACCTGACTGTTTTAAAGCTCATCCTTAGTCCCCGTAAATTATGTTCATATTAAAAGCCAGCTTGGAGCAGCAAGAATAAATTGGGGCATTTCATGTCCCCCCCGTCCTCATGCCATCCTCCATCCCGACACTGAGCTCATATCTTCCAGTGGGATGCAGCTTTTCCAAGCTTTCATGTGAGAATATGTTGTGCTCCCATTTTGGGTTTGTGAGACAGAAACAGAAACCGCTACAGTTCCTGTTTTTGCAGAATGAATTTGCTTTAACCCGATAGTTTGTTTAATTTACCGAAGCTGTAGCTGTAACACCTGCAAGGCACATCCTCATATAATTTTCCAACAGGCAGGAAAGAATCCAATAGGGAAATGAGTTTCCTTTTTTTCTCTTTCTTTTTTTGGTGTAGCAAAGCTGCTTTTCAGTAAAGATGCCAAAAAATTCTCTACCCAAACAGTGAGTTTAGTGTGTTTGGCTTTGTGAATATTTTTACACAGCTTCTAACCTGATGTTATTTAGTAACAGGTTTTGCAGGGCTATTTTCCTGCAGTATTTGGAGATTGCAGATGGTTCACAAAGATTTTTAGCAACTTTTTGACTGGCCTGTTCTTTACCATGTGCATTTGTGCTTGAAAAACTGAGGGAAAATTGGGCTGGGGGATAGAAAGCCTTTAACTCTCCTGGCTATATAGAAAAGGTTGAAAATATGGGCTGATTTCATCCGTAAGATTCAAAAGCCAGAAGGAAAATGAGGACTCACGCATTTATTGTATTTAACATTTAATCATTTGGGGTTGAGAATAGCTGAATTAATGAATTTTGAATGTTTGGAAGTGCTCTTGTTATAATGATAGCTTAAATCAAATGTAAGTAGCAATAATCAAATCTGGTTTTGGGAGCTCACAGACAAAGGAAAAAAAGTTAAATTACTTGTAAATGTGCAAATGAAAGCTTTCCAAATGACCAGATGAGTGAGAGAGACAAAAGAATGACGCAAAACACATTTAAATTGGGGGACTGCAAACAGTTTGATCATATATTCCAGGCATGTCCCACCAAAGCAGTTACCATAAACCCTTGATACAAAAATGAAATGCACAGCAGAGGTCTGCACATCCACTGCTGAAAATCAGACACCTCTCTTGACAAACGCCTGCCTTTTTTGCTGGAGTAATCTTCACTTCAAAGGCTAAACAAAAGAATGATTCACAATAAAAACAACATCCTTAAATTTTCTGAGGCTGTGAGCTGTGTTTAGCTCTGCAGATGCAGGGTATCTGCAATCGCGCCAGTCAGCGCCGGCTGCTGCTGCTGTAAAATCTGAGCTCTCGCCTCTGCGCAACGCTGTTCTAGTTTTGATTTACTTATTTTGAACATAAAATAGGCTGTTAGCTGCAGAAATTAAAGGTATTGGAACACTGCTTTCACTATAATTAAAAAATGCTTCAAGGATGTACAGAAGATGTGCTCGGGGCGTATTTTTTTACTGAATGACTTTTACATGTGCTAATTAATTCCACCACTATTTTAAGATAAATGCTAAAATATCTGTATTTTCACAAATTCTACATTTTTTCACCATTGTCTCAGATGAAGAGCAAACAATAGGTCCACAACTATTGTTTTTTCCACCCATTGTGTTGGCACAAACCTGCCAAATCCACCAGAAAACTCTCTCCCCTGCTTTCTCCAGTGCATCCTCAAGGACTTGTGTGACCTCCAGCTCCTCAGCTGGCTTGAAAGTGATGGTCCACGGCTGAGACTCAAATGCACATGGGAGCTCGGTCAACAAGGAACGTTTCGGAAAATCCCACTACCAGGCCAAAGTAAAGAAAGGAAGAAACTGGTGTAAATCTGGACATAATCACAGCTCAGGCCAAGTGCTACAAGATTCATGATGCCCACTTTGTGGTCCTAGAGCTGTCCCGGCAGCACAGGGTGGCTCAAGACCTAAGAAGAACTGTAGTCCTACTAAATCCCAAAATGTTGGCCAGATGCTCCAGGCTGTTAGAGGGCTGCCGTGTCCATCAGGTCGTGTTCTCAGACCCTCAGCGCCTGCACAGCCTTTCTCCAGGGATGGTAGGACACCACACCAGCCATCCCACTGCAGACCTGCACCAAAGTGGCCATGCGGGGAGGGATGGGGAGCAGCCAGACAACGCAGGCCAAACCTCTTGCCTCTGCTGCTCGTTTGCAAAATCAAGGTAAGAGCATCGTGCTCCTACAGCAGATGTCCTGAGGAAAAACAGATTAAAGGCCATTAAGTGTTTGGGTGATGCAATGGGCATGTCTCCATCCTGCCGATGGCTGCTTTAGTCCTGCGCACCAGTAAAAGCCAGTCTCCTTTGCATCAGCTGTCCGTTCTCTTCCTCTGGAGCCTGACTCTGGCTTCCCTTCCCAAGCCTTTGTGTCTGCGTTCCCCACGCCTGCCCATGAGCTGTTTCTGCACGGAAATAACCTCAGTGGCACATAATTCACCCCACTTATAGCGCGAGGAAAGTGCTACCCAGCCTCACAGCAGTGGCATTTTGTAGCTTAAAAATGGCTTTTTGGTTATTGTAAATGGGCAGTAACCTGATATCCATGTTGCTTATTCCACCTTACTGCTTTCATCCCCAAAAGCAGGTAACCTTCTTGTTCTGCATTTACAGACTTTTTTTTTAAAAAAAATTTATGTATCTTGAGGTCAAATTGTTGGGTTTTCTTTCAGTGATTAGCTATAATAGCAACCTGAAATTCCACTTCCACAAGTAAGTTTATTATTGAATTTTCTGTATTATGTTACTACTTCAAATTTTTGTAAGAAGAAACTCTAACAGAGTGCTGGGAGCTTGATATTGCTAAAGTAAAATGTGTATTTGAT
Source organism: Rhinoptilus africanus (assembly GCA_013400135.1). NCBI lineage: Eukaryota > Metazoa > Chordata > Aves > Charadriiformes > Glareolidae > Rhinoptilus > Rhinoptilus africanus. Next base: position 156,210 of record VXBO01006267.1, on the reverse strand, counting down.
CCCACTCAGGAGACTTGCATGTGCTGGCAGGGACCTTGAGCAGGTACTGAATTCACATAATCTTATATCCCAAAATAAAGAGGAAACTCTGTGATACACTAAGACCGTTCTTGGAGTGAAACGACAAGCCAAATTACATCTTAGCCTTCAGCAGCAGCAAGGAGGTGTGCCACACAGCTGCTATTGAAAATACCGGGGGGATTAACATCTCAGATCTCCAAAAACTAAATTGGAGATGTTAACAAAATGAGAGAAGAATGTAATCCTTTGAGCATGAGGGCTTTGAAAACAGATGGAAGACCTTGGCTTTCTTCCTATCTTGTTTTTCTAAAAAAAAAGACGTCTTCTAGATGACACTGTATAAAATTTCCCAGTTCCAAACTTTGAATCCAGCCCCGTGGTTCATCAGATAAAACTGCCATCAAAGCCCCAGGCAGAAGCCCAAAAGATAAAAACGTCATCCTTTTACCCACGTTTAAGGAACCACGACGTGGCCAGCCAGGGCCTGAGCATCCCGGGGCACACTCAGCACCATCTCTCAGCCGCAGCATTCTCGCTGAGGCCAATTCTTTATTCCCATTACTCAAAACTCATTCTGTTGGCGTATTCATCTCCATAATGAGGAATTAATTTCCCAGACTAGTTTGCAATGCTAAGGACTATGGATGGATGTGCTTTCTGGTTTCTAACTGCAGCAGAGGATTCAGCGCCTGCGTTCAGTTCTGCTGCTTTCACTGCACAGTAAATCCCTTTTAAGGTCTCTCTTTTCCCTCCTCTGCAACTTTGCCTTGCTTCCTCCTCCCAGCCCAGCAGATGCCTCTTGATCCTTGCAGGCATTTGTGAGCTCCCTGGTCCTTTCTCTCTCCCCTGTGCAGCCCCAGGGCTTAAAGGCTTCCCAGGAGAAAGGCACCACAATGTGCTTTTCTCACTCTGACATGAGGGAGTCCCAAAGGCCTGTAGAAAGTATCATCAGCAGCAGGCGGCTCTGAAATGCCAGGTCGGCTTTGTTCCTGTCTCACCTCTGGGCTGGCATAAAGCAGAGCTCAGATCTGAGCTTTGCTTTTTTGTTGTGCAGTCTTTTCTTCTTGTTGTGGGGGTTTTTTTGTTTGTTTATTTGTTTCATTTTTTGTTAGGTCTGAACCCTCATTCAGTGAATGCAAAGCTTATTTATAAAGAGCTTTACTGAGTTTGGGAATAGCTGGGCTGAACGGTTCAGACTGGAAACCCAGGTGTAAGTCATCCTTTTTATGTTCTTCCATCTTGTGTTATTTACAGAGCAGAACTGCTAAGCAGCCAGGAAAGCAGAGGATAGTGTTGGTGTCTCGCAGTAGCTGGGCTGTTAGCTGCTGTCTGGGTGCAGGAAGGGAGGACCCCATGCCAGCTGGTTTACTTGGATTAGTGCTTTTCAGGACCTTTTGTGCACTTCACACCAAGGTTTCTAGTGTTGTAGAGACGAGGTCTCATCAAAATGACTGGCTGGAGGCTCTGCATCCTCTCCGGCAGGAACAGGGCTATGTGCGGGGGAAGCAAAAGCAACATCGTCCTCAGATTTCAGCTGGCCAAGCCACTGGTGAGAGGATTCATTCTATGATTCTATGGATATTTGACAGCCAAGAGACATTTTTCAACAGGAGGCAAAAGAGTTCATACGCTGCATGGGATGGAGGTGGGCTGTGAGACCGGCAGGCTGTAGCCCTCCTCCTCTTTCGCAGCCAGCCAGGACCATCCCTCATGGTGGGTCTGCAGCCTCCCCCAACACCCTGCATCCACCTTTCCTACAGCGAACCCTCACACCAGAAAAAGTGCTGGGCAGTCTGGTCTTTGGGGGGATATTTCCCAAGTTTAGTCAAGGTGACTAAAAAATGTGAATGTTTTGCAAATTCAGATTAAATGGGGGAGGGGGGGCATGTTCGTTCATTTATTTTATATGAAAGATCTTTAAGATTTAAAAAAAGGTGCCTATACCTTTTTTAACACCCCTAAAAAGAAGTGCTTACCTCTTTTTTGGTGGAGCTGACTCCTAGTCTTGGTCCTTTCAAAAGCACAAAAGTTATGGCGAGAAACCATAATGCTAAACTTGTTGTAGGGCAGATCAGCTCCATCCATTTACAATGAAGCACTGGAGCAACCAGTTCATTACTATCCTGGCTTCAGAAAGAAAACCCCTTTCTTGGACAAAAACTTGTCTTTGGAATAGAAACTGACGGATACTCTTAGATTGTTCACAGGGCAAGGGGGACATTGAAGCCTGTCCGCTGGGATACGCTACTCAAAGAGTGCACTAAAGGGTGTGCAAAAGCAACAAGACCATGTCCTGAGCTGGTACAGTTTGGTGTAGTGGCAGGAGTTTCCACCCTGAGCGGGTTGGGTGAGTGAAACATCAGTACCAAAATCCCTGCCGATGAAGGAGGAGCTTTTAGATGAGCTCGGCAACCACACACATATGTTTTATCATCGCCAGTCTGAAGTTACTCAAGCTGGCCATGCAGTCAAACTGTAGAAGAAGAGTATAAAGAATAAAAGCAATGGGGGACTATATGGCAGTCCCAGGAACAAATAAAAAGATGATGGTATTTTCAAAAGTGCCACCAGGGGGCAATAAGAGGCAGAGAACCAGATAACCGTGGGCTTTCTGGGGCTGGATGCCTCCTGCATCCCACCTCCAGCTGGTGGGAAGGCCTTTGACTTGTCTTAGGGAAAAAAAAAAGAGAATCCGCCTTGCTCACCCTGCATGGGAATGCGAGAGGACTTCACATTTCAAGTCTTTGTAAAGACTTCTTTGCATCTGGGCCGTAAAAGGAGCATGTTCTTTCCCCCGGCACCCAGAGCCCCCCACTAGCCCCCTGGCTGAGCCTGTCTGGGGCAGGCAATGGGGCTGTGGTCCCTGGGATGGGCAGGGGCTGGGCAGACAGAGCTGTGCCCGCAGCCTGCCTGGGGCAACTCTCTGGCAGTTTCCCTAAGGATGAAGCCAAGCCATGTTCCTAAACCCCTCTTGTCCGGGGCAGAAACAAGCTGCTACAAGCATAGATAGTTTTCTGCTGGGTTTTGGGGGTTTTGGTGTTTTGTTTTTTTTTATTATTATTTGGGGTTTTTTTCTAACAGTTTTGGCTTTAATTCATTTGATAGAAAAACTGGTTGGATGGCTGTTGTGGAGAGTGATGCTGCAGAGGGAGCTGGACTCATTCTCAGGCACACAGTGCAGATGTGTCTGTGGAGCTGTGAGGATTTTTCACGTTGGGAAGGAGGCTCTCACCTTTTCACATCCCCACAGCCCTGCATCCCTTCTTCCCTGCATCCCAGCATCCCTGCACCTGCACATCCCGACATCCCTTCTTCCCCATGTTGCAACATCCCTACCTCCCTGTGTCCTCGCAGCCCCTCTGCCCTGAGCACAGCACATCATCCCTCTCTGATGCAGCACCTCTGTGCAAGGAGGGACTTGCCTTAATTGCTCAGCAGCCGACACTCCCCTCAGTGAGTGGCTTGGGAGCACTGATTCAATCATTTCTGCCCACAGAATTCAACTGTGACAATAGCAAATGTTGCTTTTGTGTCACTTTCTTTTTTTCCTAAAGGATTTAAAGTAGCCACTCAGCTAAGAGATTATTTGGAATAGAGCTAAGTGGGGTATTCTGTTTCCTTTCCCATTTCTTTGGGGAGGGAGCAGGGGAACAAATCACGTATTCTTTCAATAAAATAAATTTGAAGCAGCAGATGAGAAATTGTGAACTCATGCTGAGATATTACTTTGAAACACTGGAAGAACGACTGGGAACTGGAGCCTCCCCCATCACTGGGGAGCGCCCTCACCCTCTCAATGATAAAATAATCTTCTCTTCAGTGCAGAAAACATTTACCTAGCCAGCGTAAAGCTGAACTTACATCAGAGAGACTGAGAGGATCCACCCAAGAAGATCCTCGTGGATGGACATCAGGATGTTTCCCTGGAAGAAAAATGGATTTAGATCTTCTGAAGCAGAGGAAGAAGTTGGTCTCCTACACTTCATGACAGTCAAATGTTCTTCTTCATTGTCTTTTAACTCAAAGTAGCTCTTCCCTCCTCTTCCTTTCTTCCTTTTCTTTTTGCTTGAAAGAAAAAAGAGATAAGCACCATTAAGTATTTTAGAGCAGCCTAGCCCAATTCTTCTCCCTATTGGCAGCTGAATCAAAAAAACCCATGAGCTGCAAAACCATTATCTAGACCTTTTGACCCAATATTGAAAGGTGTCAAATGTGGATGTTTGAAAATAGCAGATTCCTTGTTTGTGAGTAACAACCGTACACACACACAAATTCTAACATAGAGAGGGAATAAAATAGAGGGAAGTGGTCAGATAGAGAGTTACCTCCTTGCATATATGCTGATACGCAAGAGGAAAAGTCAAGCCATGCTCCCTTTCTTGGCATGACTAGCAAAATATACTAAGCGGTAATCGTGGCCTTGTGGTATGTTGGAGGGGGAAAAAAAATACTAATTTTAACCAAGAAGTTATGAGAAATAAATTATCTCTTTCTTAGCAAGTGATGCACAAACCCCTTTGATGCTTCATCCCCTCTCAAATTTCTCATTTCTCCTTGCCCTCAGAACTGACATCAGGAGGGGACCTGGGGTGGTGAATAGCCTGTCCCTCAGCAGGATGGCCTTTGGCTTTGGGAAAGCGGCACCAGGTACTGCATGCTGCTGCAGTGCTGGCTCCGGGTGACCGTGCAAATCCAGGACTTCTGCAGGGATAACTTTTGGCGGCCAGGAAGGGAGTTTCCCTAAAATCTCAAAGGACGCCTCAGAGATTCACATCTTCGGATGTTTAACCTGTGAGTGCAGGGAGAGAAAAGCATTTTCCCTTCACTGCTTGGGAGAAGTGAATCTGAAGGTTCTGTAAAAGATCTTTAGAAAGTAGAGAGAAATACCTGCTTAAAAATAGCAAAAATACCTGGTAAAAATGGTCCCAGTTTTCAGGTGCTCCATTCTCACACTAAGGACTGGCTTTTAGCAGCAGAGAGGGTATCAAAAAGTGGTAATTAAAGCTGTGGTCGTGCTTTCAGCATTCAGGGTCATTTGGGAACCAAAGTAAATCTGCCTCTCGAAGATGAGCCTCATACTGTGAGTCACTCCGGCACTTCTGCCCTGGCAGAGTAACCCTTAACAGATAGTCTTAAACACCGCAAAAAGGCACGAAGAGACATTAGTGCAAAAAGAGACTGAATCCACAATTTCTTAGTAATTCCTAATGATGTAAGTCTTTTGCCTTGCAGCACTATTACTCCTGGGTTGTTTGGCTGGAGTCACTTGGGAAGCTTCAAGAAAATTTGGAAAACAGCACTACGGAAATTAGAGGTCTCTCTCGTATCTGCGAGGATAAATACATTCGCAGAGCAATTAGTTACTGTGGAGTTAAAATGCTGTTCAGGAAACATAAAGGGTGGAGAACAGTGACATTTTGGAACCAGAAAAGAAAGATATTTGGAAATTTTTAAAACAGAAAACCTATAGAAAACAGGTCACATGGGACAGAAAAAGGATATCCTCATTTTTCATCATTAAGAAGAAACAACACTGTAATTAAAAACAGACTCCAAAATACTGGTCTGTTTATTCACTATAGATGGACTGAATTAGCGATTGGTTAGAAAACACACACACACATGCAAAAGGATAAAAAAATAAGGGTATAGAAGACTGTATTTTTCCTTTTGGAATTCCATATCCAAGTACACACGTCTTCTCATCTAAGACTGCGCGCTCTTGTCTTTGCTGCCTTCACTGGGAGCAGAGCATGGCGGTGATGGGCTTTGCAGCTTTCTGGGCTTGTTACCACTCCAACTTCTGCCGTGTCGCAGGATTTTCCAGATTCCTCCCTGTTCTTCATATTACATTTGTACCTTCATTTCCAAGCTGTGACGGCTGAGCCAGAGGGCTGGGTGAGGATGGAGAGGGGGGACCCAGCCTCTGGCAGAGGGCTGTCTCCCATTCCTGGGCGGTGGAGCTGCTTGTTCCCGGCAGCGGCAAGGAAAGCGTTAGTGCTCCTCTCCTCCCCTTCCCACTCCTTTTTCCACTAACGCCATCTGGCCAAGTGTGAGAGCTGTTGTCCCCATGGCCTGGCTGAAATCACACCATCCCACCAGCCAGTTCTGGGCTGCTCCCCGCTGCTGCTTTGGCACCTTCTCTCCATCCGCACCTCACCTTCACGCCAGCCCCAAGCTTTGCTATGAGAGCAGTGGGGCAGGAAGGAGCAGAGTTTCCAAGTCCTTCCTCCTGCTGCAATGCTCCAGCAGCCAGACTGGGCAGCCTCCATCCCTGCCACAAAGAGGGATGTTGAGAGCCACGATCCCATGGGAAGAGACCGTAAGGTTGTAGCATCTTCTGATTGAGGCACTCCAACCTAGAGTGACTCATGGACTCTGGTCTCTGTTTCTTTAATTCAATGAAAAATGCTCTGCAAGCCTAAAAACAATACCTCTACCAGGCGAGCTTGTGCACTCCCTGTCTCAGCAAGCGATTGCAGGATCACTGCCTTCGGCCACCTTCTTGAAAAGTGCACCGTACCATGAAATTCAGTGTCTTGTACAGCCCAACGTACGCCGCCACCCTGTGCTTGGCAGCTGGCAGAGAAGAGGGTGGTGGTGCCAGTGAGTGGTAACACATTCAGCCCCCCAGGTCTGACCTGCAGCATGACATGGGTGGGCACCTCCAGGGCCAGTGGCCACAGCCCCACACATGCCACATCCCTCCTGCTGCAGGGAGTCCCTCCCTGCCTGCTCCCCACTGAGCTCCTTTGCGCTGCCTTTAATGCAGCCCGAGCTCTCCAGTGGCTCTTTCAGCTTGTTAATTTGGCAGAAGAAAGGTGCAAGTTCTTGCTGGGTGAGTTGGCGCCAGCTTAATGAGCTGAATCTGTCCACGGAGGTATCCAAAGAGTGGGAGGACCAGCAGACGGAACACACAGCTTAGCAGGGCAGATTGCTGGGAGGGGGCAAACACCCCATTTTAGCAGCAGGGAACTCCTAGATAAACTCAGCTTGTCTTTTGGATTGCACCCTGCGATAGATGGTTCCCCAACGCATGTATATTTGAAAAGCAGATATTCGTGGGCCCCGATGAGCTGCGCCCCAGCCTTCTGTTAGTACCAGTACCCAATTGCACAAAGGTAGCAACAGGTCTCCTCCGTGGCAGCACACCTTAGAGATTTAGGATGAGCGTTAAAACCTCCATCTGTGCCCGCTGAAGTCCCTAACTTAAATTCCTGGCCTTTTTATACATTTCTGAATGCAGAGAAGGAAGAAAGGCTAACTGAACTGCTAACTAAAATAAATCTTCCAGCTTTTTAAGACAAATTGCTCGTTCTGGTCAGTGCTGTTATGCTACCTCATCAGGATTAAGCAGTCAAGCTAATTGTGACAGCAGTGATTTGTTTGTCCTGAATCAGACATTTCATTTCAGAAAGTTACCAGCTATATTTTGTTACCATTAGTGTCAGAGAACTTGAGTCGGTCAGGAAATGCATATAGCCAACGGCCTACTCACTTGGAAAGGCATCCATAGACAATAAAGTTTTATGAACAGAAATTTAATGGCATGGATCTTTCCACTTTTTCCAAAGAGTCCGAGCTTCAGTAATTATTTTTGATGCTGAATCCTTCTACTTAGGTGACTGTTGGTAACGCAGGCTGCATCTTGCTCCACTGCTGTACAACGATGCCATCTGTAATTAATTGAGCTTCAGCCTCCCTGCTTTTGTTTTGCCGTAGCTTTGGGGGATGGTGTCAATTAACAATTTAAAAAATCCTCGTTCCATTAAATCAAAGAGCATTTCAAAAAAAGAAATGCCACCCTCTGATAGCAGTTTAGCAGCCGGAAGGACAGTCTATCAGCCAGCCAGAGAAGGAACAGCAGAAATGAATATACATGCGTATCCATATGTAGTGTTTGGTTTTCTTGAGCAATTGCCATTTTATCCTGGAGTAACCCTCGAATCATTTGCAGGAGGGTGTCAGATAATGCTTTCTTCAAACCCAAGCCAGCTGTACGTGCAGTCAGGGAGAACCATATGGTGCCTTGTGTGCAAGGCTGATATTTGCTGGGTTATGAAGATAGCTCTAAAGACTGTCTGGCTGAAAGTCTCGTGGCGCGAACGTCGAGCTGCACTCGGCAGCTGCCCTTTCTGCCTGAGAGATGCACGGATCAAGGGCCACCCTGGGTAGGCTGGAAGGCAGGACGCTTTCTGAATTCTGTAGAAAAACTGCCCCTCTCGAGGTAAGGGACTTTTTCAGTTTCTCCACTCGCACAAACCACTCTCATCAGATAAAGCAAATGTGTATTTTTTTAACGCTTTTGTCTTCCTGGTTATGCATTGCATGAATTCAGTACAATTCCAGTCCTTATTGGAGGTATACAGCCTTTTCTTATCCAATTCTTCTTTACCATAGTTACTAACTGCTAGAACTTAATCATGAGTTTTGAGAGTGGGTAATTGGGTGGAGACTCATTTAAATCCCATATTTCTGTCTGGACAAGACTGCCAACACTTCAGCACAAATTGTCATGCGTGTACACTTAAAAATTCACTTTTGTGCAGTTCGAATTTCTTTTACAGTAAGTTTTTTCACCTATGCTCAAGGCCAATAGTGCTTGAAACACTTCCATAAATCCCACTTTTAAGAGGTTTGTGATGTTCTCTGCACCTCCTTTATTTTGAAGAACTCACTCCTTGTAAAACATAATTAGAACACATGCAGCCCTCCACATCCAAGGTCTTGACAGCATAAATAGCATTTATCCAGGGCAGTTTCATATGCAAGTTGAGAACTACCCTGAGCCTGAGGAAGTTCAAGTCTAGACCTCTTGCTGATCAGGAGAGTGCCATGACCTCCAGGCTATGGGCTCTTCTACCCAGAGGACATCCTCTACCCCTCTGCTGAAGCTGTACCACGCTGCAGAGAAGCTGTGAATCCAAGGGTCCCTGAGCAAATGGGAGCTCTATTTGCTCTTTAGCCCTGTGATTAGGGCCCTCACCTGGAGATGCTGGATCTTCTTTCCCACCTGTGCTTCTAAGGCTGCTTTGGGTACCCATTCCTAGCACTAGCAATGCGAGTGTTAACATGAACACAGTACTCAACCCCTAAATTTGTTCTGGAGTTTGTCTCTGGGAATGCGGCATACCCTGAACACTCATGAGGATGGGCCTTTCATGAGAGGCAGGCAGAGAAGCGGTTGCTTGACATAACCAGTAAGAAGGCAAATCTGAACATGTGCGTGGGCACAGCGGAGTGGGCATACTCCAGAGACACTAGCCTGAAAGCTGTGATTAAACTCCTAACTCCATAATAGCTTGTTCATCTCTATCTTTTTTTTCCCCTCTTCACATTCCTGGGCAAAAGTGAGGACGGAATAGTCAAAAGTAACAGGTTACAGGGAATTAGACAAGGAAAATATGGAGTCTGGTTTCAGCTATGTTAAATTAAAGGAGATGGCAAGGTAGTCAGAAAGAAATTGGAGAGACCAACAGTGGAAGTTAGATTGCTGTGAGAAATAGGAATATTAGCTGCTTTGTACCAGGGTGATGGGATCACATAAGATTATTATTTTTCCCCAAAAGATTTATCAAAATACTGTAATATAGTCATAATTTGTCAGCAGTTATGAAGTCCAGGGACCTCAGGCAACTTTTCAAATTCTGTGTAATCTTCAATGTCTATGGGAAATACAATGAAATATACCCTGCTCTTAATTGATTCCTTTTGCGCTACATTTTTCACGCAGGCTTGGCTGTTGGCCTTTCTTTGCTAAGTGAGAGTTTCAACAAGTGGAGAAGATGGATGGCCAAACCAATCAATTACAGAATATGCAAAAGGTCAAAGCACTCAGCTAGCACATTGCAGACTGCTTCCAGATAAACCAAGCATAATAAATCGGATAACTTCCTCTTTGAACAAATAAAATAAGGAAACTAGAAAGTAGTTCAAGTTGATAATGTTTTCTTTACGACTTGAAGAACTATGTGCATAGCCCTGCGGAATATGAAACAGGAGAAAAGTCCTTTCCTGCACTATCCCATTGAAAGAGAGGAGAACAAAAATAAGTAGTTTGCATCTGTGATGCTGAATAGATTTGTGTCAACATCTAAAGTAAATTAAGATTGATGCGTGCCAGCAGCGAAATGTCGTTAACCTTTGTGAATAGCTGTAGCATTCTTCTTCATAAGAGTTTTGAATGAGGGGCTTGTAGGAACACAACCATTAGTCCTGGGCAATGAACTGTGGAGGGCAGGAGGGCTTGTCTCCTGCTGCTGCCATGGTCTCTGTTTGTGCTCTCCAATGCCAGCAAGCCTTCATTGTAATAACTGTATGGATGCTTCCAACACTTTGGTGGGTAGTGCTGGGGGATTCCTGACCACCACGCGGCAGTAGCAGCAGGGCTGTGGGAACTTCACCAGTGTCAGCAGAGCACTGATGAGGGGCCAGCAGAGCTTGCTTTCTGGCATGTACAAACTCATGCACCCTGGAAGGGGAAACTGCTAATAATGCTGAGAGGAAGTATTTGGTTTCCCAATCCTTCCAAATCAGTACATGTGCTAACTTTAAATGGGTGTCTGTTACTTTCAGACTTATCTTTAGTTGCTTCTTGACTGCACTTGGCAGAAGAGAAATAAGTATAAGCCGTTCTCATTACACTATCTTGAATACCAAGCATGTTTTCATTCCATCTAGCTAATATGAGTAGAAGATAAACTGGTGGCTTATTTCCTTTTCCAAATTAAAGGGTAGTGATAAGCTGAGACCACATGCAGAGGAAACTGCGGTGCCTCTGGAGCTTCTGGAGATTACTTCTGTACAGCCACCCACGACACAAAGACAACAGTCTTGTTCTGAGAGGGATGTGAATGAACAGATGTGGACTTTATTTCTATTTCCATCATAGACTGTGTGCATTTGGAAGACAAACCTGGGCATTTAGTGAAACATCTCTATAACCTGTGAAGGGGCTTCACCTCACCCAATGTGAGGTCCTAACTCCCACTCAAGACAATGTAAAGATAGACCTTGTTTTGTTAACGCTGAGGAACGACCTGTGCCCAGTGATATTAACATGACACCTTCTGAGTAACACAAACGTCCAGCCTTTAGAGAACAGACACTTTTGTCTGCATTTGGCACAATGGTCGCTCTCTCTGCTTTGAGAAAACAGACAGATCGAGAGAAAATAAGCTAGGAGATTCAAACGCAGCATTGCTTTTTGCAGACATTGACGGTTTACAACAACCCACACACATTTCAGGAGCCCTGCAAATCTCACTAGGTTCCCAGTGATGGCCTGAGGCATCAAAACATCTTTGCAAGTCTAGGCTCTAATGTTTAAGACTCCTGCAGAAGTGTGCTGTGGAAGGGAAGGGGAGGGAAAGAGAACAGCAGGAGAAAAGTCCTCATCATCATGTGGAGGCATAAGCAGGTGAAGTAAAACTTCAACTCAAATTTTAATTGCAGATACATGGTGGAGGCAATGGAGCTGCGATGCTCTGCCCCATTAAGGCTCCAAGCCCGAGCACTGGGGTGATCTGACTCACTGGAGGGTGAGAAATGTAATGTGCTGTACTGCTTGCAACAAATAACATTCGATTTCAAAACAGTAAGTATAGCAGAGTTTTCCAAGCTGTTCCAAGCAGATAAGATTTAAACCCTGCATGTTAGTTTTACCTTGGTGACTAATGATTGAATGGAGGTGCAGAGCAGAGGACTCTTTAGTATGGTAATCTCATTGCATAAATGAGATTTCGACTGTGTTTTCTAGCAAATTTAGGCTTAGAATAAACTATACTAATTTGAAAAGTCAGAGGCCCTGTTGGAACTGCGCTTTGCATCTTTCATAGATAAAAAAAATGCATGTGGAGTTAATCCATTAGCATCTAGATGCCTCTCTGAGGTGTGCAACCCCAGCAAGTGCCCAGTCATCTAGACATGAGCTGTTCATCGTTGATGTGTCCCCATCCTGCAGCCACTCACTTTTTTCACCTCCAGAGGGATGCACCAGCTAGGAGTCATGAAAGCAGCACCCTTAAAAGCAGAACACCCATCCCTCCCTCTTCTGTTTCCTTAATAATGATACCTGAATTTACTGAAGTTTTCACACTGCTCTCTTTCTTAGCTATTTCTGTGTTATCATCCTGGGAACACCTTATGACCTCTTCTACTGATCAAGATGTAAATGCCAAGAGCTAGCTATTAAAAAAAAAAAAAAACTCCGAACAAAACCAAAAAATCAAAAAACCCCACAACACAAAAAACCCTCCTAAACAATCAAATAAGCAAAAACTTCTATGTGTTTTGACACCATATTTCCATGTAACCACTGGTTTTTCCTCTTATTTAGGGCTACTGGAAAATGTGATATTTCTGTTTCCCTAGATGAAGCCAGTCTTCATTCGCACCACTCTGTATGAAGGGAGAATTAGGCTTCTGGCTTTTAGCAGCTTTGTGACCTCCTGGGGTGCACTGTGCCGTATAAACCTGCTCATTCTCTCAGTATTGAAGCAAGATGAATTCTGAGCAGTTACATTCATGTCTTGGCAATTGAACTGAGTATTATCTGGATATAAATGCATTCAGCTATTAACACAGGAAAATGCCAAATCCTGGCATCAAAGGATACTTCTCTTTTTAATGCCACAAAGTCATAATTCCTTCCTGCCAGCAAATCAAATTCTTAGTGGTTCACTGCAGATGAAGGATTTTGTTTGATTCCCGGTTCAGATACTTGTGTTGGAAACATCCTTAATATTTATTAGAACCTGCTGAATCTTAAAACACTTTGGTCAGAGAAAGGACTTAAAGATGACACCAGGAAAAAGTCCCAGCTGCTTGCCACATGAGAGGATTAAAGATGACAATTTGTCAAGGGTGTGACAACTATATTCCTCAGAGAACATTTACTTGTGCGTCTATTGCATGGATTTATGTTTTTTGTCTTCAAGGTGCAACAATCTGTTATGCAATGAATGTCCATGCATGCAGGACCATATGGACACTTGCACTCACAGGTGAGGCAAGAGCTGTTTTCTTCTCCTTTGAAATTTCTCTGAGATTAAGGATTCCTTTTTCCAAACTCCTGCGTTAGTTGCTGTGTTGTACCCATGAGGACATGAATGCCAAATAGCAGTTCCCAGTTCGGCTGCCACAGCTAGCAGCTCCATCCTGCCACAGCTGCGTCTTGACAAAGCCAAAAGCAAGAAAATCAATGTTCTGGTGAAATGCTGGAATATGAAATAATTGCTCAGAATTGTAACTTTATCGGGATTAGAAAATGAGCCTATCACAGGCACCAGTGAGCAACCCTATAAAAATACAATCCTTCTTCCAAAAAAATCGAACCTGTGGTTTTTGTTGAACACTGAAACCTTCAAGGCTTGCAGTGCGCTTTCCAGTTGCTCCTCCACTTTTCTCTTGCCTCCCACCACCAAACTGGAAAGCCTGGTAAGCAAAAGAAATGGGTTTGACGTTTTATTTTTAAGATTCTTGTCACATTGGAGCTCATGTTCCTTTCCCTCCGACAAAGCTTTAACTGCATCTTCTTCCTTAAGCTTCCTTCTTTATTGCATAAGAGATGAACTGCCAGCTGGTGCTTTAACATTGTGTTGTGAGCCACTGAAAACTGTCCAGGTAGTCTCAGAAGGCATAAAACATTAACAGCTCTGAATAAATATTTGATTTTTATCATTGCTGCTATAAAATTAATGGGATTAATATTATTTGCTACTTCACTAATGGCTATTTAGTCCTCAGTCATATTCCTGTGGGGCAGGTTAGTGACTGGAAGGGAGGAAGACTCAGTCCAGGGATAGGTATGAATCATTGGCAGAGCCCAGGTTTGTAATTACCACCAATCTTCTCCACAGACTATTAGAAAACATGGGGTTTTTCCTATGGGACAGGGGCAACATCCCTGCTTCCTCGAGAAAGACTCATCAGGAAGAGAAAGCAGCAATGCTTTCCTAAACAGGAGCAGAAAGAGGCCAGCTGCAGGAAAAGCTCTTCAGATGACCTTTAAAATTTCCAGGTAATTCTCACAAGAATGTAAATACAAGTTTCCAGCAATGCCGGTATCTAAAGGGATATGCCTAATGCCTGATCACAAAATGAAAATTAAGATACAAAAATCATTTAGGTTGTTAAGTGACATGATAGGATGCTATTTGTACTTTTACTGTTGCCCACCTGAATGCAAATCCACCAGCAGATCCGCAGAGCAAAATAAAAATACTCTGATAGCTATACTTTGGGGAAAAATGAAGACTTGTCAACTCATATACTGAAGTTTTCATATTACCATATGATTTTATAATGGAGTATTCTATGTCCTGGTTATTATCATTTAGTACTAGAATGAAACTCCACTAAAAAAAAATAAATTGGTTTTCCTTAAACCCTTTCTCCCATTGTTGGCAGTGGTATTTTATCTATACTGATCCAATGCACAGGGCCCTGTTTTTTAATTCTCAATTTAAAATATGAAATAATTACTATTTTATTGTCATGTAAATTAGGACATTCAAAAGAACAGGGTCTTTTATAGCCACTTCAAAGGTGGCATTTTGACATTGGCTTGTTTTGTTACAGAAGATTCATTTCCCCTTTCAGGACCACCAAACAGTCTGATGATTCCATCTTCACTTGCATTAGTTTTGCAAGAAAACATGGCTGGCAAAGCCAACTCAATAACAACTACGATAAACCTCATGTCACCTTAGCATCAGCAGGTCGGTTGGATGCATTTCCGAAAGCATTGTGTGATTTGGGGCACAGTCTAAAATAGGCTTTTCAGAACTCTCAGTTTCAGAAAAAAGTTTGTTACAGTACTAATGTGGAAGCTCAGAAACGGAAATTTCTGAAATCACAAAAATGGTTTTTAATTGGCTTTTTGTCTGTTTGCTTTTAGCTACTCTGCAGAGAGAACTCGTAGATTTAATTCATAAATGCACACTCTGTGTGTGAACCATAACTGGTTGAAATAAATTCCTCGCAATAAGGAAGAATTTGGCACGGGCACCAGCAACTCTCCTGCATGAACAACACTTCGCATGCTCCACTATCTTAATTTAAGCAAAGCAGAACAGAGCCTTGCCCAGTAAATGGATGCGTTTGAAAATCAAACCTCTGCTATTTAAAGCTTGACAGCGTCTCAGAAGATTGGATCGTTGCCATGAATTCCTTTTGAAACTCAAAATCACATGAGGGAGCAGTTTAGGGTCGTGCTCAGCCATGGCCCTCAGCTTGGGTGTCCCACCCCTTGTGAGAGGGACACCCCGCATTGCATTAGCAGAGCCCTTGGACATGTCCCCAAAGCCTCACACAAAAGACCAGTGCCTTTAAAAACACTGGGAGTCTTTTGGCCAATTCAGGGACCAGGCCCCCTTGGGAGCTCTGACCACTTTGTGTATTTGAGGCTGTTGCTTCTCTTCCGCTTTGAGGCAGATGCTGCTCCTCCCAAATCCCACGCTGAGGGGACTACATGCCAGAAAGAGCATGATTTTTTCCTTTTTACTGAGAAGGCGACAAGTTAGCCTATCATGCTTTCCAAAGATGATATAACATTACCTCGGGGACACCATGCCCCAGGTCCTGTTGGGACTCTGTCATACCGCTTCAGTCTGGAGCACGCGCTCGCTCCTTGCTCCGTGGTATACATTGAGCTCCTTCCAGCAGGAGTTTTACAGCAAGCTCACAGTTGCTTTAAATTAGAAAGGTTGGCAAGTATCCGAGGAAAGGAGTGGGAGCTTATTTAGCTGAGACAGACAGTTACCAAACTCAATATGAGAGCATCAAGCTTCAAATAAGTTTTCACAAAGTACATTATTTGTCATCACGGCATTTAAATTTGTTTTAAAGGACTTTGAATCACCAAAAATTACTCGCTGGCTTAAATCTACAACTTTTACGACGCTACCCAAAAGAAGTGCATTTCTTTCCCTCAGAATTCCGATGTCATCCACTCGAGCATAAAGGTAAGTTGTAACTGATTCTACTTTTCTATTCTGTCTTCTCTGAAATGCATTTGAAGAAGGAAACACAACAGAAAGACCTTTCAGGAAAATGCAGGTTTTTGCTGGGTTACACGTGATTCCATTAGAAATCAGCTGTAATAAAGCTTCAGTGAAATCTGGTTTTGTATCTTGTCTTGTAAGAGAAGATTAATAAACTTGGACATTTATGCACATAACATTACTAACAGAATGTTACTGGACAGATTTTTTCAAAAATCAAGGACATAATTTTCTGGCAAAAAAAAAAAAAATATTTACATGTCTACCTTTCACAGGGTTTAGGGTGATTTAATTGCCTAAAATCTTCTGAAGTATTTCTCTCTATTTAGCTTTAATCTTACATTCCATCAACCCAAACCAGAAATTATTGTTTTTTTCCCTCGTGAATGATTCCAACACTGTTCCAATTCTTCACTTTAACCTTTGTTGCTATGGTTTCACAGAAACTTGTTTTGCAAAAAATATCTGTAAATACCAAATAAATCATTTTGCTTCAGGACTGTGCTCTTGCAAAGTTAAGCTCCTGCATTTAACTTATTAAACTCTCATAAATATATCTGTTTATTTTCTTGGGGTGTTTCTTCTGTTTGGTTGGTTTTTTTCAAGGTCATTTAACTTCTTGTGCTTCCACTGCTACTGGCAGTACGCTTCGTACCTATGTGCAGACTGCAGAGAGAAAGTGTGCTGCTAAACAGAAATGAAATGCTGATCCTCAGTGATTAAACACAACCTTGGTTTGGGTAGGTGAGAGTGTAAATGGATTAGCAGTTTCTTGCTCCCTTTTTTCCCCTGGGTCTCTGGTTACCATTATCCAGGCAAGGCTGAGGCAAGGCTTGCCCACATGCCAGCTGCCCAAAACCTGATACTCACAATGGTGGCTAATTTCTCTAACCCACTCACTTTCAAGGAAATGATGAGGCTTTTCAGGCTGAAGTTTTAGGAAAATATGGGTGTGATCGCAGCATTGCCCACAGCCCCTTGGAGCTGTGCAAGCAATGGAAATTTGCACATTTCCATAGCTTGCGTGGAAACTGACAGCCGGAGGAACAGCAACCTCCTTCAGAAATCACACAATTACAGTGTTATACAGCATGGCACATTAAAGAGGCAGAAAATCCCATCTTCCTATAGTGCCGGCTCCCCATTTTCCCTGGCCTGGGACAACTTCAGCTGTGCTGTGAGAGCAGATTTTCCCTGGTGGGAATGCAGGGCTGTAGGTCCTCCTGGTACTGTGGCCCCGTGGGCCATGCTCCTCCTAAGAAATGCATCTAAGAGTAGAGAAACACGGAGCAGAGAAGGCAAGGGAAAGGGTGGGGAAAAGCAAAACTGGAAGTGGAGCAGCAGATATGCCTGGCCCACTGGCACGAGGGAAATCCTGAAAGTCTGGTTCCCTTTGAAGCTGCCCCTGGGTTAAGTTTTGTGGCATAAAAGCTCACCATCACCATCCTCGCTGAGCTGTGGAAAGGCAGGGCCAGGGGAATCCCCACCATGTGTCACCAGGGTAAGGACTATGTGCAGTAGAGATTAGGAAGCGTATTCCCCTCACATAGTTCCCTATTCCTTGTCCTTCCTCCACAATACCCCACCGATCTGATGTATAGGTGAGAGTACAGGTGGTTGCTGGTCTGCTCCATACTTCTTAGTGACCCAGGAGACAGGATGCTTTCTGAAATTGAGTATCTCAGCCACAGGGACTGCTTCTGGCTCAGCAGCAGTAACAGGCAATAATGCAAATGAAGAATACAGTGTTCATATTATTTCATCTCCTCCGTCACCTCCACACTTCACTGATNTTCCCTAGGAGGATGCTGTGGGAGACCGTGTCAAACGCCTTGCTGAAGTCAAGGTAGACCACATCGACCGCTCTCCCCTCATCCATCCATCCAGTCACACCATCATAGAAGGCGATCAGATTAGTCAGGCATGATTTCCCCTTGGTGAATCCATGCTGAGTACTTCTGATGGCCTTCTTTTCCTCCATATGCTTTGAGATGACGCCCAGAACGAGCTGTTCCATCATCTTTCCAGGGATGGAGGTGAGGCTGACCGGCCTGTAGTTCCCCGGGTCCTCCTTCTTGCCCTTTTTGAAGACTGGAGTGACATTGGCTTTCCTCCAGTCTTCAGGCACCTCGCCTGTTCTCCAGGACCTTTCAAAGATGGTGGAGAGCGGCCCAGCAATGACATCCGCCAGCTCCTTCAGCACCCTCCTTCCTCCACAATACCCCACCGATCTGATGTATAGGTGAGAGTACAGGTGGTTGCTGGTCTGCTCCATACTTCTTAGTGACCCAGGAGACAGGATGCTTTCTGAAATTGAGTATCTCAGCCACAGGGACTGCTTCTGGCTCAGCAGCAGTAACAGGCAATAATGCAAATGAAGAATACAGTGTTCATATTATTTCATCTCCTCCGTCACCTCCACACTTCACTGATGCACTTATTTACGGTTCAGTCACAGTGGCAAGGTGAGAAGGTAGATGGAAGTCCACATATATGCAGTGTCCTGAGAGCTGGGTTTGTGCACCTGCAGAAGATCCTCTGTCCCATTTGCTGTGGTAGAGCTGACATATCCTTAATTCTCTGTGATGTGTCCATTCACAGGTCTGTCCCATGCACTGCTAAACCTAATTTCCAGGGTCCCTAAACAGATGCTACAGCAACATTAAGCATACTGTCATTGCATGATCAAATAACATCCATGTTCACAGAGAGACACGCTGCAGATGATAAAATTACTGTTTAGATTGGCCAGAAAAACTTAACCTTATAGGGGAGTGAAAATCCTAAGGCTGCAACCTTTTATACAAATAAAAGGCATTTAAAAAATATAGTGTTTCTGATTCGTAGAGATTGATTGTCACAGCTGCAAGGGCAAACTCCATGTTATCTGCAGAAGTGGATTTTTTTTAGTCGAAAGGGCAAAAAAGCAATTATGCGATTGACTTGGCAGAAAAATGAGGAGGCTTTGCAGGCTCATCTTCACGATCATACCTGGAAAATAAGTGTTGCAAGTGAGATAACTACTGTCCAGATTTGCATTTTAGTTATAGGCACCAGGCTGCAACTGTCAGCATAAGTTATTCATTTCTGCTCTCAGTCTCTCTAAAGCAAGAGGTGCCGATCTGTAGGGCTGTTTGTCTCTCGGGTTGAAGAAGAAACCCAGATTACTTCGATTTCACAGTGCTGCAGTAAATTGAGTTCTTCATAGATTAGGATTCAATTTTCATTTTAGAAAAGCAATGTCAATCGGTTCCTGGGTGTCCAGCCTCAAGCCTCACCTGATGTTGGATGCAGCTGGGAAAGCTCCAAGTAATGAAGGCAGAACTGCAGAGGACCTGACTCAAGTCTTCAAAGATACTTTATGGTTTCACCGTATGATCAAACAGGCTATACATTTATGTGCAGTGTATGCATTGGGAAGGGCAGAACTGTTCAGTATAAAACCAAGTCTTATCACAGAGGATAATGGGGACCCTTTTTAAAGGAGAAGAATAGGCTGTGCATAATGGGAAAAAGATCCTGGCAGCAAGAGGTATACAGTTTTAAAATAATCCAGAGGGAAAGAGGGGAGGAGTCTCACTGGCTGGGATGTTTCACTTAGTCTGGGCAAACCTAGAAGAAATCTGTGGGGAGCAATCTTTCCTGGGCTGAGAGATGTGAGAGTCCATATGTTGTGCTGGCTTAAACATATTGGCTCATCTTCAGTCTATCTACTGGATTTGTCTTCCTCATCTGCGTGAGTATCGCCTCTCTCAGACTTGAATGGGGTGCAGCCGACAGAAGTGGAGGCCAAATCTTGAACAAGATTTAATGGAGACAGTTGACTGCGTTTGGATGCCATCAGGCCACCCATCCTATTTTCAGCTTAGGCTCTACCCTCCCCCTTTGGAGAGACCCCAAACCCAAAATCAGACACCCTGCCACAAACAGAAACATCTGGCAAGAGTCTAAGGTTAAAGCTGGGGAAGGAAGGGAACTGTTCAGCAAGGAGATATTTCTTTCGGATGTATTGTAATTCAGGCTGTCTGTTTTATTTCTAACAGTTTTTGCTACATTCTTTCAATAAAGATATTTTTCTTTCAGGGCAAAACGGGAGTGGAGAGGGTATTAATAACAGAGGTGGGACCTGACATGTAGTTTAAAAAATGTGCAATAAAAACAGGGAGTGATAACGCTATAAAAACAAGAAGGGCTGAAAGGGCAGAGCTGAAGAGGTGTGTGTCCAGCCTTCTCGCCCCACCTCTTTCTGTTGGTCCAACGGGCCTGGTGGCTGGGTCCAGGCCAGCATGGGCATCCCGTCACCGCAGCACAGGGAGAGAGACCTCATCTGTGAGCTGCTGAGAGAGGGACCTCCTTTTTTTTTTTTTTTTTTTCACCCTTTGGAAAAAAAGAAGTCTGAGCTTTTTCTGGATTTGTCCAGGAAAACTCTCCCTTTTCTTGGAGAGAGACTATCCCTGTGCTGGAACATTTCTGCTATTCTCACTAGCAGTTACTACTCAGGACCAAAAGTCTTTTCCCTTTTCAGCAGTCCATAAAAACTTGATGTTATGCCAGCCTTGCTAGCCCCACACTGATGTTCCTGTACAGTGCCGGTCTGCTGTGCTTCAATGCACCTGGGGATTGATCCCACCTCCCCGACACATCCCAGACTGCTGTTCCGAGTTCTTTTTCACCATCACGAAACAGTGGAAGTGGCTCTTCAGGACTAAGCAGAGAAACACCTAGGTTACTTTTTTGCATCCATTGCTTATGCCAGACACCATGTCATTTGGGGTTTTTTTACACAGAGTAATTGGCTCCTTTGAGTCTTTATGAGATCTAGCTCTGCACGGATGTGCTCTGAAGGTAATCTTCCAGAGCCTCTCCTTTTTTGGTCCTAAGCCCTGAGAACAGCCTTTGATCACCGCCCTGCTTTAGCAGCTCTCGCAGTCCCACACATCTTTACTTGTCTCCAGCTTCTCTTCAGTCCCTCTACCCTTTTCCTCCTTTAAATTGCCAATCTGGTATCTCTCTTCTCATAGCCCTTCCGTTTTCCTGGTGTGTCTGCGTGTTTATCCAGAGGCTCCCCGCTATTAACCTCTTTTTTGGGGGTTTCTGGGGGGGCCTTGGTGGCAGCCGTTCCTCCCTGAAACAATGGTCCTGTAACCCCTGCTTAAATGATGTGGGAAGGCAGCAGTACTCTCAAGCTACCCAACAGCTGATTTCCCGATGGCTGGAGGAAGACCAAGGCTGCTTTGAGCTCTCTTGAGTTACTGTTTCTGTTATTCAATGCAGACATTCCTGATAGAAAGTGGTGATACACATCTGCAGATGATCTCTGATTACCAGCTTTGAGGTGGGGCATTAAGAAATCATTCCAGGGAGAGGTAGTGATTTTAGGGGTGGGAACAGGATGGCCTACACTCCAGCAAAGCAGTTCCCATAAAGGACTGGAGCCCAGGTCATAGCTCCTGCTCCTCTCCTGGAAGAAGGAAATTTTCCCTTCTCTCTCCAGCTTGAGTAAAGGAAAAAGAAAAAAAAAAAGTATCCTTTCCTGATTCAGCTTTATCATCATCAGTTGATCATGTATCTGTTCGCCCCCCACAGGAATGCAACGATCAGGTAACATGGGCAATCAGGCAGCAGGAGCAGGGTCAGTGGTCCTGGCTAGCTGTGAAACAGGTTGTCCTGCTACCTCTCCCCTCCCTCCTGCCCCCTCAAAGAGAGCAGGTCCTCTTTGCCCAGGGCTGGCCCTCAGGTCTCAGGGGGGCTCTGCTGCACACCTAGGTCTGGGGGCGTGCAACAGGTATTTTTTAGTTTCTCTAGAGAAAGGGGGACCAGTTGCATTTCATTGTATTTGAAGCTTTACAGTTGCATTACGCTGCCTTACATCAGAATGGGGTTTTGGAGTCTGCATTGGAGGTTGCCTTCAGCTTTTTAAGGAAAATGTAGAGTTTCCTCTGCAGGACTGCTTAGGATGCCTCCCTGCATGCTCACGGGCCACACATCTCATTCCTGATTTTGTAGCCTGCTTCGGGCAGAACTGCAGTTCAAAATTTCTGTGCCTGGAATTTATTAGACAGAAATACATGTATGTTGCACTGCGTCACACCAGAATGGTGCCTCCTGCACTGCCAGGAGGCGTCCAAATTGTAGGACCTGTACTGTACAGCTGGTCTGAGAGTGTGCACTGAACCTGCCTGGGGTTTCATGCTCTGATAGAGCCCACAGATTATCCAAAAATCTTGGTTAAATGCACATAACCCTCAAACCCACCTGGAGGAAATATCCAGCAGGAAAAGAGGGCATCTTGGCAACAAGAGTTGTCAGAAGCCTCGCAGCATTGCGGTTTCTCCCTTTCTGCAGGCATGCTCTGTCCTTGCAGACCAGCACTGACGTCTCAGAAGTTTGACTGCCAAGGGCTAAAAAACTTACCTGACTGGTGCCTCTGCACCCCAACAGGGCACGTATTAAAACCCTGCAGTGGGATCCAGGCCACACTGAACTTAAAACAAGCCTGATGGTTCCCTTCAGCTGGATGGCGTAAGGAAAAGCAAGATCTGGGTGCATCGCGGGTGCAGCTCCATGGCTGCCCAGGCTATGTTTGTATTGCTGCATCAGGCAGGATTTAGCCCCAGCTTTCCGCTCCTGCAAATATCGGCTTGTAGCCAGGAGCATTGTTTTCATACCTCCGGCATGAGGCGAAAGCTTGTGTGAAATACTTTGATGTGATGTTTCTTGGCTCTTTCCAACCTGCCCCAGCAACCAGGAAGTTGTATCACCTCCGTGGAGATACACTAAGGCTGTAAAACATCTCTGTCCCCTCAATTAGCACCATTTTATTAATCAGAAGGGGTGACCTGACTGCTTACTGCCATCATTGCTCACACTTGAACAACGTCTGTGGTAACTCTGGCACGAGGCTTGGATTCCTTGACAGTAAGACTTGATGATCCCACAGCAGAAACAGTTTCTCTTGCAGGGAAGAACTGCCAACACACCCTTAAAAGGAAGGCTCTGCCGAGCGCACGCCGCTGGAGACACTCACTGCTGCTCCCACCCCGCCAGACCCCATCCTCAGCAATCCCGGCCGCAGCCATGCACCTCCTCCGCCCCACCGCGCCCCCGCGCAGAGGAGAGAGGGCCTGATCCTGTCGCACCCCATGGCTAGGGCCCGGCGGGGCCGTGCCCCGGTGCCGAACCTGCCCCAGCGTCGCAGCAGCCCAGCCGCCATTTGCTGTACGTGCCTCCTCTCCAGCCTGTCAGCGGGAGCAGATGTTTCTAATTTATCACTAAAAACAAACAACTTAATCCCCCAAATATGCAGCAGTGGGGGGTGAAGAGGGGCCCTTCCACTTAAAGCTGATTTATAAATTGGATAACTAGGGTTAATTTGTCCATGAATGAAGCAAATATGTGTCAGATGCTGTTAGCAGAGCTGCCTCCCTCTACTTTTTGCAAGCCCTAAGCATCCAAAGCCTTTTCAACCTGAGGCAACGGGACACGTTCGTGTTCCGCTGGCCAAAACTGTCTGTCACTGCTTCATTTCATCGACAGATCTAATATTTATCTATTTGGGCCCTCAGAACACTATCTGTGTGTAAGCGACGCTGCAGGCCTCCGTGGCCAAGGGCAGGCCTCAGCCCAGCCTAATGGCTGAAGGCACTAATGGGAAGAGGCCTGAGCCCAAACCCATTCCAGATAAAACTGAGAAAAGTGTTATTTTTACCTACGTTTTACGAGAGCTGGAGGCCATAGCTAGCCTCAGAGCATCTGTATTTCAGCATGTGCACATACATTGGGCCGTCCAGCCTACAAATGATAGATAATACCCTACTTCTGCTGACACTACTTCAGACCCCCAGTCCCTGCGTACAGCTTAGACCCACAGAATGACGGGACTGCTGCGGCTGGAAGGCACCGGAGCAAGCCCAGCTCCCTCAGCCGCTCCTCCTAAGACTTCTTCTCCAGAGCGCTCGCCAGCTTCGTTGCCCTTTTCTGGACATGCTCCTCAATGGCTTTCATGTAGCGGGGACCCCAAAACTGAACGCAGTATTCAAGGTGGGACCAGATCATCTAGTCCACCCCCTCTGCCAAAGCATCTCCCGAGACGGAGGCTCCACCACCTCTCTGGGCAGCCTTTTCCAGTGCTCTGGCACCCTCAAAGTAAAGAAGTTTTTCCTTATGTTCAGACAGAATTTCCTGCGTTCCGGTTTGTGCCCATTGCCTCTTGTTCTGTCGCCGGGCACCACTGAAAAGAGTCTGTCCCCATCGCCTTGACGTTCATTAAAAAAGCCTCTTCCCCAGGCAGCTCAGCACCTGGCCACAGCGCCTGCCATGCACGGGCAGCACTGAAGTTACAGCCTTAAAAAAATCTTAACAGATCCCGGACACACGGCAGCAACACTATCCCAGTTCTGCAGAAGGGCGGAATTTGGGGGCTGCTGCCAGAGGTCTCTGTGTCTTGGGTGTCTGTGAAAGGTGATGGGAGAAGACAAGTCCTACTGGCAGTAGGACGGTGGAAATGGCTGGGAATGCACAAACCAGAAAGTATCAGTGTGGGAATGGGAGGGATGCCTTGTGTGAGGCCCCGGCAGCCTGCGGACCCCCAGCCTGGGGTGGTGGGGTGGGGAGGATGAGGCTCAGCGGGGCAGGGAAGGCAGGAAGGGGGGCTGGAAGGCAGGGAAAGGGAGGCTAACGTTATCACAGTGTTACCTGAACCCCAGGGGTTTACCAGTTTGTTACCTAAAAGGCAAAACAGGAAGAATACTGAGCTCAGTCTGCAAGTTGCTGTGCTAAACCTTGCCCTTTTACATAGGAAATGGATGGCTGGACTGATTTCTTCAACCACCCCTTTAGAAATAGGGTTCAGTTGGGTGTCCTCTCCTGGTAGGTGCTGCAGTTGTAAGAAAATGCAAAATAGCCTTCTATGCAGCTTTCTTCAGGGGGCATGGGAAATCAAACCTTATGTTGGAATGGTGATAAGGCCATGGGATGCTGTTGGGACAACCAGGACTCCTCTCCTCAGCAGTTTCTTCTGATGTGACCTCATCTCCCAGGGCTGGAGCAGTCGAGAAACACTTCTCCTTCATTATTTCTATTAAATGATAAATTAGACTATGTACCAGGCTTGCAAAGACTTCTTGTCAAGCTGGAATGTCAGCTAGGCTAAAGGAAAGGTGGGAAGGAGAAAAGAAAAACAGAAGAAAACCAGAAGGAAAGTAGTATTAGGGTCAACAGCAGTACTAAGAGCAAGAATCAGAGCCTTCAGTGCTCTGCTCCAGCTACTACACACCCATCCCTCCCATAGGCGATATCCATAAAACGATCTGGGAAAACAGTGGGTTTGAGAAGAAAACTAAAGACAACTGGAATAACACTGAACTTGAAGCAATTCTATTTTTGTACTAAACAACAACAAAAAAAAGCCAAACATTTTTTAACTCAATCCAGACAAGCTTGTGTTGCTTAAGCACTTTTAAGCCTCATGCAATGAGAGCACCAGCACCGGTTTATTCTGCAAAGCTGCAATCTGCTTTTCAGTTTTTAAGCTTTTTCCAAATGAAGAAACCATATGCCATTAAATTAGTTTGTACCAGTGATGTAGCCCTTTACTTCTTGCAAACTGGGCTGTGCTTCAAATGGTGATATATACTGCAAGTGGCTTCTTCCCTACATAGTTAAAGAGGTGCCTTCCCTCACACAGTATGCATGAGGGGATGGTCAATGACAGCCTTGTGTCAGAAAGCCTCATACTTGTAGGAAGGAGACTGGTTGCAGTTCATTGCAAGAAAGGAACATTTTTCTTTAGTGTTTTCAGTAGCTTGGTCTGAAACAGCCTCAGCCTCACTCCAGACCTGATGAAAAGACTGATGAATTTGAAAGCAGAAAGCTGTCTAAAATTTCCAGATATATCTTGAATGTGATATTTAGGGGCACTGATTTTTGTTTCTGATTGGTTTTTTGCCAAGGTTGTAGAGAAGAAAGGGCTACAGATTTAACTTACGGGGGATTTGATCTGTTGCAAAAAAGGATCACTTTCTTAAACTGTCAAAAGACTAAACATAATATTTTACCATCATGTTGAAGGTATATAAGCAGCAGATTTTTTATGGGAAAATGACAAAAACAACCGATAGAAAGCATGCTTTCTAATTCCCAGGGAGTTTATTTTGCTTTCCTACCTCTGATGTAGTAGCAGGACTTGAAATGAGTTTTGCTTTTGGCTGAAGATACACCCCATAATGGAAAAGAGAGAATGTCCTTGCCTTAAAGCATCTCCAGGCTTCATCCATGGTGTCTGACCTCTAAGAGGCAAGACAGTTTATTAAGAAATCCTTCCTGACCCTTAAATGGAGGATCACACAGCACCTCAAGTGCAGCCTCAGAACATTTGTATCTGAACTTGAGATTTGCTTTTGATGGTTTTAATGGTATGTGTTGTTGATGTTCCTAAATAATATAGCTCAGTGAAGCATTCAAAAACAAATGTTCAGCCCCCATAGGGTATGGTAAAAGGCCTAAGGATAAGCTTTGATGTGGATATAAAGTCATGGTAACTGTCAGGTCCTGAGTCATCTTCCAGTAGCATCCACATGACCAGAAAGGGAATATATATGCTTCTGCACATTTTTAAGCCAGACCTTCAGATCATGTAAATTAATTATTCTGCCTTTGCAATCAATGCAGCAGTACCTATTTATGTCAGCTCAAGATCTGGCCTTTCAGATTTCGAGACTGAGAAGTTATACGGACAAGATGTTTCACACTACAAGTTTAAAAAAAATTTCTTTTTATACACTAATGACACATTAAAATTAAAATAAATTACACATTAAAAATTCAGAATTCTTCATTTTTAATGTGCCATTTGAAGCATCAACAGGAATTTTCATCTCCTGAGTTCTTGCCCATTATTCGCTAGCTCATGTACTATCTGAGACCATGTGAACAAGTGCCGTTAGCATCTCACCTTAAGCGAGATATTGCTGCAGTCCTGATTTGGCTGGCTTGGCAAGTCTGAGCAGGTACACAGCATGGTTCCCAAGACTAGGGTTGGTAGTATGGGACATCCACATATGGGTTGCAAAAAAGCTTAACTTGATTGATCCAGGAAGAAGAACAAGTCTAGCACAGATCCGTGACCCATGTTTATATTCTTTTTGGTTTTCCCAGAAGTGATATATCATTGCCTAGCAATATGCCATTTATATGTATAGTGGTGGGACCATGCATAAAGCAATATTATTCACCAAAAGCTAAATGTGAGATCAAAGTGTGAGGGCCATGCATACAAGCCATTTGTTTAAACATTTTCATTTTCGTTTTGTCTTTCATGACAAGACTATCTTGTCTTTCAATTCTTCCCAAGCCCTTCTTATGTATGAAATGGATTTCAAAACAAAAATTGATTCCAGATGTCTTAAGTGTATTTTTCCAGGCCTGCAATTTAAACAAGTTACAGCAATACACACCTTCACATAGTTTTTGATCATTATAATATGAATTCACTGACAGCAGTGGAGATCACAGGGACCTTTCCCAGCTTCCAAAACCAGCTTTTACTAATTTGGATCCCATTCCAGATTGTCAGAAGGGCTGTGTTTTAAGGAGAATCACTCATTTGATGATCCCTAGTACAGCTGCCCACCACATGTACAGCAGCAACGTAGCACTTTTTAATTTTCCCCCACTTTCAGCTTCAGCACTGGAACCCATTACATAGCTGACATCTCACAAGTGCTGTGTTACTTTGCCCCTCACCTCAAAAAGTGATCTGTAATGACAGGGTGGCTGTTAATAACTAATAGTTAACTTATAACCGGAATGCAGAGAGAAGTGACAGCAGGTAGGATGCCAGCCCTTAGTTGACTGCTTAATTTCTTGCTCTGCACAGACTGTGTGATCTCCCAGATAATGTCATCCTTGTGCCTCAGGTCCACAGCTGTTAAATGAGATATTTTTTTTGGCTTCGGTACTAGATAAGTATAATCAAATGATTGGATGATCAGATACTGCAACAACCAAGAGTTTGTAATTACCTGGGGTAAGGTATGCAAAATCCCTCTGCATCACGCTCATTAAGTCAGCTCCTTGCTCTTGGAGGTAATGGAGGTCAGGTGTGCTGTATGGAGTGGAAAACCCTGAATAACAAACTCATCATGGCACATACTGCAGAGACAGCTGATTAGTCCTGCTTTGAGCAGATGTTGGATGAGATGAACTCCAAAGGTCCATTCCAACCCCAATTACTCTCGTGGGTGCAAATACGTCCTCTTGGAGCACAGGAGACCACGGTGCACACCCCTGAGGCAGCACTGCAGGAGACAGCCTGCCTCCATCAGGGACAGACCAGCTAAGCCATGATGGACCCAACTGATCCAGGGCAGCTCATTGCCTCCACCAAAAGTACTTGTGGCCCCTGACCCTGGGAACAGTTTAAGTGCCTTTAGTGCCACTAGTACCTCCATGGAGCCAATCAATGGCATAGTTTATTTCTAGATGACCATCTAAAGGAAATGAAAGTTTACATTACTGGGAAATGTGCTCTCTAGTTCCCGTTCACCTGCCCTGTCATCTTACACTGCCACTGAGTCAGTGTTTCACTCCTTCGGGCCCAGCCTTTACGTACAACAGCGAAACTGGGCCTTGTGGTTCCTGCTGACGCTGAGTATGTCGCATCTCTCAGGAAGTAACTAAGAGTGGGCTTTGTAAAAGCCTTGCAAGCTCACATTGGATATAACAGCTACTGGGATGTGTATCCCTGTGAGGACCAAATTTTTTAAAGCTATGTGTAAAATCAGACGATTTCAAAACAAAGTCTAATCAAGGTAGTTTAACGGACTCCTTAATCAGACATAGGACCTATTTGTCAGGATCCCAGAGGAAACCATACAACACCACGCCAGCAGAGCAGCGCTCCCAGCCCGTGGGCTGCACAGCCCAACTGGTCTTCCGTGGGCTGTTTGAAAGATAAATGAGAAACGTTAAGACTTTAATTAATTAATTTACACTTATTCCATGGAAAAAAAAAAAATATTTTTTTTGATGTGGTAGGTCATGATATAGACTTCACCCAACAAGTCTCATACATTTCTGTTTGTGTTATAGCTTCCAGGGTCCTGGCCAAGCTTCCACTTCCACATCCACAGCTGCCATTGTAACTGTGACCCTTGGTTTGGGAACTGTTTCCTTAGCTCCTATATAAATTCTGTGAATGCATATACAATACTCAGAAAAGTAGATGGTATTTTCAGTGACTACCGCTGTCTTCAGTTGTGAGCCAGGGCTGCACGTGGCCCCTGGAAAACGCTGTGCCGCAAGGCGTGCGGGGCTCACACAGCTCTGCTGTGGCTGAAACGGGCTGGGGGGAGAAATGACACCATCCACTCATGGGGGGGCTGCAAGCGCACTGCCCCATGGCTTCATGCTTCCTCGGGGGAAAGCCACACGCCCAGGGCAGAAACCAAGTCACACCTGGAGGTAATTAGCTGGTGCTCAAATTAGTGGTGTGTTTCAGATGTTGAAAACAGGAAGATTTGGTTCTCAGAAGTGAGGGATATAGTCTCCTCGTCTCGAAACACTTCACAAGCAAGCAGGTCAAAACTTCCAAGCAGGTTTTGAAGTTTAGCCTCTCGTAGGTATGGACAGAAAGCTGGATGGAGTCCCGATAGGTCCCACTCATGGGCTGCCGTCTCGAACCTGGGTGTGCGCGAGTAGTCCTCTGTGCCAAGCCTTGCTCCTCCAAACCAGGCAACAGGGCCTCCGCACCATATACCAAGCTTGAAAGTAAAAAATCCCATATATTTTCTAAACCTAGAAAAGTTGAACTTGGAGAGAAGGAGAAAACATGTGTTTGCTGATGGTTTGCCAGAGAGGGAAGAGGTCTAGCACAGTGGGTGATGGTGGCTGGGCTGGAGCCACTGCAGCGGGGGTTCAGCACCAACCTACATAAATAAGCTCTAAGTATGAGACTTGAGCCTACTGCGGAGAAAAGGTGTTTTGCCATCTGAAGAACAATACTTGCACCCACACCCATTTTAAAGCAACAACTTTCAAGCATGAATTTTGATTAAAAAAAAACAAAACAAAACAAATCAACGACAATACTTTGAAATTCAACATATATATATCGTTTGATAGTGCCTCTTATTTTGAAAACATCATTTGAGAAAGGGAAGGGGAAAACAGCTGGAAGAGCTAGAAAGAGTCAAAATTAATTTATTGTAGACTTAGAGTTTCTGTATTTGACAAAGGAAGTAGATATAAATGGAAACCAAAATGAAACTGAGACTTTCCCCTTTCAACACAATATATCACTGCTACTGGTCAGCTACAACTGGGAGAGACAATTTAATTACCAATAAACAACTCTGAAGTTGTACATGTGTTTTAGTGCCTTAATAGAATTGCAAAAAAAAAACCAAAGAAGCTACAAAAGCTGAACCCAAGCCTGAGGCTCAAGAAAAACCTTGATAACACACATACAAAATGTGTAGGGGATTTTTCAAGTCCATTGTCACACAAGGGGAGTAACACAACAGACAAAAGAGATCAGTTGATCATTCTTCACTAAAAACTATGATTTCCTCAAGTCAGAAATGCCAATCAAAGGTTTTGAGGGCTTTTTTTTTTCTTTATCATTACATTTCATAGAGCAAGGAGTATTGCATTTACAATATTTTAAAGTTTGATTGTAAACTGTAAGTTTGTTTCCCTTTTTCCCTCTTTTGCAACTGAATACAATGGAATGAATGAAGACTTTGATTTTCTTTCTTTCTTGTCTCTTTCCTACTGCTATTATAATGCCTAAAATATGGGGGTTTTTTCATCCTCTTCATAAAACCTCTGTCTTCATTGTCGGAGAATGGAATGACTATGTTTAAAATAACATCTTTATTCTCGTAAATATAATTTTACAATGGAGAGGGAGCTTCTTTTTTGCTGAAACCTTACATTTACCTATTTTAAGCTACATCATTATCTTGCTTTTTCATATTCGTCTCACTATTTGTTCTACTGAGGGCTTGTTCCAAAAGCTATGCTTGCTTTTATGAAGTTTAATAAGTTTAAGCAGACCAAAAGAAAGAGAGAGAAAAAAGAAGTAAACATATCTTTTGAAGGAGAAAAAAAAATATGTGAAAACCACTCATTTTGCATGCAGGCGATTCATTGCATTTATGATGTCCAAAATGCTAAACTTCAGCCTGGGTTACATTTCCTGGCTGCGATACAGAGATTCTCAGAAATCGAGGTTTGAAATAGAAAGTCATCAGTAACCTCATCTGGAACGTAAGGAACCTCAGCAGAGGGGACAGAGCTGAGAGCGCTGCCACTTGGGAGTCGTCAACCGAAACAGAGAAGCCCATCATCTTTGTTTTACTTTTAAAATATGCAAACAAAATAAAAGCTGAAAACATGCATTGTGTTTTCATTTTCCTGTGCTTCTGCTAGAAGCATTGCTCACATACCCTACCGGTACAGAGCATGACATGCCATAGTTTCTGCGCTCCGATCGCTCCCTCTTATGTTACTGCTCAAGTATGCACTCAGAAAAAAGCCAGCAGATATAGTGGATTTATTCTAGTTGTCGAGGTCAAGGACTCCTCTTTTTTTTGGATGCAGCTGAGAGGGAACTCTTTCCTCTTAACACCAGACGGGCTTTCTGCTTTGCAGTCTACTGTCAGTGTGCACCACTGATAACAAACCATGTGAGGGTATTTTTAAAGGAAATTATTTATCAATCTGAAGCACCAGTGAGTTATGTGCCGTCTCCAGTGCCAAAGTTAGGGGGCTTTCAGCAAAGCACAATATCAACATGCACTGCAATTCAGAGACTCCAGCTGCTGGAAGCTCTTGCAAGCCATGTAAGTAAAGGGCTTTATTTCACTGAAACAAACTTTTTGTATTCTCTTGCCTCATAAAAACTCTGAGATAATCTAAACTTGAGATGAATTTCCTAATACTGGTAATGTTGTTGTCTTGCTGTGGCTCTGAATAATGCACGTATGTCGACACAATAAATAACTAACTTTCTCAAAATGTTTTTCTTGTGAGTAGTGTAAGGAGCAGAATCTGTACGCGACTCAGGCAGGCTCTGCTTGCTTTTCTGATCACCAACACTTTCTATTCTCTGTTTGTGATCGGCATGGAGAACTGCCTCATTTCTTCAATTTCTTGTTACTCTGATTGCAAGGACAATGGGAAGCTGGCAGCAAAACACAAAATCTGTGCAAAGGAAAACAAAGAGCAGAAAGATATTTTATAAAGCAGTGTCAGTGAACCCCAAAGTGTGTAACTCCACACTGAACTTGCGGTCTGGTGGGTTTTTATATACTTTATAGTGAGGTTTAAGACATCACAGATTATGTGACTAAAAGGAATGTTAAATGACAGAAGAAATATTTTGATTGCTTTATAAAAATGTATCTTGCTGTTCATGCTCTTATTTAAATGAACAACTTTCTGTATGGCAATTTGGAGTTTATTGAAGGGATGGATCAACTTTCTCTGAGGCTCACGCTGCAGTTTAAGGCCATGAAATATTTCCCTGTTCCCTATGCAGTTCATGTACGCGTTGGCATCAATAAGCCTGGCAGACAGGCATTGAAATCCTACATTTCTCTTCTTGCCTGTGAGGTCCTCCCTGTCCTTTTGATGGCTGCCCATATGCAGACGGGGTGATAAATGAATGGAAACTGGCTGTTGCGCCAGGAAGCTTGATTAGCTCCACTGACAAGGTACAGGTGGTATTAACCTGAAACAGAAATTTAATATACTCAGAGTTCTCAGTATCTTCCTGTCCAGAAAGCCTCTAGTCCCCCTGCATTCCTTGCAGCCTTTCCAAAACCACCTAATCCCTCTGACTTTGCACCTTCTTTTTGGCTCACACTTTTTCCCAGCTCCCAATAACTTTTAGCAGGTCCTGCCCTCCAGACCCACAGGTCTGCAAGGTGCAAAGCCTGCCTTCCAGCC
The DNA here is from genome assembly GCA_013400135.1 of Rhinoptilus africanus. Lineage (NCBI taxonomy): Eukaryota > Metazoa > Chordata > Aves > Charadriiformes > Glareolidae > Rhinoptilus > Rhinoptilus africanus. The sequence goes on along the minus strand of VXBO01006267.1, from coordinate 123,232 downwards.
CTCACAGGGAAATCTGACACATACCCACAGGACAACTTTATTTCTTGCAGATAGGCCACCACAATCACTTCTTGAATCAGGTGCCCAAAGGAACACGGACGCTGCCCCAAAGAGCTTGTTACCCCTCCCAGGCCTGCTGTTGACCTTCATTTCCATGGCAATGCAAGAGCCACATGGGGAAAGGGACACTGTCTGTTAAGGGAGATGCCCACAGTTCATTAAGTCAATGGGAAGGCTCTGCTTGACTTCAGCCAGGCAGTCAGACCTGGGTGGCAAAATAGCCAGGAAATCCGTAGACACGCAGGGCTGTGGAACTACAGTATGTTGCTCCCAGTGAAGCTGGGGTGCCACCCCCCTGAGTGAGATCAGGGAAAGGCTCTGTGGAAAGAAGGTGGCAGGGGATGTAGGGGATGTAGGTTGCAAAGATGTAGGGGGGCAGTGTGAAAGCAAGACTCCTCTGTTGATGGAGGAGGAAGATACTGCACTTCAAGAGTGTTTGGAGAGTGACAAAAAGTTTAATTTTCAGTACAGAGATGGGTAAGAGCTGAGGTAACTCTTTTATTATTTTTTTTATTCTTTGTAACTCAGCTCTCACATACCTAGCTGGTGTAACTGAACTCCAGGGAGAAAACAGCAGTTTTTGTTATATTTTTGGAATTTATGTATATTCATGTGTTCCATTAGTCTCTTGGCAAATGCATCTTTTGAGCTCCAAAGCTTTCTGAACCTTTCATATAGTCTTTTGCTTTGAAGCAACAGATGTCTGTGATAAGCAGATGGTTATGGCTTTGAATTTGAACATCTTTAAATACTTTGTTGTGTATATTTTACGGGGAGGAATGTACTCTGTCTTAGTATGCAGAACTGATGCATTAAATGAAAAGTATCCATGTCTGGATGTTTGATGTCACTTCCTAGCTTGCAAACCAATAAACCACATGTTTTTCAGGATTATTTGTTGTGAGATATTTTCACCCCATTACTCAACTTGTGTTTTCAGGTTGCAAACCAACTGCTAAATGTGCTAGTCTGAGCTCAGTCAAAGCAAGCAAGCAACAAGAGTCAAAGGAGCTGCCCTGGTTGTGAATTGAATTCCCATTCTAATGTATACTGTAAGCAGGCTGAAATCTTCCTCTTGCAGAATTTCCCAGAGGAAATAATGCAGTGCCTATAGAAATAACTGAGAAAAAAAAATCTTTTGATCTTTCTTATTCTAAAATTTCATTTTTCAGGAGGTACAGCTATTAAATTTGATGAGCAGGGAATCTAAGAACATAAGATCTTAGACCAGGAATAAATTTGGGAACACAAGTGGAAAGAATAAATCTCAAATAAGAAGATAAGTCTCGTTTTCTTTAAAGGAAAGGAAACCAGATAAAAACATTTGATCCAAATGTTTTGCTATTGGATATTCACTTACTGCTCTAAAAATTTTGGTTCTTTTCTCTCTCTCCACTTCACTTTCAGACTTGAAGAGTTTGGTTTTTAAAGGAATCTCTTCAGACAGCCTGTGACATGTGAGAACTGTTTAAACTTGAATTAATTGATCTTAAGAATGGATTATTGCACCGATTGTATAAGGCTTTGTTAATTATAATGACATAAGATATGTTATTACATGGACTCAGTGCTTACACAAGGCACCAGCCTGACTCAAAAGAAGAGAAATGTCTCATTTCAATCAAGCTTTTGAGTTTTTGCTTCCAGCTTTGAGAAGGAACAGGGCTGTTGAATGGTTCATGGTGCTGGAGGGATGCTAGAAGGGCTCAGTGGTGATGCAGGATGTGCTCTTTTCCTCCCTTTTTTCTCTTTCTCCATTCCCTCTGGGAACCTTTTCCTTTCTCAGTTCTCCAGAATACAGCAGCCCCTAATGTCAGGCTGTCACAGAATACAGGTTTTCCTCTTTTTTTACCTCAAATCAGCCTCCCTTTACTCCACAGTACCAGGGCTGGTGTTCAGCCTTGCTGGAGGAGAGAAGGGATGGAGAAAGGGCCTGAAGTTCAGTGCTTAGACTTCAGTGGCTAATCCCCACCTCTGCAGGTACAAGCAAAGTAGCCCATGTGTAAGCAAAGCATGCAGGCTGCTGACCTTTGCAGTCTGTTGCCCAGGGTTAACGACTACTTTAATTACTGCCTTGACTAACTGTGCTTTTCCTGGTGGTTTCCTCACCCAAATATCTTCTGGGACTGGTCATTACCCAAGACAACAGTGGACTAACAGAACCATTAGTTTGACCAAAGAGAGCAGTTCCTTCAGTCCCACTTTGAAAATTTTAAGATCTCTTCTGTATCCAATGATGTAGGTTTTAAAAGAAAAAATTAAAAAAAAAAAGAAAAAAAAGGAAATTGTTGAAGGGCTCTATTTTATAGTCTGTTATTTGACAATGTGAGCTTTAGAAATCTACATACAAATTAGAAGGAGTTGTGAAAACTTCTGATTGATGAGCTGTCTTTCTTTCTGACAATTCTAATTGTTTAAAGGCTGCAAATGTTCAAACACTTAGAAAACTGCAGGCAGCACTCTGCTACCTGACAGCAACCTAACACAGAGAGAGGCTCTCCTAAGTAAATCCTTGCAATGACATGAAGGGATTAATTCTGATGCATGCCAGACTTCCCTTGTATCTATCTCAAGACCTCTCTCTCTCTGTGGAGCCCTACTATCCATTACTGATCTGGTGCAACACCTCAGCACATATGTATTTATTTCTCTGAATACCACCTCTTGAGCTTACAGATGTGAGGACTGAGGCAAGACTCAATGACTGTTGAGTTGAGATCATACTAGAAGTCTGTGAAGATACAGAAAACTGCAGGTAGTTTTTCTGAATTCTGGAAATATGTGTCCATTCAGGGTCATCCATAAATAAATGGGTTATTTGTAAAGAGGGGAAAGAAAACAGCTTTTAATTCTTGCCATGATGCTGTGTGCCTATAGTTTTCCCATAGGGTTAGAAGGAGAAACAAACCCTTCAAGCCTGCCAGAAAGCTCCCAACCTAAATGCTATACAAGACAATGAGCAGAATAGGCAGCAAAGGATCCAGAAGTGACCAGTATGGAGGGCCCAGACCACTTACCATTACCAAGATTCCAGTAACGGAAATGCTCTTGGCAGGCAAGGAAGCAGTGCAGTGTCATCCCAGTTTGCAGATGGAATCTAGTCTGGAAGCCACTCTAAGGTAGCTGCTGCAATGGAGGGTTGCAATGGGAACACAGCCTTTTTGCTTGTAGGAAAATCAACCTTCTGGAACAGGTACTGTCACCCTTAGTTATCACTAGCTGCTACTTAATGCAACCTATATTTGAGTGACTGCCCAGTTCTGAAGTTCAGTGAAGTAAATAGCATACTTGATATCTTAAATATAGTGGGAGCAGGGGGGGAAATCTGGTTGTGTTCATACTTGAGTAGGAATTATTTCTGTTGTGTTTTTAAAGTTTCCTCTGTGGCTTTTAGGATGTTTCCTGAAATCTGCAATTACATTCATGTAACATCTGCATCCAGCTTTTTCTAAAATAATGGTAAAGCAGACTGCATGGTAATTAAAACAATTCTTTCTCTGAACCTTATCTCCCTTTTGGTTTATCAGCTGATGCTCTGGCAAGTAGTTTCTGCCTTGAGGGGTTGTTGATAGATAGGTCACTGAGATAGCTCAGTATCTCAGCTAACTTGTCCCTGCGAGGTCCTTGATAACACTGAGAAAAAATTCAGTGTTCACCACAAACTGACTTTGGCAGTTACCGGTAGTTCAGAACCTTGACAGCACTGAAAGCCTTTGGTGGAGCACGTGAGAAAAGATGACAGTGCAGGGAGTCAGAAGAAAGCATTGGGACTGTTTGGGGTTTTTTTTTTGTGGCAACGGGGAGGCAGATTCAGCGTCACATGGTTGGAACAGCAAGGGCACAGCCAGCACACCCTGATCACTGCCTCAGTGCATGAACAACCTCCCACCTACCTGCACAGTGTCATTAACATGTCCCCTGAATCTCCTGCCTCAGAGGAAAAAGTCCAGACTAGAGATTCCTGGAGGATTACAAAAAATCTTCAAGGTTCAAGAGAGCAACACGCAAGTGCCTGAGCATGCCAAATGGGCAGAATTCCCAGTTACAAAGCTGAAGGTTTGGATACCATGTGACCATGTTGCACTGAATGCTGTGGCTGGTGTGTTCTGCTCCTTAAAGAAAATGTTCTGTATTCATGGCTGCTCCTTGTGCAGTTAGGAAAATGTTCAGATTCGCTAGTCAGATTGAGCACCAACGGCCATAGAAGAAGAGGGTAAGAATCCATATAAACTGAAAATTAAGGTATTTTATCATTATACATATTGACAGACATCACATGCTCCTAGATTTTTGTAATCTACAAATGGGGAGTCATCCTTCTTTTATCTATACTTACTTCTGAACATCATTTAAATTCCTATAGGTCAGGTGGCAATCAGAGAAAAAACAACTTTTGGAGGTTCCTGCTTGAAGCAAGGTAGTTAAGGCCAAGAAGAGACACATAAATGAATACAATACCTGTGGGGTTTGATAGCTGACTTAAATACAGGGTTTTTAAGCATAGACATGGACTCAGCACATGAGGGAAAGAGTCATCCTCATGTTCATCTTCCTGGTTGAAGAGAAGATAGCTTCAGGCAGTCAGCGTGCAGAGATGTTTGGATGAAGTTGTTGCCAAAGACCATCCCAATAGTGCATCTATGCTGTGAATATCACACTTGAAATTAGTCAGCAACAACTATGTCATCTTGATTTACATGCTAATACAGATGATGCAATAAAGCTCTGGAGAGATGGATCCACAGTTAGCTGGCAATAAATTTCTTGGCTTTTATGAATCACTGAAATTTCAAAATTCTCAAGGGCGTATTTCTCTAACTTTGCACCTTGCCTCTTAAATGAAGAAACATCCCATTGTGGCCACATCTGTGACATCACCTCTTCAAGGAGAAAAGGATGCCACACTTATTTCTTCCTGAAAACAGCAGGTGCAGAAATAGAGTTTTGGCCATTTTTCATAAAGATGAGCTATGACAAAAGCTTGCTCATTATCAGCCTTCTGGCTGAGAACAGGCCTATGCTATGGTTGAGAACAAGCTATGTTTCAGGGCCTACTGGGCCCTGAAACAGAGCACTAGACCCTGTTCCAGAAAAAAAAATGGTTCCGGGAGAAATATGAAATGCCTGTTCATGAGATGAATGTTGTTTCCAAGACAGTCCCATGAGAGAAGGTCTTTGAACTACATCACCTTTCTAAACTGTGAAAGGGCCCTGGATCCATTTTATCTTGGAGGCAAGGAAGAAACGGGAAGGTTGAGAGAGGAACTTCTGCACGTGGGATGATGATGACTGGTGATCTCCCTCCTTATGGCAGATAAAGTCACATGTGGGTCTTTTGACATCTTTGTCCCCCTCAGTGTAGCCCTTTCTCACTCTGTTTTATTCCCAGAGAAAGAGTTACAAAAAAATCTTTCCGCATCTCCTCACTAACTGGGAATATTTCGGTGTAGGATTACATAAATCATATTTTGCTAACATTTGTGGAAGTTATGATCACATTTCTGTGGTCAGGGCTGTGTGTATATTTGTTCATATTGATTTCACTGTAACGCTAGCTTGTTGCCCCTTGTTGTAATGAGGTCTTAAGTTTTCCCAGTTGGCCTGAGGTGGTATTTTCCAGATTATGAGTGTATTTTCCCTAAACTGACAGTGTGTTACACGTTGCAGCCCTGTATCCTTTTGCTATGTCTTTGAGGGCTCAGCTTTCATGCAGGTGCCTAATGCTGTTCCTGAAGTTCATGCTCAAATGCAGACAGGATGATTGGCCAATTTCTGCTTCAGATGGCTTCTCCCATCTTTTCTTCATTGCTGCCAGTGTTTTCTCTTGCTCCCCTGGGGACACCAGATGCATCTAATGAGTCCAGTTTCAGCTTCCAAGCTGAAACAGATCATGGACAGCCGCCATGTGTTGTTCAGATGCTTGCATGGAAGGGAGAGATCTCTTCCTTTTTCCTCTTGCTGAACCAATTCATTCAACAAGAACTGGGTTTAGATCAAATTTGCATTGCTTTTAGCTAACTCCAGCCTTTTCTAACTTCCTCCTTAATCTCAAGGTTTTACTGTAACCTAAAATAGGACAGTTACTTTAAAAGAAAGCTGGGACAGTGTAGCTTGCTCCCAGCCTAAATGATAGGACAAGAAAGGTGTTTAAGCCTAAAAGTTACAGGCTGTAGTTGATGAAAAACAAGACTACAGCCAGAGACACGCTTCTCCCCAATGTTGCGTAAGTAGATATAATGCATAATGTACTGCAACATCACAGCAGGTCTCCCAAATTGAAAACAAGGAGGACTAAAAGACTGCCATACCTTGGCTCTTAAATCCCTGAATGTGTTGTCTGTGTTGATTAGTTACTTTGATTTGTGCTTCCCCACACAGCTCATTTTTCCCTTTAATAAGAGTTCGGCTTGTAAATTGTCACTTGGATTGATAGTATTTGCACCAAACAGTGTAATTAGGCTGGAGTGATGGAATATATTACATTGTTTGTTTTCCATTATGTTTATTCCAGATGGCTTTTGTCACTGACTCTTTTTCTGAGCTGGGCTGTTAATAAACATAGGATAAATCTAATGAATTAATTTGCTGTGCTCGGTATAGATCTGTGGTGGTGGCTGAGATGGGCTTATGCCACTGAGTAATGGGCTGTCATTAGAACTACAGAAATATTAATTCTCACTCATATGTGAGAGGGAAACGGAGCCTTTAGATACTGAAGGGTTGAAGAAGATACTCGTTGGCTTTTTCCCTTTAAAACGTATATGCTTAAAAATTAAACTGAAGTTGTGATGAGTTTACAATTGTCATGCTTTATTGCTTCTCTGGAGAAGGGAAGAGTTCTCCCGTATGGCTATGTAGCGGGTACCTGCGTTCAAGCCTTTCATTGCCAGAAAATTCCTCTATGCCCTTGAGCAAGCTTTTTTGATCTGTGCCTCAATTCCTGAACAAATGTTTCCTCTTTTCTGCATTTTAACTGTCTTGTCTCTTCAAATAGAAGTTGATCAAAGTCCCCGCCTCAGCTAGGACTTTAGGTGATATAAAAGTTATTTTAGAAAGAGAACTGGAATATTTTGGAGAAAAGAACCCTAAATGGGATGGAGATGCAGTGTGGAAGTCTACATGGCACCAGGACTGTCTCAATCTGCTCATTTGCCGAAGTGGTCTTGACTGGAGAAAACTCAAAGCCAACTAAATGACATGACAGCAGACCTTGAAAAAGTCATATCACTTAAGGAGTTTTCCAGTACTGGCCTCTTAGCTTTTCCATCAGAAAGGAACATAAAAAAGCTCAGGATGAAACACAACATAGTCTGTCTTACCATCTTCCAAAAGCTTTAAAAGTTGTATTAGAAGAGGTGATCATGGTTGCTGAGCAGTAGAACCTTAGAGCCCTGGTTAAAGTGTACGTTTTTTGGAAGATCAGCCAAAAGCAGATTGTAGCAAACAAATGTTGTTTCTTTTAACATTTCCCACTTTCTCTGAAGTCTTCCAGGAAGCACATAAGCAGGCAGCTGCCTGCAGTACTGCCTTTTGTAAGTATGAGTGGCTTCTTGCATTTCTGTTAACCACTTAGCCATGCTCTGAGCAACTAAAACAGCATCTTCGACTCATGAAGGTAATGCAAGGCAATGCTTCCCCAAGTGGAAGACCAAAGTGTGAACACAAGAGTGTTGATTTGACAAGGTAAGGAAGAAAAAATTGTCCATCTAGGCTCACATGGGCCCAGTAGCAGCAGGCTGGGGAGCCCAGTTGGTGCTGTGACACAGCTGGGTGGCATCTGGATTTGAGCATCTTGTCCTCTGCCAGCCTGGCTGCAATCCTCTCCTGCCCTCACCTGTTTCAGTGGTGTCACTGGTTTCGAGGGGAGAAGGGAACAACAGCATTTCCCCTTATGAAATGGCAAAGCAACTTCCTCTACATATTTCCAGCCATGTCACGGAACTGGTAGTGAAGGATCTTCCTGTTCAGCCTGGTATTACTTCTAAACCAGGGAGCTGGGCTCAAAAATATGGCACAATGGCTGGCATTAGCAACCATACCATATATTGCCAGCTATACCACACACCGCTTACATGCCCCTTTCAGAGATATGTCAGCTAAGCTGCAGCTGGAGAAATAAGACTAAACACTTCTGTTGGCTGGCATTTGTGAAAGTTTCTTGGAACAGGAGTGGACAAGTAAGGGAAAGGAGAAGATGTGTGGGAGAAATAATTCAAGAAGCCCCCAAAGGAATGGTGAGCTGAGAAAGGCAGGGAGGGCACAGCTGTTCTGGTGACTGAGGTAACAGAAAAACGAGGATACAGCCTGCACCCGCGGCACTGGGTGTCCCGCCTGGCCAGGCTGCGAGGCATGAAAGCGTTAACCCTTCTGGAATCGGTACAGGACATTCCAGCGCTTGAATTCACACAGTAAAAATAAACCTCGTGCAAGGCGTGTTGCCTATGGGGTTTATGCTCTGCTTTTTGATTCAATCATTTAGGAATGCAAAGCCCTTCTACCAGGTCTGGGCTTTAACAGCGCCTTTGCTTTGCCATCACTGTCACTGAAGGTGGAGCAGATCTGTGGCAAAGAAGTTCCAGAGGTCCATGTCTGCCTGCAGCCACTCAGTCATGCTGTTTCTATAGGGCCCAGTTAATCTCTGGACTGTGCCGCGGTCTCATTTTTTAAAGACTGAGGACAAAATGCTTTTTCTCCTCTGTGTCGTACCCACCACGCTCTTCCTTAGGCACCTCTGCATGTCCTCTGACATGGCAGGGCAACGGTGAGTATGTCCCACGGAGGCTGAGGGTTTGCTGGGAAATAAGATAAAGGAACAGCCTGCACATCAAATTTCTGCTTGTTTGGTTGGTAGGGTAGCAGGAGAGTTTATCGTCCCTAGCCAGTTCGCCCTGTGTGCAGTGTCAGACTAAAGCACAGCAATGTGTGAGCTGGATGACAGCACTCCCAGGCTGGCAGCCACTCTTTTTTTTCCTTTCCTATATTGGCCAGGACAGGACTTGGCCTTGGTATTTTTGAACACCAATAGATGCTGCTTCTGCCACTGAGATCTCTGTTTATGCTGGGAGGCCTCTGGTGGGAGTTTCCGCTCATTTCACATCTTTCTCTATCACCCTCCTTACTTTCCAGCTGACCATGATCAAATACTCTCGTGTCACTTTTCTCATCCCCAGGTGTTCCTTTGGGTGGCAGGCAGCTCCCCATTTCATAGTTAAGCTTCCTGTGCTCCCCAGACCCACCAGCTTGATTTTTCTTAGAATCCTTGAGGCTGGCAGTACTTTGCGATTATTATCCTGAGAGGTGGGCTACTAAGAAGGCACATGGGAAAAAACATTGTGGTGTTATTTTTCCTCCTACCAACATGTGGAGTCAGCAGGCTATTCTTGGTGACTTATTTCTGAGCAATTCCTATGCAAGGGAGTAGAAGAGAGAGTCAAGGAACGTTGGACCAATTTCTATTTGGTCACTCATTGGAAAACTGGAAATAACCACGATGTAGTCCAATGACTTACCCTGGATTTACACCAGTGCCAACGAGAATATAATTTATCCCACTGGTTTTACATTACATCCCTGTGAAAATGGACAATACACACAGTGTGTTAAAACCTATCTGAATGCTTATTGAGTCCAATAATAATGTTATTTATTGAGGATTATTTAAAAATGCATTTGCATTTTCTTCCTTCATTTCTATCCTACCTTTTTAGATCTTCTGTTGTCGCCATAGCTGCTGAGCGCCTTGGCCATGAAAATGAACAGCAACTGCAAAGTCTTTAGTGAACCTTGTGAAGTATTTGGCACTTCTCATTTTACTTGTAATAGTATTTTGTTGTCATCTTAGGTATTCTTAGTTTTTTCTTTTTAACCCTAGAATACTCTACTATGTTTGGAAATACTCCCTGCAGGGTTTTGAAAGAGAACAAATCCATAACATTCAGCAATTGTGTCATAAACTGAAATTTTATCTCCTTTATGAGAAGGATATCAAAAAATTTTTAGCCTGTTATAAGAAATGTTGATAATAATGATTTAATCTCTGCATTGACGTTGTTAATACCATTCAGGGTGACATTTAACAACTGTTAATGAAAACTGTTTTACTTAAAGATCAGTTGCATAGCAACTTTTGTAGCACGCTCAAATAGAGAAATGTTCTATGTCTATTATTAGGTTCTATCCAGTTCTGCTCGTTCCATTAAAGATAGTTCAGAAAATACTGAAGGCTCGATCCAGGTCAGCTTCTCTGCTTGCAGCTTGCATAATCCCATAAACCCAGTGCACAAGCCTGACTTGATTCACATCACTACTTCCACATATTCATGCGTTGCAACAATGTGAAATGTACTTTAGGTTGACAACCCTTTGACCAAAGAAAATGAAGGAGGAGGGAAAAAATGCCTGTGCTTTCAGTCAGAGGAGTAGAAAGCAGGAGAATGACATCAGAGCAGGAATACTCTGTGGCGCTGGAGGCAAGAGGAGCTGCACCTTGCACCGAAAATTTCTTCAGCCTTCTCCGTTTATTTCCATCTCAGTGGCATGCTAATGTGTTAGCTTTACAGTGTAGCACGCTGCCAGAGCATTGCAACAATTACATTCAATGCCAGATGCTAAAAAAGCTTCTTGAAATATTACTAAATAAGGTATTGTGCATGTTCTACATGGGGAAAATAAGTAAATTCCCTGAGCAGCGAGAGTAAGGGAATCTCTTAAGTCTATTAGCTATTTGTCAAATGCTTGTACTTCTTTATGGTGGTTTTCTTCCCTTTCATTTAATTCTCCAACTTTCAGTCTCAGCTTGATCATTTTTTTTCGAAACTGAAATCATCTCTAATCTGTTATTGCTTTATTATGGTCTTAATTTGAGATTCATGTTGATCTATTTAGAGTAACAACATACCAATATTTCAGTATCTGGAGAAAAACAGTATCAGAAGACTAATTATTTGGAACAAAATGATGCTAAGGGCGAAAATTTAGTACTGCTGCTGGGCATGTTATTATACTTCCTATATAAAGCGTCTGGGTTTAGGATCATAAAACACTTTCTGCAGGTTGCCATCATAGGTAACTGCCTCACACAGTCTCTGCCCAGGGAGGGAGCACTGTACTCACTTAGTGAACTTGGGCAAGCCCTGGCTATGAGTGAGGACAAGTCATGCCTCCCAAAGGATCATGACGTTAGGATCCAAAGCTGGAACCTGAGACTTTTTTCCATAGCAGCATATTCAGCACACGGGATAACCAAATGGCAGCATACCCACGCCAGCCTGGCTCACAGCCTTCTTCTGGAGGGATGTGCAAGTGTCCTTCAGGGCAGCACCAGCCTGTTCTTGCGCCTTGTCTTCCTCCCGACCCATCTCCTCTATCACAGGAGGCTCTTGCAGAAGAGCCAAGGGCCTTCTTGCCACCCACCTGGTGCACGAAGGCAGCCAGGCTGGCCATGCTCGGGTTTGCAGGTTTTACAGCACGTGCTGGGTCTGCTCGTCATGAGGTCACTACAGGGGATAGGCACTGCCATACGGCCTCTCCTCCACCCGGGGTCACGCATGGCGGCCGGTGAGGACCCAGCACAGGGGCACCACAGCCATGGCAGAATAAGAAGACAAGCTGATAAAGCATCTTTTCAGATTTCTGGACTGCTGGCGGCTCCTGAGGCTCGTCAGAGCTCACTGTCACCTGACTGTGGCACGGCTTCGGAGAAAGTAAAAGGGCTCAGTATTGAACCCAAACTCAACCTCTGTATAAACCATTTTCTACGCATCTTCTGTTTACCGCATTAGCTCTCCCACAGGCTGCCAGGATAACTTTATTTGCTGTTTAAAATCTTAAATGGAAATTGAAAAGTCTCCAACATCATCACTAAAATGTGCAGTTGGGACAAGCGGAAAACCTAAATTTATCGCTGGAAAAACAAAGCAGATACTCTTGTGAGTGGTTGGAAATCAGTTTGGCACTGCAGTTACAGCACTTCAGTGTCTTATTTTTGTTATGAAAATTGTTTTTCTCAGCTTTCTTCAAGGTCAATCAGTAATCATTTGTTTTGTTGGGTGTGCTTTGGTCTGACAGTTTCATGTCTCTCTCATTCACGGTCTGATTCCTCTAGTTTGCTAAAGGACAGCTGATAAAACTCAGTTTCAGATAAACCAAAAATTACATTTATGCCATAAATACCCTCTGTGATTATGGGAAGACATACAGTCAGTTTCTTTTCATTGGCAGTGAAACCAGCGTATAAAGCATGCTTGAATATCATTGTTCATTGTTGCAATATTGTTTTCTCAGGGATATCATGCCAAATTCTCTTTTTTCAGTACTGTCCTTATCTGAACCTTTAAACCCTGTCTTTCTAAATGATGAAAAGTAGTTCCTAGTATACCCCATAAAAGCCTCTGGCTCTCCTTAGGGTATTTATATCCACTACACTCAATAAAGATAAGAGAAAAAAGAAATACGTCATCTCGTGACCACAGCAGTCATACCAATTGCTGTGGCGAGATTTTTCCCACTCATTATTAATTTACAATGGATTCCCTATTCTTTTCATTTATCTCCTAACAGCATTCAGAAATGTCTTTGTTTATGGTCTGGCAGTATAAGAAGCCATTATAATCAGGTTGCATATTTCAGTGGTAAAATCACCAAAGATCCTGATCCTGAGGATGTACAAGAGACGTTACCTTTCACAGCAGCTGCAAAGCACTCTGAGTTACCAGCAGCTTTAATTACAAATAAGCAACCGAACCACAGGCTGCACCAAAGCTTCAGATTTGAACCGAAGGTTGCCCTCAGCTGGAGGGAAGCTGGTTGGAGGGTTGGGGTCAGGATGCATAAGCCACCATCCATCAGGCTGTTTTGGAGAGCAGCAGGCAGGCTGTTTTCACTCACCATGATATTTCCATAAGGAATTATACTGCAAGCAGAACAAAAAACATCTTAGTCCATTTCTTTCGGTGGTTTTCCTTTCTTTCAGCTGCATCCAGGAACATTTATTTCAGTATTTTGTAAATCTATCCGTAATCCATCATCTTACTACAACCATGATAGTGGTACAGCAATAGCTGGATGATGCAGGATGGACAGACCAGGAGAGCTCTTCCTTACAAGTAGTTTTTGGGAGTCACTAGTATTTTTCTTCTCTCCATTTGAGCTTTGTGACCATTAATTAGCTGCTCCAGCACCACTGCTAGGCAGGAAATCATTGCCCTTCATATGAAACAGAGAAATTAAGTAAGTTACATGATTTGCCCAAAGCTACAAAGAGAATCATTATCAAGACCAAGATAAGAACTGATGATTTTTTTTTTTAGCACATGGTCCTGTAACGTAATTAGCAGAGGCAACCTCCTGCCCCCTCATCATCTGCTTTGTTATCCTCCACCTGAGAATGGCACTGACTTCAGCAGTCCTTGCTATTTGAAGCTGAATCTTGCTGCTAAGGTTGATTTCCACTTAATAGGATGACTCCTACTGATATGCTTTTGCCTCTAACGTAAACGTTAATATAGGCCTTTGATTAAAGCAACCTAAGAATCCCCTTTAACTGCAGTGTGACCCCAACACTTGATAATTTTTCAGGAACAAGCTGAAGCCCACAACCGCATTTTTTATGCCATCTAGTGATCATAGAAAATCAAATGCCAGGCTCAAACCCAGTACACCGCCCAGCAAAGGTGCCGCAGCTAATCTAGCTCCTGCTCTGATGATTCCTGCCCCAATTAGGGCTGCTTGTGCCTCCCTTTCTTTTGCTGCTCTTCATACTGGTCTTTCACTTGGATGGCTGCAAGCTGTCCTGATAAAACTCTGGAAAGGTGCAGTAAGAAGTGGCCTGAAAACAGTGTTAAGTAAGTGGATATTCTCAGGAGCACTCCTGGCTTACACAAAAGCTGCGTTTCCATGGAACAGGGAACACGGTTTCTTCACTGCTTGGAGAATGTGAAGGAAACTGTGGGGACTGATGAAACAACTGATAAATAATAGTAGCTTATATACGTAGAAGATTAATCATTTGTTTCCTGAGGAGATGGACACAACCAGGAGCCTTGGAGAAGGGAGCTAGCTGATCCATCAGGCTGACCACCGGGTCCCTGCAGGAAGGACCTTGGGGATGGGATTTGGACCTGGGGTTATTTTCAGATACCTTTTTGATTCAGTTCTCGAAAAACACAGATAAAACACTGATTTCTGAGTGATCTTTAAAAGTGCAATCAAAAGAAACAGTCCCCTAGCAAGGGCAGTAAGGAAGGATGGCATTATGCATGCTTAATTAAAAACTGGCTTGGAGGGTTAAGGGAAGCCAGACAGCGCCATCAGCAACAGCGATACTTTTCAGTGGAAACAGCATTACCTGCCTTCTTTGATAATAAGCAACCACTGAACAATGGGAAGAAATCATAAATTTAGAGTGTCTGAAAATAGGTCAGCTCAACATCTAAGATCATGGCCACATAGATGTTTTTGTAAGGCATTTAAGATGCTTTTAAGCGAATACATTTTAACTAAGAACTGTCACGAGAATGAATATGATAGTTCCTAATGCAGATAGAGTTTAAGACATGAAAAGCGTGTCGATTTGTCACAGCTGACTTTAGTATTACATCGAAAGTTAAATACCGTCTGCTAACAGAGGTTTGGCCCAGTGCAGCTAGCAGCTCACCAGACTTGGTCAACATTGTGTCATACTTTGTCTGTACACACATTAACACATTTGGTAAAAATATAACAACCTGACAAGAAAAGCTTCCTTGTTTGGATTGGACTGCATTTGACAAGTCTTTGACAACCCTCGTGGCCCTAGCTCGAGCCAACACCAAGACCCTGGGAAGCGAGCAGCCCAAAGCAGTTGAGTCCCCTGCCACTCTCCAAAACTCCTCACCCACACTCCTCACCTCACGGTTTTGGCAGCGGGACACGTTTCTGCTCCCACCCCAGCGCAGGAGAGCTTCAGACTGATGGTCTCCTCCAGATCCAGCTGTGACAACCCAAGCTTGTCCCCTGTGCTCCCACCGTCCCCTGGTCAGCTAGGGCTCCCCACTCCTTGTCAGACACAACAGACCACAGCAAACAACAGTTCTCTTATTCCCACTGTACAGGCCAACCGGTTTCCTTTTGACTGCAACAGGCCAGGAGACACACTCTGGAGTGCCCAGCCAAGCTGATGCTGTGCCAGAGAAGCCAGCATGGGCAGGCAGGCGGTGACCTCTCCAGCCGTCACTGCCTGAGACGCATGTCTGCACCCTCTTTAAGCTGATGGGGATCTGGGATGGCTGTGCCAGCAGAGCTGCAAGGGCAATAACCTCCAGCGGTGTGGCTTGTAATCTTTATCTGGCACAGCTCTCTACAAAATGAACATCTGTCCACAGCCTAAAGATATGTTTCAAAACTGATTTAATTAGACCAGCGCAAGCACCCATCTGGATGCTTTTAGCGCTTTGGCTCCCATTCACCTAGCAAAAAAGAGTGCTGGATAAAAATTGTTTTCACCTGCTCCAGTGGCAAAGTGGCCAGAAGGAAAGGAGGATGTATCAGCCACGCTGGCATCTTAAACTTTTGACAAATAAGTCTGGTGAATCCTGATGAGGTGTTTTACGAAGTTGCCTCCTGCTGAGATCTCCTGCCCAAGGTGGCCACAGCTGCAGAAAGGGCAGCAGGAGCAACGTGTGCCTGCGGCCATGCAAAGACCAGTGTCTCAGCTGAAACGGCCAATTTCACTGGGTCCAACGAGTGTAGGAATGGTTTACACTGCACTATGCCCTGTTCAGACATTTACTATCTGGAAACCCTACTCTCTCTTACCCACCTGGCTCTTACGTTCCCCTACACAATGGTCCGGGATAGCAAAGCGTGCAAATGCTCCACATATGATTTAAGGCAGTGTTAGATGGGTTAAACAGCCTGTATCTACAAAGAAAGGGAGCCCCAACAGAGCAGCTGCAGAGGGATAGCTATGTTTTAAATTGATACCTGCATTTCTGCAGCAAGAGTCTAACTATATCCTGAGTTTATATAGCTCCTTATTCCAGCTTAGGCCAAAAAAAAATAAATTGGTTGGTTCTAGGTCAATCAAGGCATCCAGTGAGGATCTGGCATTTATTTAACTAAATTATTTGAAGATAAACCAATGCAAGTTTGCGCATAAATGTTGGAAAAACATATCATAGAAATTAAAGAAAAAAATCATCTGTGACAACTGAGAGCACCATCATTTTTTCAGCACCTTTTGGAGGCTGCAGATAACCCAGGTCTCTAATAGATTTTTCCTAAACTCCTAATAAAACCCTACAATTTAAATTACTTTTAATCTACCTCATGCTTACTATCCATAGTTAAAATCCTTTTTGAGAAAAGCAATTGGAATTTTAACTAGTTACAGATGGTGGAGATAAAATTGGCCTTTACAAATCTGTGTTTAAAATAGGATTTTCAGGGAGAGTACTGTTTATGTTTGCTAATGTCATCCAGGCTGTCTATTTGTAAACAGGAGTCAAAGGTTTACAAGCTTTAGCCTGCAGTAAAGGTAAATCAGAATGAGGAAAGCCTGTGAGTGTTAAACCCCCCTGATGTGCTGGAGCTGGTTTATCAGACACAGACAGGAGACAGCAAGGGGCAAGCAATGAGCAGAAGAGAACAGATGCCCTTCACACAATTTCTGGGGTCTTTATGGAGAGGATAGTATTGGTAACTCATCAAACAGTCAGATTGGACTTCACGTTCCCCTGGCCTTTTCCTGGTACTCAGAACAGACCAGGAGGGGAAACAGGGATATATAGAGACGAGGAGATATTTGGGTTTCTGAGCTGTCTGCTGTTTCTGGGAAGTGGTGCAAGTTCATGGGCAAGAGGGACGTCTCCATCCGGCCTCTCCCCACGGTGGGTTTCAGCTGCTGTTGCAGAAGCCTGAGAAGCCTCAGCCGCATCCTGCTGCTTCTCAACCAAGCCTGTCCCCTGCTTGCTCTTGGAAAGCAGATGTCCCTCCAGATGAGAGCACCATCTCCCCTTTTGCTTATCACAGAGAGACTTGCCCCACCTCCTGCTTTATTCTCTGCCTAAATTCATATTTCCCTCCGAGATATCAAAATGAAGCCATGCAAAACCCAGGAGCTGCTGACCATTTGTCATTTAGAACCAGCAGCAGCACCATTTCCATGCACTTGCTACACGCAGCAGGTCTCAGCTGCCCGTCCACCTCCAGGTCTTTGTGATTTTGGGCACAGAAAGAGTTGCAGAGAGCCTTGCTGTGGCATCTACCAACAGGGCAGAAACAGAAAAGGTTTAAAAAAGGATAGAAAAAAGCAACCCCACAGCTTACAGATGAAACTCCAAAACAGAACAACCTCTTCGCTTAATGGGATCCTTGTTTTTGCCAAACTCACTACGTTTGCTAATAGGCGGTGAGTCATTATTGCCCTTCCTCCACAGTTGAAGGCCTCTGGAGAGGAGGCTCTTTTGGCTGCGATTACTTCTGCACAAGTGGTACCACCTGCACAGCATCTCTGTGTCCAGGGTGGAAAGGGAGGACTAGTCTTTAACAGTCCGCAAACAAGGGGAGGGCAGTGGGAGCGCATGGGGGCTCAGGGCTATACCATACACCCCGTGACCTCGCGACAGGTCCCTCTTCTGTAACTGTTGTCATTCTGCATCCCTGTCGTGGTTTGAAGATAGAGCTCACACAGGGAGAAGGGACTATGATATCTGGGCTCGCCACAGCTTGAACATTCACTGCAGCAAACACTACTTCAGCCAGACTTCTGGCAGGAAAAACAAGTTCCACATCTGAGATTTCCATTTAAGGACATTTTCCAGCCACCTTTCACCTCGGCCAGCTGTAGTATCATGAAAGGGGGACAAGCCTTCACACTGCCATGTCCCTGCCGCCAGGCTGCTCTCCAGACAGGCACCCCTTTGTCTCTGTCCCATGTGGACATGGTGGCAATCTGGAGGGACATACAGAGGCATATCAGGATGGCCCTGGCAGCCCCTGGGCTTCATGTGCTGCTGCATCTCTCTTTCCCCCCCCACCTCCATCCACCCTCAGTGACTATAAAGGGAAAATTCAGAGGAATCTGCATCCCAATAGACAAGGAACAAAGGGGGAAAGGGTCTTTTCCCCATACGTCTGTTGAGAGCGGGGCAGATTTTTACCTTTGGGGTCCTGATGCTGTGAGGAGAGCTCGGCAGTGTCAGGAGCCTGGCAAGGAGAGGGGAGCTCTGTGCTGGCAGGCAGAGAAGGAGGAGGAGGAGGACAGGAGGAAGAAGAGGAGGAGGAAGAGGAGGAGGAGGAGACCCACCCCGACAAGGAATGGTGAATGTCATCACCCCGTAACTTAGCCAGCGTTGTGGCTGTGAGGACGTGAGGCCATGAGTGACACTGCTGCGTTCAGCTGGCTACTCGTGGAGAGCAAAGTGAGAGTCCGTATAATCTGTCATTCTGTGGTTAAAACAGATAAATGAGCAAACTTGATTTTGAATAATAATGAGAGACATCTGTATTAAGAAACCATAATTGTTTCATGTAAAGTGTGCCAATGAAAGCAGTATTTTATAGAGTATCTGGAAAGCTGACCTGAAGCTGTCTGTAGCAAACACATGAGAGTTTATGCAGCTTTGATGAATTCAGAGGGGTTTTTTTCTTTCTATAAGAGCCACCAAGGTCTCCTGGAAAACATTATATTTACTTTTCACTACTTTTCTTGGCTTTTAAGTCTAGCAGAATGACGATCACTGCAGTGGGGAGATTCTGTCCCATGTTGTATGTCTTTGGCAGAGACCAGATAAAACAATCTCAGGCAGCTGCATTTTTGCAGCTGTACTTCTGCGTTTTTATTAGACACAATGGGTTTACGCTTGATCTGAGGACACAACACAAAAGCAGTGAAGCTGCTCGACCTACTGATCTTGTATGTCTTTCATACTCTTGCTTACTAATGTTAATGCAGTAGAGAAAAAGAGCAGATGGCTCTTACGATGTAGTGCACCATGTAACCACTAGCATTTGTATTTGTAAATTAGAAACATTGAACACAGAAATATTTGTGGCAATCATAACGAGTCCAAAGTTACTGCTTTTCTAAGATAACATATGAAGGAGCAGATTAATCACTGTCTCTTACAATGCAAGAAATAGAAGGAATCAAATGAAATTGTCAGCTAAAAAGATTTAAGGGAGACAAAAAGGTTTAAGGGACACAAATGTGTTCTGTGCATAATTAATCCAACAAAAATCTACCTATGAGGAATGTCGTGGAAAGCCAGAGTTTAAACTCTTTCTACGTTTATGGATAAGGAGTCCAGAAAGGCTGACAGAAAGCAAAGACTCAGAAAACGTCTCCAGTTCAGGCGACCTCAGCTGCAGAGCCCTGGAAGCAGGAAGATAATCTCCCGGCAAGCATCGCTGCGCACTTCCCACATCCTCGGGAAGAGCGCAAGGACCCTGCCACAGGACATCACTGCCAGAGAACGAGGGATCAGGGCTAGAAGGGCTTTTGGCCATATTTACCAGAGTCATTCATATGTAACATTAATCCCAAAACAGAGACTTAATGAAATGGCTGTTATGGATGACTTCATAATTGCCCCAGGAGAACAAACTGGGACACCAATTAATTTCATGGAGAGGGAAGAGCAGTGGCTTATGAACTTCTGCAGAGACCTCGTTTCATGCATTAACAAAATAAGCAAAATAGATAAAAACTATGAGAGAGAAGCTGTGCCAGTAAAATGGTCTCAAAATGAAGTGTTTCAATATTCTCTCCTGTGAGTTGATAAATTTTTCAACTTTACATTGTGTGTGTGTGTATATATATATATATATGCGCACATACATACATTTAAACTTTCCCAAAGACAAAGGAAAAACAGAAGCCTCATAAGAAATCACAGCATCTCACAGAAAGAAAAGGAGAATTCTAAGCAGGAAAGAAGGGATGTTTCAGCATAGGAGTTTTCAGTTGCAATTATCCTGTTCGAGACATAACATGAATTTTAAGCAATACACAAAATCACAAATTTCAAAATAGAACTTTCTACAGTGCCCAATGAAGATACCTATCACAAAGATAAAAACAACAAAACAGTTTATTACATGCCAGCTTACCGTTTATCAGCTAGAAACAAATCTAAGTACATCTTTAATTCAGGCCATCGGAGAATAGATCTGTATTAAAGAAAATTAACTCCATCGGTCAAAGTCAAATAGAAGAAAAATCTTTAATAATATCTTTGACATAAAATGCATCTACCATGCTCCAGGGCCTTGAAAAAGAGCTAAGTTAGAACAGGAGCCCTTGGGCTGGTAAAGGTACAGATGTATATGTGTATGCGTGCACACACGTGCACACATACATGGTCTTGTCTGCGACAAAATTATACCTTGGTTGAGGGAAAAGCAACTGCCTGAACTGATCTGAGAGACTTTAAATTATAAGAATTTTTTTGAGTTTTATATCTTGATTTCATGCCATAAAACTTAAATAGCTTTATCACTGAAAGGAAAGGTCATTTTAACCAAGGCAAGAGAAAGCTTCTCCATGTTTTATGTATTTTCAACTTTATTTGCAAGTCAATACATTCTGAATCTCCGTAGTTTTCCATTAAAGTGGAAATTGCAAACCCCTTTACCCTAATGGAAACTCGAAGTTAATACGCTCTAAGCCTTGCATGACTCCTCTTTTTCTATATATTTTATTTGTATTAACAGTTACATAAGGAAATTTCTCGGGGACAGATTTTAAAAATTATTCTAGCACAGTTTGTCTTGGACTAGCCAGAATTTCTTAAGAAATAAATTTAAATCAAGGTTTCTGTTTAACTTGCAAAAAGGCTCATGGCAGACAGCTGCCATGGCGTTGCAACTGCAAAATAACGCTGAGTTTATTGTCACCATTGTAAATTCTATCAGTAGATACTTGAATGAGAAGCCTGAGCAAAACCCTAGATACTACAATAAGGCAAAGTCACATTCACTGATTATGGAATTGCAAAGAGGGTTATCTATAATCCCTTTTCTTTTTAAGAAATATGCATGCTTTGGCATAACCTATCACATACCAGCACCTTGGGCTGTGTGTGCATTGCAGGTGCACCCCAAGATGGTGTCATCTGTGGACATGACTCTGCTACCTGCGTGTCCTGTCTACTCCTTCCCCAAAGGAACCCCTCTGGTGCTGTGTCCAGGGAATCCAGCAGATACCCAAGGCACAGTGCACCACACAGCTTAGGGTCTGCCCAAATGTACGTTTACTGGCTATGTGGACTAACCTCAGCATGCTGTATTTGGGTGAGATGTCTCCATCTATGCTATTTGCTACACGGTGGCATCTTAATTGGTATGGATAAGACCAGCTGGATTGGGGACCTCCTAGGGTGACTCTAACACCCCATGATTCAAGAACATCTAACTGAGATCAGGGCAAATTCAAGTGAAAATTAAATTAAAATGGTTGCTAAACATTCTGTGACCTTCAGACCATTCAGGAATGCCCACTTATGTCTCCTGGAGACCCTGCTGAGATCACCCTTAAGCATCACACTCACGCAGAACATAGTTAAGATAAAGCCCACTCCTTACCAGCCAAAGGTCAGACCTTCTTACGGAAGAGTGGCAACTTGACTGACAGTTGTAGCTTCTTCCTGCTGCTCCCTGGAGGAACACAAGGAAACAAACACTTCCCAGATAGGACAGATTTCAAAACCCCATCACATTATTGTTGCAAGAGCTTAAGTGAGAGAACACCTTCAAAGCCAGATATAAATACATGGCACATGCCTTCAATAGAGCTATGCCCAACTACGTGAGGCCCAAATTTTGTTCTTAATGGTAAGTAGGAGTATGGCTGAGGCACTTTTACAAAGTCAGAAATGACCAGTTATCAGACACTAGACCTCATCTGCACCATACCAAAAAACCCACAGAAATTATGCTGAATTCATCCATTTTAATCTCCCATGAGAAAACTGATGTGAAATATGAAATGTCAGTTCACAATTACTTAAGAAAACCAGAATCTGAAAAGTGCTTTTGAAAAAAACCTGCTTTTACATCAGCAGAGCAATATTATCCCTGAAATACCATTGATGTTGTTGTTTAACCGATGAAGAAACAGAAGCATGTAAGATTAAATAATTGCCGTGGAACAGACATTTCTGATCAAGGAACAAAAATCAGATCTCCTGAAAGAAAACTCTGTGCTCTGTTTTCTTTCTTCGTCTCTGTGAATCCGATCAAACACCACTAATAAGAGAGAGATTTGCATTTGATTTCAGTGGGTACAGAATCAGGCTGACAAATGATTATGTGTATCAAATTGAAGTTATCGTATCAGAGGAAAAACTGTCATTCTTCTAAGTGAATTTGTGTCAGGCAAATTTGTGTCAAACAAAACAAGACAAAGTTTTTCTCCTCTCCTCTCCTCTCCTCTCCTCTCCATGACAAAAATGTCACAGTTCTGTGACAAGCAATAGCCCTACAGCTCTTCCTGGCAGTGGACATTTGGGCTGCAGCACCNCTCCTCTCCTCTCCTCTCCTGCTTGTTAAACTCTTTTTAAAAACTTGTTAGGATATATTGCAATTAGGATATACCGTAAGCTATACTAGTTATCAAGACAGACTGATAGACTCTCCAGAGCGCTATACAACAGCATGAGTTTTTCACTTTCAAGGTTTGTACAAATTAGAAAACAAATGAATAATACTTTTTTTTTTCTTTTAAGCTTTTGTCTTGGAGATTTAAAGCTGACTTCCTGAAATGTCCAAGTCAGAAATACAGAGGAAAAAAGATTAGTGTCAGTGTTACTTCAGTGAGAAAATGCTGTGATAATAGATTTTAGATTTTTCAACGTGTTGTAAGAGGATTCCAAACGTTTCTTCAAATGAGCAAGTCTGACACTTAGGTCTTCACAATACATGGCAGTTTCTGTATTAAACAAGAAAACCAAACAACTCAGACTGAGATTCTGCAAATCCAAACAGTCCACCATAGAAATGGTTCTCATCAGGCGACTGATGAAAGCAAGAGCAAACCCTGAAGGACACAAGTTGGCACTGTGGCTCCGGGAATGCTGCAGTGGGGAGAGGAGTAAGGATCCATACAGAATTTAACAGACCTTTGAATGCCTTGTGCTGCAAACTGTTATTCCCATATGCATAGAGCGGACCCATGCTGCCAGATTGGGATCACAGTGCTTTATTCCTCTTTGAATAAGTACAAACTGTCAGAGCCATGAGGGCACAGACATCCCTGACTGTCCCTGCCAGCCTCTCCTGAGGTGTCCCACCACCCTGTCCATGGTCCAGGACCCCATTTCAGCCCAGCTGACGCCCACCCACAGGCTGATGACCTGGTCTGGCCTTGGATTCTGGGGGTGCCCCCAGCTGCCTCTGGGCTGCCCTGGTCCTTGTTGGGGTGATGGGACAGCATCTGGCTGGCAAGAACCTGCCCTGCCACCCTGTATGGAGCTCCATCACTCCCAGCCCCAAGGAGAAGCCAGCCCTTGCCTGACACAAACACCTCCACAAGATATGAAGTTGCAGAACATCAGGTCCATCAACTGGAACTGCAGGTCCTGTGCGAGAGCTTGCTGGGTACCAACGGGGTTGCCAGAGGGTGGGCTTGGGTGGAGCTGGTGTTCCTGTGAAGACTGATGGGAGGCAGGACGCAATGTTCCTTCTGCTCTTCTATAGAAACACAAGTCTTTGTTTCAATAAGAAAACACCATACCATATAGAATTTAAATGGAAGTTTATTTCACAGCTCCAAACTGTTTAGAGCTGTCTTTCTAATGTGCATGGCCTTCAGTCTCACAAAAAGGTCAACCTCACTGAAAATCAAGTTGTTATTTAAAGGTTTGATTTAATCAGGAAAAAGCATACTTAATAAACGTGCTATTACCCAAAAGCAGACATTACATAAATTTCATTCTATTTTTATATCTTCCTGGCTCCAATCTCCTGAATCTGACACAAACCACAACAATCACACGTGTGACTAAACCAGGCCAAATTCTCCTTTTTCAATTCCAGTATAAATATAGAAGTAATACTGTTGAAGTAATAGCTTTGAGGTAGACTCACTCCACAAGAGCCAGGAAGCTATGCTGATTTTGAGGCCAGATTTTTATCTCCCGTAGTGACAGGTTAGAGCACCAGCATGGAGGAGACCACCAGGGTTGACGTGAGAGCCTGGCAGCACCAGAGGCTGGGGACATATGTTCACATGGGTGGCACTTTGAAAAGCACACGAGGTTTCAAAGCGCTGGTGCCATTTTCAAAACACCTTAGGCTTTCAAAAGCTCAAGTTCCACTGATTTAAAGTAAGGCTTAGCTTTTAAAAGCATTTATCGTTTGTGCCAATGAGATACAGCCTCCTAAGACTCACACCTCTAAGATTCAGCTTCACAGCCACAACCTCCCCCTTAAGCGTGAGTCTTCAGTTTCACGTTGAGGCTCTCTCTTTGGTGGTCCTGTGCATGCCAACGGTGCACCAAGGGTCAGAAGATGGAGACCTTGCGGCTAACTCTGGGCAGCGGATAGTGCAGTGCCCTGTGGATGCAGTCCTGCAAGAAAGCATTTGCATGGCCACAGGTTGCTTGGGGACTGAGCCATGTCCGGCGTGCACAGCCTGGGTCTCACGCTGCTGTCCTGAGTGTCTCTGCTGCACAGCACTGCTCCTGCAGATGTACCTGAAGAGACCCTCTTCAGAAACCCTAGACCACGGCAGCCTCTCATGCTCCAGTTGGTACCTCACAGGTTTTATGTTTTATGGTTCATGCACTTGGACTTATGCACCCTGTTCCCCTCCAGATGCACTGTCTATGTGTGAATGTCATATGGGCTTTTTCTGAGGTGGAACTTTTAGGAACTCTTGTAAATGCAGCCCAAAGGTCTTAGCAGCACAAAGATGTTTCTTACCCAGGTATATTTAATTTGAGAATGCTGATTTTTTATGCGTGTTTTCACATGCATGGTTGTGCAGTTATCTTTTGAAGACTCTCAAGCAGGAACGTGGGAGCTGTAGTGAGTTTTTTTTCGGGACTGGTATTATCCAAGCTCTGTTGCTCCTTTCTGCCGTTCTTGGGAGCACGGCTTGGGTAGAATGGAGCATTTCAGAAATTCCTGGGTTTATGCTGCAACATATATACTCTCAGTAATAAAATTCAGAGTGGTTTAACATAATTAAACTCATAATGCAGGGCTTTTACAGTGCCTTCCATCTTCTTAGTGCCATATAAATAAAAACTAATTATTCCTCCACAGTCTTGTCAGAATTCAAATTTTAAAGTTAGAAATTTACACTTTACATTACCTTTGCACTCCTCAGTATGTTAAGGACCATTTACAATATCACCTGGATTGAAGGGACCGCGGTATAATCCAGTGTTGTCTGTTTTGAAGGGACCACAGTGTTTAGCAAGCCATTCCTAGCTGGGGATTTGCCCATGTAGGCAAAAATTCCAGTTGCTCTCTTGGACAAGCTAATGCCTTGCTGTGTTGCAACAGCAGCACAGAGAGACCCTCTGTACACTTAAAAATATTGCTAACACAACTATGATTATTTGCAGCTTTAAAAAGTTTCTTGTGTCAAGCCCCGGACAGATGTCCTCCTTCATGTACCGCAGAACAGGGATAAGAGGTTGCCACTCAGCTGAACATGGCTGCTCCCTGCCCCAGGTCACAGCCTCCACTGCTCCTCTGTCAGAGAAGTTCATAGGAGCCTGCCCCAAATTGCTTCAAGGGGAAATCAACCAGCTTAGTCCTGCACAAGCATTTAAATCACTCCTTTGGTCTTTGCCCAGTTCGATGGAGAGACACAGTCCCTGGCTGGATGCCTACTTTTCTGCAGTGTTCCAGGAAAGGCACAGTGCCTGGGTGATATCACCTCATGAGTTTCCAGAAGAAAATGATGTGCTGGGGGAGGAGTGTCCCTTTCAGGTTCTAGAAGTTTTCTTCTCTGCATGATTATCTTTTTAAATATTGAACACTGTTCTTTGGTACAATACGCTGTCACCAAGGGAGCAACTCTGTGAAAGAAAATCCATCTTCAGAAGTTTCCATGATCTAACAAATGACATTTACCCCAAGGGGATGAGAATTAAGCCATGCCCAGGGACTAGAACATATTCAGCTATAAATCCAGTGACGTTCCCAAGGCTGTTCTTGCTGCGAGTGTCCTGAGCTCACTTTGCTGGTTGGTCCTTCATTCACCCCTGTGCAGTGATTGCTGTCATGATGGGAGCTCTTTATGCACTTTCATTCACAAAGCCCAGGTGTGAACACAAGGGAACACAAGGCAGCAGAAGTCCACCTCCTATGACCCTCGTCATAGGTTGTCCTCATGTGCCTTGCAGTCTGACGTTTTCTTTGTACACCCTCTGTTTTTCCTCTTTCCATGCCATCCAAAACAGTTTTCCCAGTCTGTTCTACATTTTCTCTTATAACACGGCAACATTGGTAAACCAGAACGATCTAAGATAGGAGACAGAAATTCTTCTGGCAAGGGCTGAGGAGGAACTAAGAAGCAGCAGCCTGCCTGAACTGAAAGGCAGTCCATGGCAGATGGGCACACTGCTCTGGGCATCTATCCACATCTTTAGATGCCTACATACTTCCACATGCTTGACTCCAGTTCAGATTCTTAACTAAACCCGCAAATGGCAGGTCATCCCTGAAGACAGCTTGTGGTTTATGGGTCCTGTCTGGTTTGTTTGGGGTTATTATTTTTTTAAATTATTTTAAGAAAATAGAGAAACTTTTCAAAGAAGCCTGTACCTGAGGTGTAGGGACACTTGTATCCTGAGTCTTACAGTGTCAAATCCTGGCCGTTTTTCATTACATTGCAAGCAAACATATTATTGTCTCCATGTTAATTGCCAAATGTAAGCCACGGGACGAGCTTCTTGGCTCTCTGTCAAGACAAATCTGTCAGGTTTCATTTATCTGTGTGTTCTGGTAAAGCTGGCAGCAAAACTGCCTCGCCTGCCAGCCCTCATGTTAAAATTCCCCCCAGCTGAGTCAGACTATCTCACCGATACAGGCCTTGACCAACTTCTAGGGCATTTTTTGTAAAAGCACCTTTCCAAATACTGGGAATGGCTGGAACCAGAGAGGCTATGTTTCAAGTCAGACACTGAGAAATAAAATGACTCCCACTCCTTTGATATTTTGAAAATGAAACACATTGAACTTCTGGTCTTGATTACAAGTGCTCTGTTTTTTCATGAAGGCTTGAGACGTAGTTGAAGAATCTGGGTGCATTCAACGTAGTTATGAAGGGAACTGTTCAAACATGACTGATTACAAACTTAAGCAAGTGATATCGTTAAATGTCAGCATTGCTATTAAGGCCTTCAAGGATTGTTTTCTCAGAAATATTTAGCTAAAGTTCCTTCCCACGGGCTGATTGATCCCTTTGGGCACCATTGGCCATTCTAGGTCTGGGAATCAAAAGTTCAGATTGCTCAAAAAAAGTTAGGTCACTCTCCCCTTCTTACACGAGGGAAGTCAAGAAAGGAGTGGAGATTGCTGGATTGTGTAGCTAACCCAAGGAGATTGGTGGTGGCCAGCTGTGATCTTGATTTCCTTAGAGTAAGTCATGATCTTACAGGTGGAGCTCTGTAAGCCCGGCACAGTCCCCATAACACAAAACGAGCTGGGAGATGCATAAACCTGTGCCCAACTGAAGGTGAATGGTCAATGTAAAATACCTGGGAAAAAATCCATAATTAAGACTTGTATTTTAAATAGCATAAAAATCATACAGCACAAAGAAACTGCAGAGCTTGACATGCTAAACTGCAAGCCACTGTTTCTGAGGTTTTGTAGAAAGGTCAAGGACGGTGGCAAATTGAATGGCAGGTTTGGACCCTTCAGGCATGTAGACACAATTGATTTTTGTGGATCATGTTTTGAGAGAAAAAAGACAGGCATAGCTCGTGAGATTTCAAGCTAATTGTTGAGGGTGTCTCTCTCTGCTTCTCATCCTGACTCGTTACCTCCTTCTCCACCTTGTTTCTCCTACCACAGCTCTCCTGGGTGGGAGAGCTGGGGAAGGTCTGTACATCCCACAGTGGGGATGCAAGGTAGCAATGTGAGGCAGGACAGATCTTTGCTGCTGGAGAGCCAGAGGATGTATACACCATCTTGTTCTGCACCCCTAGGCCATTGACAGTGCTGCAGAGAGAAAAGGCCCAGGAGCAACACTACTTCTTGTCTAGATCTTTTTGCACAAGGAAGTTAAAACATATCTCCTCCTTCTCCTCAAATAGTTGTGCATATGTATTGGAAGTGAATTCAAAGCTAGCAAGGAAAGACAAAAGTAGGAACACAGCCAGGATAACTTGTGCCTAAAAATTACTGGCTTTTGACCCAGCTTTTATTTATAACAGATTCTTGGGAAATCGTCTAGGATTGCTTCAAAACAATGCCAATCAGTAAATTTTAGAATTAAGACTTGCATATCTGGACAAGGGAGGAAGATTAGATCATACACCAGGAAGTATTAAAACTGGGAATTTGCCACAATCTCATAACTCCTAAACTTAAAAAAAATGTTAACGACATAGGGTGAGTATACTAGTAATGAAGTGAAATTTCTAAAGTCTTTATGATAAAGACCCTCTGCCCAGTGCCCTGCTTTGATGGGAACATATTGCACAGAGTATCTGCACAAAGTAGATCATCAAATCATAGAATGCGTTGGGTTGGAAGGGTCCTTTAAAGGTCACCTGGTCCACCCCCCCTGCAGTGAGCAGGGACATCTTCAACTAGATCAGGTTGCTCAGGGCCCCATCCAACCTGACCTTGACTGTTTCCAGGGATGGGGCATCTACCACCTCTCTGGGCAACCTGTTCCACTGTTTCACCACCCTCAGCATAAAAAAAGTCTTCCTGATATCTCGCCTAAACCTTCACTCTTATAGTTTAAAACCATTATCCCTTGTCCTTACTAAAAATGGTTAATCAAGAGCAGTCTACTAAGAGAGAACAAGGAGGAAAAAGGTTGCTTTAAATTTTACTTGGCATTTCCAAAGCATTTTATCAAATGAAATAATTTTGAAGAAAAATCATACCTAATCCTGCCTTTTCTTGGTTGACATTTTATTTGTATTTTCTGTCTTCTCCTCCCTTCTGCCTCTTTTTAACAGGTTTTAAGGATATTTCTGCTAATGCTGCCTGTCCCACAACTACCGCAACAGACCCTACTAAAAAGTTTGTTCCCATCTTTCCTGTAGGCCCCCTGAAGTACTGGAAGGATGCAATTAGGTCTCCCCAGAGCCTTCTCTTCTCCAGGTTGAACAACTGCAACCCTCTCAGCCTTTCATCATAGCAGAGGTGCTCCAGCCCTCTGAGCATTTTTGTGGCCCTTCTCTGGACCTACTCCTACAGGTCCACGTCTCCTGTGCTGAGGGCTCCAGAGCTGGAGGCAGTACTCCAGGTGGGGTCTCACCAGAGGAGAGTAGAAGGGCAGAATCACCTCCCTCGACCTGCTGGCCATGCTTCTTGTGATGCTTCTTTTGATTCTTTAGCTCTGTCACCTTAAAGACTGCAACAAGGTATTAGGCCCAGAATAGCTTTTTTAATGTTTTTCCAATATTGAATGAATCAGATGATCTTTTGGGTTTATGCACAATGGCAGTGATTATGCTGCTTGTGCAATGTGAACAGTGACAGAACAAATTAATCTGCCATCCTCACTTAGAAAAGTTGTTCCAGAAATTATTGCACACTAGAACAGATCAGCATGTCTATCATCTTCCAGTGAATGCCTTGGCTTGCACTCTTGCTCTACCTAGTGGATTTGGAATCTATTGAAATGCCATTTTCTAAACCTGGAATAACACTATTCTAATCCTGTGTTCATATCATTCTCATTATTATTTTTGTTGATGGTTTTGAAGAAGATGATTGTTATTTTTGTGAACAAGAATACCATGTGCTTGCTCTGGTTTTCAATATTTGGGAAAAAAAGGATGAACTCCTGAAATGCTGTTTTTCCCTGAAGAAAAATTATTTGGCGTATATAAATGCCATTGTTTCCTACCCTAGCTTATGGACAAAAGTCTGTATCTTTGAAAAGGACAACCAGAAGCCAGGACTGAAGTGTAATTCATGACTCACATTCTGCCTACCAGTTAATGCTCAGCAATCAAGTATCTCGTTGTAACATAGGTGACTCTTGAGAGAGTGATCTGGGAGGTCTATTCCACCCTCTAACTTCATAAGCCTGGGTGAACTGAAATCTCTGATTTTGGCTTCCTAATTCAGCCTGAAATTTGAAAAGCATGTCCATATGTTATCATTCGCCATTAACATAGCCATTTACCTTTTAGAGCACTCCTCAGGAAACAGGAGGCAGGGGTTCAATGCCGTACATCCTCCCTTGGTCTGAGGAGATTCACACTTTCCAAGAGACTGCTGCAATAACAGAGGCACCTTCCACCCCTCCTCTTAAAACTGGGCCATTACGTAGGAAAAAATGCAAGAGTCTGAAGTCAAAGGGCAAGAGAAGTCCTGATTCTGTGCATAGTCTCCCAAATGTCATTTGTTGCATCCGACTGTTGGAAGCAGCCTTATGTATCCCCCCAAGCCTAAATTCATGAATGTAAACATCATCACCTGAACATTATCACCATTTCCTCACAATCCCAGCTCCACTCCCCTTCCTGCAGTCCCACCATTCTGCTTCACAGGCCCACCACACCTTAATACCCCCAGCCCACAGCTGAAAGGTCTCCGTATTCCCCTCTATGCCTTCTCCTTCCCACATTGGTTCTCCAACCACAATGCCCCAGCCATCTAAGGCACAACCCTATCCCTCATTCCTCCCTATAACCTCATCCCACAACCCCATTCCCCTCACCTTCCCCAAATGACTTTTTTCCCATGGCCTTAGCAGAAACACATGCCCCAGACTAATTAATTTCCTGTAGGCACATGAGAAGAACAGCAGGGGAGGTCTGGGAGCTGGAGAGAGCTTCACGCATCAGTAAGTTACTGGCCAGCCAGTGACAGGAGCAGCTGTGTGAAGGATCTTACTGCGATTTGTAAAAGTCCCGGACATCGGCAAAACCAGCAGTTGCTGAGATTGTTTTTGCTTGGCTTAA
Organism: Rhinoptilus africanus; assembly: GCA_013400135.1. Classification (NCBI taxonomy): domain Eukaryota; kingdom Metazoa; phylum Chordata; class Aves; order Charadriiformes; family Glareolidae; genus Rhinoptilus; species Rhinoptilus africanus. The sequence continues at coordinate 92,081 of VXBO01006267.1, read as the reverse complement.
GTGCAACACAGTGTGGGAACATCTAGCTTACTGATTCAGACTTTCATCCGGCAAAGGGCAGTTTTTGTTCCAGTCCTTGATCCTTAGGTCACGTCTGTCTCTTATCCATCAGCTCCGTGTAAAATGCGTACGCAGTCTTAGGCATGAACTCCCTCCAAGCTGCTCCCTCCTGGCTAAGCGCTTAAAGTTGTTCTTCTCGGCAGTGAGCTTTGTTGTCCCTGATTTAAGCCCTGTGAAAATCCACAAGCTTTATTTGGGTACAATCAGTAGTGCATCAGAGCAAACGTCACTGTGAGATTTGTGCTTGTAGCTAACTACTGCCTTGGAGTTATCATTTGCTGCTCTGCCATAATGTTGAGCATTCATATGTTAATCCACTCTTGGAGGCTGTTGTGCCTGCCTGCCTGTAAGGCTTTATCAAATGACAGCAAAATTAATAGTTTGGTTTCTGCCAATTTGATAGAAGATGCTTAATATGAAAAGCAGAATATACATGACTGAAGAGAATTTTGGAACATTGCTAATTTTTCTCCAACCACAATATTTTCATGCTTTTATTTTTCATTGCCATTGATACCAAGGCAGTTTCTAATTTTCTATTCTGTAAAATGGAAAAAAAATTTTCATAAAGACTGTGTACGTGTATGTGCATATGCTGGTCTTTCTCCTTGCTGAATAGATTTGACCATGCCATATACCAGCTGAAATATGATGAACTGCAAATAAATGTAAGGTTTGGGGCTTCAAATCAATCAGCCGACGCCAAACAGTATCACAGAGAAGGGAATGGGAACAACAATTTCTGCATTGATTCACTTTGCAACTTCTTTAATGCTGTGTTTGAGAAAGAATCTGAGTTTCACTGTAAAAAAAGGCAGACGGTATTTCACACAGATATTTTTCTAACTCATCCACTCCATTTCTTCTTTTTCTCCACACAGAAACCTCTGGACTCTGATCTCCTCGAATGCTATAAATTAGCTCTGAAGGAATGGACAACTCCAACAAAAAACCCCACACGAGTCTGCTGAGAAGCCAGCAAGGGAACTAGACAAAACACCTTGAATGGCAAAATCTCACGTGACCCATGACTGACTCTCTGCTAATGCAACACTAATTTAAGACACCTTTGTACATCAGGTGCTGCAACTCCTCAGCATGTTACTGTTTGTACAGTGGTTTTTCTTTAGTCTCCCAGTATATAGTGGAACAGAGAAATCCAGATTTACATTAATTTTTTTATGAAAACACCCAAATACTAAATATAAAGCTTTAAACAATTTTCTTTCAAGATATCGCAACACGGTTCATTTCATAAAAGAAAACCCAACCTGTTAGCAGCCCCTTCACACTCCATCTGTCCCCCGCAGAGCAACTGCTGGATTTGCCCTGACCAAATAGGTTGAAGTGGTTATTTTTGCTGCGGTCGTCAGGGTTTCCAACCAGGCACTGAAGCTGTAGCTCTCTTACTGGTGTCCTTTCTGCAGGCTCAGCAAGTTTCTGCTGCGGTTATTCAGGCTGGAGATTCATCTGCAATCATATGGGCAAATTTCAAAAAGAAATGAAGGTGTAAGCTGTTTCTTCACCGAAAGTGACTGCTCTCATGGGCACATCCTCCTAGAACGGATATAACTGCCTCCAGTAAGAGGGCTTTTCTCCATAAAACTTACACAGGTCCCAAACACAAAACAAACTATGCAAGCAAAGGACTTTGCATTGAAAAATCCAGATTCTTTTTTTAATGTGTCAAAATTTGGTCCAAAAAAGCTAATATTTGCCAGTTATGTCAGTCTACAAGCCACTTGAAAGAGACAGAGTAGCATATATGGTGAACAGAAAAAAGTTCAACCTGGCAGACTTTCTTCCTTGCCTCCTGCATGGATTCTGGTAATGCAGAAATCCCAGGTTGAGCTCTGCCTGCATAATGCACCCCACCGTCACACTTACTAGATTATTCAGAGCCATCTGCATGTGACTCGAGTGCCATAATATGCATAAATAGTCTCATTTGTATATATGTTTTTCCAGATCCAAGGATGTTTGTGCTGCTTTACATTACAAGTTTTGCCATCTACACAAGCGAACAACCTCTTCAAGGCCAGTTCAAAGGAGAAAATTACTACACCAGATACATCTGTAGCATCCCTGGTTTGCCAGGCCCTGCGGGTCCCCCCGGAGCCAGCGGATCCCCGGGGCCACACGGACGCATTGGTCTTCCAGGAAGAGATGGTAGAGATGGCAGAAAGGGAGAAAAAGGTGAAAAAGGGAGCGCAGGTATTGAATATTTGTGTAACCTAACACAGTAGTACAACAAAGTAAGACCTTTAATCGCCCCTGTTATACATATATATATATGATGAATGTGTGTATGTGCCTGTGTGGGTTTAAGTGTGATGCATGTATATATAGCGAGAGAAAGATATATTTTAGATATGTCTAATATGCATATACTGAAATCTGTGTAAATAAATGTAAATGCATAGCTTTCCTGTGCACAGACACTAAGAAAAAGGCTGGGAAAAAAGAAGCGCGTACGTTGTCAAATAAACAGACTCGCTAGTGCCATCAGCCAGGAATAAGATTACCAGGTATTTAGCCTAATTTACCACACTAAAAATGCTCATTGAGTAGGAGATGTTTAATGCACAAGTATCATTGTATAGGTAGCCACGCTGCTGTCCTTCCCACCAGCAGTGCCCATCGTTCAGTCAGCAATGGACTGACCATGTATAAAATTCTCCAATGTGTAATCAAGACGTATGAAGAAAAGCAGGAAAATAGAAACAAAGGACCCTTGGGCTGCGGAGTCCAGTCCTCTGTTCCAACCTGCCATTCCTTTCACAAACTTATTAGGAGACTTTGAAAGTATTTTTGGGGTATTTTGAAATTCTGATGGTGTTTGTTCAGGCACACACAATAGCCCACACAATCATTTACTGAGCTGGTATGTGCAACAATTAACTAACTTAAAATGTTTTTGAAGGTTTAAGAGGAAAGACTGGGCCATTAGGACCAGCTGGAGAGAAAGGAGACCAAGGTCAGTCTGGTAAAAAAGGACCTGGAGGATTGACTGGTGCCAAAGGTGAAGTAGGTCCAGCTGGACCACCTGGACCTAAGGGAGATAAAGGAGACCGAGGAGAGCCAGGTGCACCAGGGGTCTGTAAGTGTGGAAAGATAGTGCTGAAATCTGCTTTTTCTGTTGGCATCACCACCAGCTACCCAGAGGAAAGATTACCAATTGTATTCAATAAAGTCCTCTTCAATGAGGGGGAGCATTACAACCCTTCCACAGGGAAGTTTATTTGTGCCATCCCAGGGATCTATTATTTTTCTTACGATATCACCTTAGCAAACAAGCATCTTGCGATTGGGCTGGTTCACAATGGGAAGTACCGGATAAAGACATTCGATGCGAACACAGGCAACCACGATGTAGCTTCTGGATCCACAGTGATCTACCTTCAGCCAGAAGATGAAGTATGGCTTGAGATCTTCTACACTGACCAAAACGGTCTCTTCTCCGATCCAACGTGGGCAGACAGTTTGTTTTCCGGATTTCTCTTATACGTTGATACAGATTACCTTGACGCTTTATCAGATGAAGATGAGCTCTGAAGCAGATGGTGTCAAATGACATGCAAACTGGACAACCCAGCACAGGACTTTACCTAGATGTGTGGGGGGCACAAATTGAAAAAAAAATAAAAATCTGGGAGTTTATTTTTGATTTGATAGGAACCAAATCTGAGCTCATAAGAATCTTTCTAGAATCTAAGCTGGACTTTTTTTACTGAACAGCAGGGATATCAAAAGGAACTGTAATTAACAAAAGACTGCATCACTCCAGGACTCATTCCTCCTGAAAGTTATGTTTATAATACTATTTAAACAAATTTAAGATACTGTACATTGGATTTTATATAAAATATATTAAGTTGCAATGTAGAATGGTTATTTTGTATATGATATTAAAGATAAAGTGAACAATTGACGGCATAGTTATCTTTGGTCATTTTAAGACAGGAAATACATTCAAATCAGACAAACATTCATTTTTTTTAAACGGAGAGGAACTAAGTAGGAATGCCTGCTTCAGGATGCAGCTGAACAGGTCACAAGGACAGACCTATCTGATATTTACACCAAAAAATTATATTCATAATTAACTAACCTCCTAATAAATACATGAAGATTTGTACTAGCTGAGGACTGCCCAATGACAGGCATAAAAGAACAGAACAATGGCATTAAACATATAAAATAATTAAAAACTGGGAGATCTGAAAACTTGGAGATAGGCAACCAGTATTCAGTGTGGGCATTTTCAGTATAATTACGAGTAGGTTTGCTATTTGTGGGCATTTTCAGTATAATTACGAGTAGGTTTGCTATTCTTTCAATGCTATTCAGTATCTTTATGAGAAATGTGGGTGAAAATATAAACTTTTTGCTGAAGAAGATTATGGATGACAAAAAACTGATAGAACTGTAACCAGTAATGAGAATAAATTGCATGGAACAAACTGAGTCACATCATTAAAGCCGACTTTCTTGCATTCCAATATGGCCAAATGCAATAAAATAAATGTAGGTCACACACAAGATGAAAAACTGCGTTCAGGAAATCAGTGAACTTGGGGAAAGTACATGGGACATGATGGATAATCAGCTAAATGAGAGCCATCAGAGTAGGCTGTGGCTACAGCCCTTTGAATGTATGATAAATGGAATTACAAGTAGGAGTAAGGAGTAGTTAGTTACAAAGCTGCTACTTCTGTCATTGCTTCAAAAACTTCCTTAAAAATGGGCGGGGGGGAATGGTTGTAATTCTACCCATGTGGATTACACAAGAGATGTAACAAGGTCAGTTAATTTCTCTTGTCAATCAGGTTAAAGGTGATTTGATCACAGTCTGCAAGTGCCCGTCTGGAGATAAAATTTCTGGTAGCAGCTGCCACTTCCCTCTAGCAGACAGGAGCACAGCAAAATGGTATCAATTCCCACTGGAAATGAGAAACCTGTTTTACCATTGGTGGTAATCAATCATTGTAAAAATACCTAGGAACATCATGAGTTCTCCCGCAGTCACCATCTTTAAATCAAGACTGGCAATCTTTAATTGGGTGTTCTTACTTTCCAAGAATTTACAATCTTATTTTGCCCAGCCCAGATTTACAGAAACCCACTGCTTTTATCAGTTATTCAAATAGTTTCCAATGCTAGTTGTCTGCATTGCACAACTCGTGATCCCAACTTATTTATGACCAAGGCGGAGGGAAATTTCTGTGGTTTTTCTGTGTACTTGATTTAGTTAAGAAAATAACAACCAAATAAAATGCTACTAAAATGCGGCTGAGATGGCAAAATGATCACTACGGTTATGTATGGAGCATGCATCTACACACCCTGTATCTGTGCCCCCATCTCCCCAGGCATTACCTCGCCTGTCTTTGCATGCGTGATTGCTGCTTCACGCAGTGAACAGCTGCAAAATCCCATCCACAAATCAAACCAGCTCTGCCTGTACAGCCCTGATTTTATTTGACAGTGAGAGATGGGTGGTAGAAGACAAAAGTGGATTATTTTTCTAACTAGACATCTAATTTATTAGTGTCATACAGGGGCTGCTTCCAGTGAGAAATATGGAAGAGAACACTTACAGGTTCAGTTTATCGCTGTGCTGTACAATCATTTATACATCTGCAAATTAAGCACAATATGAGTGTTAAATGCAGCCCAGTCATCATTTACAACAATGACTGATGGCCAACGCTTCACAGCCATCACTGCCTGTACAAGGGACAAAGACTATTGGCATCGCTCCATGCTGCCTGCAATGAAATTCCAGAGGACAGGACAGACGATCCTATCAGGCCCATGACTTCCAGGAAGTATAACTCAACAGATGCAAGGTTGGACCTATAATATGTATTATGCAACAAAAGCAAGTAATAGAAGTATTTATTTGGGAGTGTAATAATAGGACAAGGGGGAATGGCCTCAAACTGAAATGGGAAGAAATTCTTTACTGTGAGGTTGGTGAGACACTGGAACAGGTTGCCCAGGGAAGTTGTGGATGCCCCATCCCTGGCAGTGTTCAAGACCAGGCTGGATGGGGCTTTGAGCAGCCTGGTCTAGTGGGAGGTGTCCCTGCTCATGGCAGGGGGGTTGGAACTAGATGGCCTTTAATGTCCCAACCCAAATCATTCTGTGATTCTGTGAAGTATTCAATTAAGTGTTTATTTTTTAAATAAATGTGGAAATAGGTTTATGAAATTTCAATCAATAGAAAGTTTATCTTAGAAGTAAAAAGTTGATTTTTACTAGAAATATTTCACACCTTCAAGTTAGGAAATCTCCTATAAAGCCAAACTTAAGAAAAGAGTCTGACCGATTTTCTTCACACTCTACAAAAACATATTTGGTTGTTATAATAAATCTGAAAATTTTCAGATTAAACTAATTTTTCACCATTGAATAGAGAAAAAATATGGCTTTATAGTGAAATGTTCCTGGTTGAATCCTAACTAGAAGCAAACTGCTTCCATGGAATAATCTTGTAGAAATTAATGAAATAGAAAAGAGATATTTTAACCACACCTATGTTGAAAATGACATCATGGGAATAAGTAAACCAAGACTTACTGCTTCCTTTTACTTAATAATTTTAAATTTATGTTTGTACAATCATAGAAAAGTCATTTTAGCTTCCCTCAGTTTTCCCATTTGGATTCTGTAGTTATTAGAAGAGTTTAATATTTTGGCATGAACTGTTAAAAATAAGTAATTCTATTGAATTATTGCTATAGGTTTTGGCAAGAAGAGTCTTTTTACTACATGTATGGACAACATATTTATACAAGTAGAATGTGTCCCTACCCTCATTCAGGATCTCAAGACATTCTTATAAAGGGAATCATTGTTACTACTATTATTTTACTTGAAAATAGATCAGCTTTGATGACATGATGTTTCATTAGGGGCATTTCTCCGTCTCAATTCGAATTTATATGGAAAATATCTTGGGCTGAAGTCTTCCCACTATTTACACCAGTAGGTGGCGAGGTCTGGTTTGCTTTCAAGATGTTGTAGGGTAATAAAGCACAAAATCTCTTTGGGATTACATTTAAAATCAATCAAAGATTTCTACAGAATATATATGTCATTCTACACATGCCATAGTGCCAGATAAAATCAGGCTTCCAGACCAAGTTAGTCATCTAGATTTGTCTGCAGTCAGCAGAGAGAAATTAGTATCACCAGAAGAAACTCCTAGGAGAAAGCAGGTCTCTGCTGCATCACCAACTCTTGGGCTTACTGACTGAGGGTGGAAGAACTCATACAAACCTGAGACTACCAGGAAGCCTCAAACGCGATCAAGAAAATTAGCGTTCCTGAGATTTGTAAGTAAAAATATATATGTATGTATTTACTTGGCATATATGTATTTAAATATACATAAGTAAAAATATGGTTACTTGAGACAAAATGCTCCCACCATCTTTTACTCTTTCAGACCTTCTTTATACCTGGTAGAGTGACATCAAAGAAGTCTTGAGTCACATGTTCCATTGCTGAACATTTTTAACCTAGGTAACTAAAGAAATATTAAACTCCATCTCCAAACTGATATGTTATTTTGAATAAATACCTTCACTTTCTTCACTACCGGTATTCATAACCATAAGGTTCTAAAGATTTTTTTACAAAGCTCAGACAATATAGAGGAAAGAGCTGCTATTGAATATCAGTACTGAAAACACTATCTACATTCTTCAAATCTTTTTAAATCTACCTAACACCACTTATGTGCTTTTGTGACAGGCAAAAATATAAAAATCTGACAAGCAGCTTATTTCGTTCCCTACTGATTATGTTTCATTAGTTGGTGAGTTTGCATAATACTTTATTTTTTATTTATCTTCCACAGGTCACCCACCAGATTCAGTTCATATTTATTCACTAAGACATTTACTGATTAATTCACTTTTAACTAACAGGTTTAATTTATCCATTAGCGGGCAATTCATGCTCTGGATAACTATGCTGATGTTGCACTAGGTAATTTGGTGAGTAGGACTTCTAGTTTTATGTGGAGATGTGGCTTATTTTATATATGTACTTCAGTAGGTGATGAATCCCATCTAAGAAATAACAGATGAGACTAAACAGGAGAAAAATAGAGCTGAGAAAACAATACAGCACAATCTTTCTCAATGAGTAATACATTGCTTTCAAGGAGCAATTTATTCCTTCCAGTATAAACCATTTAGACTTCTGCTCACAGAGCACTTAGAGGTTACACTCATTTCCCTGTAACTCATTAAGTCAACACTCCAAACTGAGGTTATGTCAGCATTTCTGAATTTCAGAGGCATGATTCTTCCTCATACTGGCATGAAGAAAGTCCCAAGAATTCTGATGAAATTCTCAGTCTCTGACATCTGGTTTTATCCTAGTTGCATTCATCAGATCAAATCATGAAAGTTACTACCTAAAGCAAAACAAAAATTAATCACACATATCATACACCTATATTTTAATAGTAAATACCTACAAAGAAAGCCATGTCTTGGATTATTTGGCATTTGGCTTATATCCCTCAATTCTGAGTATAATTATTTTGGTATGATCCAGCAGTGACCTGCTGTATGAGGTATAAGATTTTTCCCCTATGCAGACTGTTCCTGCAGAAGCAATTATTAATGTGAAATTTATCTTACTTCACTTTAAGGTCTAAAAGCTCAAAGATCACTGCCTGAGTTAGATCAGTTGTCAGCTCTCCTGTCATCAGTGCAAAAAAAGAGATGGGGTAAATCTCTGTTTGGATGACACTGTATTAGATGCCTACCTGAAGAAAGGAAGAATCCGGAGACACCTGTCTCTGCACATTACCTGTATCTACGTGACTAACTGAGGTTAGCCTTTAACCTTGAGATGGCAAAAGTTAAATATGACGTCTGCTCTTAGAGAACAATCTGCTAAGTGGAAAAATTGGCGTAATTTAATATGGCAATTTATATGCCTCACAACTAGAGAGAAGATGTGGATTGATGAGAACATTAGAAGTACCCTTCTAATGATGGAAGTGACCTCTTCTCAGACCTTTCGTAAAGTATTGCTCAAGTTCCTCCGGAGACAACTTCAACTGCAGTAACTTGGCTGTCCTCCAGGAAATTCTACAGTATATTAAGGTGGGCTACATAATCCTCTCATGCCTCCAAATTCAACACACTTAAGTATATACAGAATATTGACTTTTTAAGGATTCTTAATTTAGGTGTAGAAAACCTAAATGTATCCTGAAGTATTTCTACTTATACCAAAAAAATTATAAATGTGTTTCTTTTCAAGTTTGAAGCACCTGTCAAAATCTTAAACACAATACAAAACATAATGCAGTATTTGTAAAATCATCTCTTTGAAAGAATAACCTTGTTTATGTCATGTTAACGAAGAGACAAAAATACTGAATTCTGGAAGATATAAATGAACTATGATTCTCAGCAGGCTCTAAAGTGACTTTTAGCAGGGATTTCTAGAAATGAGTGAATTGTATGAAGGAAATGTACCAGCAGTCCCTTTTCTTTATCTGCTTTCAACAAAGCGTCACCCCTAGGCTTGGAAGACAGTGGAAAGGATTTAAAATTTTTTGAGTTGAAGAACAATCTCTTTAATGATCTGAAAACTTGCCTACCAACGATGCTGATATTCCTTCCACGCACCACCTGCATTCACCCGCACTCCGTCAGATGTTCTGGAATGTGAATCCATATTTCTTTTCCATCTGTGACAAATTTCAGGAAATTTTATCTGTGATTTCCGTCACGTTGGAGTAAGGGGCGATCAATTTAAAATCATCAAGATAAGCAGAGTTTGTTCTCCCTTGTTTGTAAACTCCATAAAAGCAAGATAACTGTAGAGTTGCACATAGCATTTGATATTCCTATTCTATGAACACAGCAACACATACTCTTATTTTGTAAATGTTGTACACGGCTTGTACGATTTGGAGGTTTGCTTCTGTTTTCACTTGGTTTTTCAAGTTTTGGCTTGTAAAAAGGCATGGTAGGTAAAAAGAGGTGTGTACGGCAATCCAAACCTTACATTAGTCATTTAAAAACTGTTTTACCACTTGGTGTCTGTGATCCGTCAGCCTGCCTGCCCCTGGGGCACCACTACAAGCTGCCGTCTACCCTGCCTGTGCCAAAAGCCATCCTTGACCCTTGCTGACAAAACAACTGTTTAAGTGTGACACTGTCACATCTAACGAAGTGGAGCTGCTCACATAATCTAATTTGGAGCACTATATCTGCCGTCCAGTGTAATCAATGACATTGGGCTTGCCTTTGTTTTTATAACGCTGACTGAGATAAATGAGCTGTTCTCCGCCCCAGGAAACGTATGCGGTTTGAATTCTGGATGTCTCCTGTGAGTAGAGTCATTGTACTGACATGTGTTTTTAAGCAGCTTTCCATCCTGTGAAGCAAAGTTCCCCCACTGCTCCTTTAGGGTACTACAGTACTGTTCCTGACATAATGCTGTTCACATTTGTCCCTGGTTTAAACTGTTTGTACAACTGTTTCTGTGACTGGAATAAACTGTTGGGACGCAGGCTTATTAGCAAAACAAGATGTTGAACCTGAGTTCTTGCCCAAACTTTGGATGAAGGTTCACCCCCTGGACCATTTACTCAGTCCCACAAACACTGAGATTTAGCAGAGAAGAAAGACTGTGTACTGTATATGTTACCCTAAGAATCAGAGAATCATAGAATCAGTGAGGTTGGAAGGGACCTTTCAGATCATCAAGTCCAACCATTAACCTCTCTTCTGTCACTTCTTTCCTACTCTTGAAGACTGTTGCCATGTCAGGCGTCTTCTAGCTGTGAAAGTTCTTCCTTTAACAATAAAAAATGCATACTCCCAATCTTATCTACTGTATTTACTTCTTCCCATGATCTCCTTCCTACAACAGTATTCAGAAATGGGAAACAATTTAGCCATCTTTTTTCATGTGATTCCAGCTACTAAAACTTTGCAGTAACAGACCTTGAGATGTTACAAGGACTATAAAGACAATTACAAATAGGTCTAATAACAACTCCATTTAGGACCAGCAATGTTGTTTATTATGGTTGTTCTAAAGATAGTAATACACATGTTAACATAATAAATTACTTTGTTAACTATTCAGTGTGGCAGAAAAGATCCTTCTCCAGATTTGATAGGAAAACTATAAATTCTTTTACCTATAAAAATTAGGACTTTTATATAAGACAATCCACATTTCTACAAATTATCTGATAGTACTCCCATTTCTGCCATTTCTGGGAGCATTTAACAAGCAGGTAACCCATCCCTCCACTGCTTCTCTAACCAGGGCTAGAGGATTGTATTTCGCTTTAAGCAGGCTCTAGAACAACCCTAATGAAGCCTTCATAGCCTTCTTTTTTCTGACATAGAAGTATTGAAGTATATTGATAACTTTATAAAGTTATGATTTGTCTTGCTTCTCACTTTAGTTTCAGGATTCGCCTTCCCGACTCAGAATATTTACTGATACATTTTTTAATCCCGGTGTGGCAAAAGGCCCGTGTTTGCAAATTACAGCTGCTGAGAAATTACATCTTTTCTAATTTTGCAGTGTTTCCCATTATTTTTCCCCAAAATGTCATGCTAAGAAGTTTGCTGAGGCTTATGCTGATTTGTAAAGGTCACCTGTAAATAATAATGCATCATTGTCCCCTTGATACAGCTTCAAGATAATACTCTGAGTACTTTAATGCATTGGAAAAGAACTGGCTACTAACCATCTGCTTCAAGGATTTAGCGCACATGACTGATGTCAGGGATTTTTTTCAGAGTGAAATGAATCTAAAAAAATATTTACTTGCTGGAATGTTGGCATACAGTCTGAATTAGAGGTTTAACATCTCCCTTTGGTCAACAGAGTGAGACAGGCTCGCTCTTCCGCAAACAACTGCTAATCAGGCAGTACTGCTCTGAACCACACACATCCCAAGAAGAGTCTGTGCCTCTCCTCTAGTTACAGAAGAAGAACGCAGAAATTATGTCAGATAAATTAGCAAAGTTAGGTACATAAAGTTATGAGGAGTGACTATCTTTACTGGATTTCAATCTGAAATAACCATCCTTGATCCCGCAAAAATATAGTATGGATTTTTTTTTTTTTCCCAAGTCACTGCAGGAACTGAAATGCATCCCTGCCTGCAGGAACTGCAATCACTTCATCATACTTTATTCATGACTTTCCCTTTTACTGTAAAAGAAATTGTTGACAAAAAAAGAAGTCTTCCAGAACTGTTTTAGTGGCTTGAGGAGGAGAATCTGACTCTTTCTCTTTAAAAAGCAAAGCTGAGGCTTTGTTGCTAGGAGGAGCCTTGTGCTTGGCTCTTTCCGTACTGGGAAAGCTGCTGTGTAAGAAAACTCAGGTAGGAAACAAACATTTTTGTTCAGATCTGTTTCAACATCAGAGCATTCTGAGTGTTTTCATGAATGAGACAGATTTAAGAATCCAAAATCCTAAAAGTTGTTTTCTAGGTGTTTTTGATGTAGTTATATTTTTTTTTAGAGAGAAGCGTGAGAAACTTCACTGTGTTTCTGTTGTCAGTTTTAAGTGCTTTGGAAACAGTCTCTGAGCTACTGGAGAGTCTTACAGTTCTGGCATCCAGTTGTTTATTACATTTTAAAGTGTCTGCTATAGAACTTAACTTCAAGAAATGCCAGAAAATTGTTAAAGAAAGTGACCATAAGGCCCTTCTGCTAAGCCGTCAGTGTTCTCCATTTACATGTGCCTTTAGGGAAGACTGCTGAAGTTTGATATATAAAGCTTTATACGAACAAGAGATTTATGTGCCAAGGAATAAAAATGCTGCCGCTTCTTGCAATGCTGTATTTTTTGTGCCATGAGGAGGGTATTTGAACCCTGCCTGCCACAAGGAAATGTCGCCGGTTTTGGGTAGATCCCCCTTAGCCCTGGTGCAAGACACTTACTGAGGGAATTAGTGCTGAGGCGAATGCACAGGTGGTTTGGGAGACAGTCACATTTGTCTAAGAAAGCCACTCATTTAGGGAAAGTTCAGCTCCCTGAGTTAGAAACCTGAATGTCCTTGGGGCTACTAACTGGTAAGGGCTAAGCCTCAGGCAGGAGATAACCACATTGCTCCTCCTCTGCTTCCTCTCCTTTTTTATTAGGTATCTCCTAAGAGATAAAGAGGAATATGAAGACGACTCTTCATATTCTAGCCTGGGCTGGAAGCATTTTTTGAGGCAAGTACGCACAAGCCTGTACATACCCAGTACAAAGAAGTGATAGGGAAAGGACGATGACCTGTGTAGGGCTCAGTTAGCCCCTCTTGCTAGAGGAGATTTAGCCAGGTATAGAAAAAGACCCCATGTTTTACTCGTGTGAGTTGCTTCATGGGGAATTTTGAAATCCAGAATAAACTATGCTGTTGTGAGTTACTTCAACTGTTAGGTCAGTACATCGGTGCTCACGTTTTGCACTGGTGCAGCTACATCGGTGAAAGGTTTGTCCAGGGAACAAGTACGGCCGAGGTCATTTCCCTGTCGATTAAAGGTAAAGCAGGACAGGAATCTGCAGTAAAAGTAGCAACAAATTGAGTTGTACAGATAGAAATTTAAAAATTTCCTAAATGCTGGTAATCAAATACAGCAACTTTCAGCGTTTAGGGTGCAGAGGTTACATGGAATGTATCTCCTAACATTTATGCAGATATCAAAGCCTGTCTCTCATGAGTAATTCCTGCGTTGCTTGTGACAGCCAGGTGCCAGCCACTGACCAGATGAACCGCAGCGAAGAATCCCAGAGGATAATCATGGAGGTTAGTGTCCAGTCAGCTGAGGCAAAAATGGCGTACGATCATTTTACACTGTATATATGTAAGATAGAAAAGTGAAGTAAGTCAGTCAAGAGTGTCTTGCAAGCTCTTGTTAACCCTCTATCAGTCAGTACCAGTGTACCTGATGGAGGCTTGCACAGTAACCCATTTCTGTGCAAATACATTGCAGCCATCGATACCATATGCTGTGAAATAGGCACCTCTAATGTGTGGCTTTTATCCTATTTCATATTGATCCAACACTTCGTTGATTGAATTATCTTCAAATGATTGGTTAAGTATATTTAGCCTTGAGAAGGTTGAAAAAACTGAACGTTACCATTTTCTCATCTGTAGAAATGCTTTTGAGGTGACCTTGTTTAAACTGCCTCCTGCGACGTCAATGAAATCTCAGAAGTGGAAAAAAACAACCCAAAAACCTTTCTGTGCCATAAGAAGATATAGACAGACATACAGATAAGGCAATATGCTTTATAGCTGTTAGTAGGCTTTAATCTTGCTAATACATAGCAGTGCGTGCTAACTTCAGTCAGTGTCACGACTGCAGTCTACCAGTGGCACCAGTGGAACATGCAGATAGAGATAAAATCGATAAAACGTTTCGATAGACCAGGGGGTATCTCCGTGGGTCTGGGGACAAGGCCANCGCTCCCGCTGCACGTGGGCCTGAGCCGGCGGCGGGCGCGCTAATTACTCCTGCCCTTGGAGCGCTTCGTTAAGCTCGCTCTTCACGGGCGGTGGTAGGGCAGGGGCGGAGGGGGCTTTGTGTGGGTCTGTTGTGTGCCAAGTCAGCCGGGAGCGTTGCGTGAACGGTCAGAGCGCTGCGCTCGAAAGAGGTGTCCCCCCGGTGTGCCGGTATGGATGGGTTATGAAATGCCCTTACGCAACATACACATTTTTCAAAGGCGTTCGTGTAGACCTGCAGTATTCACATACTTGAGTGTGAACCTCGTATTTCATGCTTGCAAGTGTTACTCGTGCTTATGGTGGCATTTGGATTTATTGATGGGATATTTTAGCTGTCCTGTTGTTGCCAAAGGCAGGCCTGTGCATTGTTTCTAAAATAATTGTTTCTTACTGACTTTCTTACTGTGCGAGGCTAATTACTGACCTTCTTACTGTATAGAAATAGTTATTCACTGAGCTGATGTTACAGATAGTGATAATGAGGAGACAACCAGAAGTAGTTAATCCCCAAGGATGGAATAACAAGAAGTAGTTCATCACTCCAAGTTCTTCTATATATCAAATACGTGCTCCTATACCAATTAGAAGAGAGTTATGGCTACTTCAAAGAACCTTCTCAAGAAGCTAGCAAACTTACAGCACACTTTTACTGTCCTGAGATGACTCAATACCTTAAAATGATAATGTGAGGAAGGGTCTCCTTACCCAAATGACCACCGAGACACTCACGCCTGCGCAGAAGTGTTTTGTCGACGCAGCAAAGTTTGATACGCATGGGTAAAAAGGACTATTTGGTCATCCTGATGAATATGTAGGCCTAGGTGGAGTTAGGTAGGCGGAATAATGAGAATATTTTGTGTATAAATAAAGGGTGAATACCCTGGTAAGGTGTGCTAGGTTTGTGGGTTTTCGCCCTAGCACCCAATGTCAAATAAAGCAATATCTCCTCTCCAAACTACTTTTGGTTTCGAGGGCTTTTATTTCAGGTAACACTGTGTGAAATACTCTGCTCACAAAGTATGGAGGGCGAGGTAGTGGGAAGCTGTTAGAAGGATTTACATATTTGAATGTGAACCTCGTATTTTGTGCTTGAAGTGTTATGGTGACGCATGGATTTACTGATGGGCTATTTTAACTGTCCTGTATGAAATAATTCTGCTCACAAAGTAGGAGAGGGCAAGAGCGATGCAGGGGGAAGCTGTTAGAAGTGAATGTCTAATTGCAGGCTTGGGAAGAATGGAAGCTGTGGGTCCTTGAAAATTAATCTCCAAGTTCTTTGGCAGAATCTCTGCAATATTCCTGTTAAATACTTTAGGCAACATTAATGTTGTAGATCTTATTGCGTGGTTTCATGGGTTTACCCAAATAGGATGCATAAAAAACCTAAATTAAGAACAGAGTATTAAAAAGTCAATAAAATGAAACATCTAGGGAAGTATAAACATGCTTAGTTTTTTCATCAATATCAAGGTTTATCAAAATAAAATGAGTGCATTATCGTTAAACTCATTTTAGCAAAATATGGTATTTGTTACAGACGTCTACAATTTAGGGATGTTTCCAGCCCTTTCAAGGTCTGTGTACTTTTCTTTTGAATGTTTTTTGTGTCTCACTGTGCCAACTTATGCTAATAAGTGATACGCTGTTGACAGATGGAGTCCAAAGAGTTTTCGGAATTGATTGCATGGGGAAATCAAGAGACACCCTCTAGTGATGGTTGTTTTCTTTTACAGAAGCTCATTTTCCAAGAATAAACAGAACAGCACAGCAGTACTCTGAGAAGAAAACTAGCCATTAGTTCCCTTATGTGATAAATGTTTTGTTTCCTTACGTATTTTGCTCTGTTACTTGTTCTTGTTGCTGCTTCTGAAATCCCTGTTATTCTGCTAATTTTGTATGAAGGAGTGAAAAGTACTGCATGTGGTATTCTGAACAGACTGTGTCATTGATTTACTTAATTGCAGTATAATTTATCTGTTTTTTTTTTAAATTACATCTTAAATTTGAGAAAGACCACCTTGAGCTGAAGTCTTCATGCCTGTATCCAAAACTTTTTTCGATTTTTTTTTTTCCCTTCAAAATTCAGTCTGACAGATTTATAAATAATTTAGATTTCCATCTGTATATTAAACTTTTGAAAATGCTGAGACTAATGTCTGCTAATTTGTTGCCCAGTCATAAGCTAAAAGTAGGTTTCTTTTTATTTCCTCACTGCCTTTACTAGGCTGAAGATCTGTGTATGAATTTCTGCTTATCATTGTCTTGCCAAGCCATAACTAACCATTTAAACAAAGTAATAAAACGTAACAACACTCCCCCAAGCCATTTTTTACTTTGTCATGGCCGTCACCATATTTGTTCATAGTTTATGTTAAATTTCTGGTGTTAAAAGTATACACACACACACACCTTTTTATGAAGAAGGAACTGTATTTTAACACAAGTGGGAAGCAGGTAATGTTTATGGATTTACCAGTTTGTGATGTCCCTCAAACCGTTGGTTTATTTTATGCTAGCGTGGTATGATTATTTTCTCATTCTGGTCCCACTATAGCAACCTTAGCTTGAAACATATCCATCAACTATTTCTTCACGTAATGTTCATCACAGTCTGTGTTTGTCCCTACTACCCTTTGAAGCGTTCAGCCAGTCTCTACTATTTTTTAATGCGGTCCGTCTGCAGAAATGTATTATTTCACTGTAACCTAATTATGTGTGTACTTAGATTCCTATATACCTTTCTTAAATGGAGACACTTGGCTATATGTCAGTCCACTAGTCAGGCTAATAAATAAGAGTTGCAAAAGAAGAAGTGCTTTAAATAAAAAGCCCATGTCTGATAGTTATTCCCTTGTGAAGCCAGGACAACTGCAGTGGTAGAAAATCTTTTTCTTCCTTGTTGGGTGGGTTTTTTTGAATTTGTATAGTTATTTGGTTGTAATTTCTAGAGTGCCTTACTATGCATTTGTGCAGCAATTGTACCATGAAAAATACGAAACTTTTTCTAGGATGTATGACGGAGGGTTCCCTATTTTCTTTCAGGTAGCTGATGCTTGGTCACAGCATAAATGTCTATGTGTCTGCTTTCCCTTGTGCCTGGTTTCTGCGTGCAGTTCAGATACAGGACTAGTGTCGAGATACTTGCAGCCGTTCTGGGACTCTGTCAGTGTGGAGAGCTTTGAGTCGCACAGAGACCCAGTGGACTTGGGCTCCTCCGAGTGCAGGGGGAATCAAGGGAGAGAGTTATTAGATGACATTTTCAGTTTTTCAGTTCGGCTTAATTTCAGCTTGACTATCCAGCAAGTTTATTAGATCTGACGGAAGTAAAATATGGAACCATTGTAGGATAGTGACACTTCCAATATAAAAAGTGGTGTGAAATTTTTTGATGCGGGCCTGTAATGGTGATCTTGTGAAGTAACGCTCTCAGTATTATTTTTTCACTTCAAAAATATATTTGAAGGTGAACACAAATTAGTTGGCTGTAGAGCCCATTCACATAAGCAGAACAATAGTATATGTACAGATAAATAAAGCAACAAAAATATTTTTGTGGCCTTTTTTTCAAAGAAACACATGATCCCACAATAATTGATGCATTGAATTAATTTTACTGCAACTATTAAAGCCTTAAAATGTTTTCCATTATGTGTAGAAAGGATAATTCCCCTGTTGTTGCAAGGAACTGATTCATTCATAAAGAATTCAGCATCCAGAGCATCAGTTCTGATGCTTTAAGAGGTGCTTAAAGTAGCAACAGATAGTTTCTGTGCTAATTTTGCAGGTTTACTCATTCACTTTAAGGTGGCTTGTCTGGAAACATCTACAAGCAATTGTCAAGTATTTCAGAAGATCAAAAGCAGATTCCAGTCTGTTGCTTTCTAGTTTTCATTTATCAGAATGGAATTGAAATAAAGCATTTGTTCTGATGAAATAGAATATGTTTTTGCATGCTAACTGAACAGTATACTATGGTAGAAAAAAGCCACGGAAGAAAAAATCAAAAGGTAACTTAGACAAGCTTCTCCCCTTAAGTCATTTCAAGTCTTGAGACCTGTTTTTGAGGCTGTTTTTTGCTGGCTGGGTTGTTTTGGGTGTTTTTGTTGTTTTTTTAATTGTGGTGTTTTGTTTTGTTTTTTGCTTTCAAACTTGCATCAGTGAAGATTCCATAACTATTTAAGGGACTCAATTCCAATGCTAGAATACCCCAGAAGTTAAAAGTTTTTCTAGTGTGTAACCACCTTCCTTATTGCAATTAAAGTCCATCATTTCCATCTCCATCAGACACAGAGAGTCTTTATGTGTGCAACAACCTTTTCTGGACTTGAAGTTGTAAAAGATACTGAGGTTTTTTCTCCATTCCAAAATCTCTTCAACGTCAATCTTTGAGCAAATGTGACTTCTCAGAATTCTTGCCTGCATGTTTTATACACAGATAGACTTTAATCCATCATTCAAACCACTAATAAGCATTTTAAAGGCATTAGGTTGAGGCAGACTCTGAAAATACCTACTCAGTTTGAATTTATTAACTGTTACTTGCTTATCTTTTCAAATGTGATTTTCCAGTGACTTGCATGAGTCCCATTCCCCCTGCCCCCCTGTCATTTCATAAAAATATTTCCTGTTGAGATACATTTTTTATAGGGCAAGCTCAAAAGGTGAGATATATACTTTTTCCATTATTCACAAGAATGGGTAGAATATATGTTGAGGAACATTAAGTTGGCTTGATAGGTCTTGATCGTGGCTAATGTGGCCTTCTGATGCATATTGTTTTACTGACTTAAATATTTACAAATAGGCTGAGTCTTTTTTGTAGAGTTGAAGTTTGACTGACTTCTGTATGTTTCTGCAGCTTGCCCTTTCCCGTTTCTTAAGAAAGGGTCTTGCCCAGGGTTTTGGAACTTGCCTATTCTCCATCACTTCTCAGAATCACTGAGAGTTATGATCTTGTTGCAGCCAGTTAATTATTGGATACCCTGCAATGATGGTCTTTAATTAACCCAGTCTGATGAATATTTATCTAGATCTTGTTCTCTGTTTTGTCATTAATTCTTGCCCTGTTCTTACTCATACTGCATTCCTTGTTGGAAAAGACAAAATGCAAATAGACTTTCCTGTGTGTCATCTCTTAGTGTCTCTACTGAGTACTTGCTTATTTCTGTCTCTAGTAATCCTCTTGTTAAGGAAGTGGTTATGGGATGCTTTCTTTTCTCTTACTTGTCTCATGCTAGTGATATTCACTTTGTGCCTTGTTTTTTTCTTTTGGAAGTTTCCAAATACAATGAATGCTACTTTGTAAAAATACAGGCAGTAAATTGTGTACTTTGAAAAGATTACGATTCTCTCAAATCTTTTGATGTTTCTGAGTAGAATCAGTATTAGTGGGATTTATCTTAATGTTTTTTTCTTTTCTAAATGACAGTGGACTAAGGTCATCCTAGAAATTAGATTGCACTTTGAATTTGTTATGGCAGGTAGCCTTTAAATTTTTAAGTTGTATATTCAACATACAGTATTTTGTGCTGCCAGTAAAGCTCTTGGAATAATATTGAATCAGCTATAATGTGATATATGTTGTGTGACCTTACCTCCTAAGCCCTTACCCTTTGCTGGTTTATCTCCTTTTCATGAATTTAATGCCTTATATAAACCTGAAATCACCCTTTACTTAGACCTTGGCAAACAATGTTCTTTTGTAAGGGCAAAGAACAAACCAGTGTTTGGCTCAAAGAACTGACAAATAATGTAATTCTTTAAGTGGAGATAACTAGAAAAACTTATTTATCTAGAATGTCATGTATTCACAAATTAAAAATTAAAGAAAAGAAAACAACAAACCATGCTCTACAAAACACATGTGCGAAAAGAGCTACAGTTTTCTCCTGCTAATCGTCTTACAGTTGTTCCAGTAAAAGTACCAGTGCGTCCTGTGTGGAATGATGGAGTTCCTTCTGGAAAGACAAGCTAGTTATAAAAGTTCAGGAGAAGAAAATAAGATCTGAAGATTCCACATATAAAAAGGGACATAAGGCATTTATCTTTAAAAAGTTAATGTCGCATATATCAAAGTCAGTTTCAGTAAGCTCCTGACTATTTCCAGGTGAACTCCAGGGCTCCAGTGAGACTGAAGAGGTCTGTGCAGATGGGGAGACAATTACGTAGCTAGAATCAGTTTTGCTAATGAAGAAATGAGTTAGGTCTTTCAAAAAGAAAAATACTTAAGTGATGATTTTCTAAGCTGCTGGGTATATAAAACTATGTTTTCAGCTAAAAATATTCTGGAGACTTTTGTAAAGAAGATAACTTTGACTCTTTTACAGTGGTAGTGCAATCCATGAGAGGGAGATGGGTACCTTCTCAAATTACCGTGCAGAAGACAATGATAAGCATGTTTAATACATAAAGCTGCTGGAAGTGTTGCCATTTGTTTAGACATACAATCTCATTTATATTGTACATTTAAGACATTTCTGATTTGTATTTATATGAGAGGATGGGTTGCAGAATCCACTCCTTTGTATTTCTGACCCCAAGAGGGTAGCTTCTCTATAAACAACTGGATAATTATTCATTCTTTATTTAGGTATCAAGGAATGCAGTAGGGTACAGGGTTGCCCATCTAATATTTACTGAATCTACCTGAAGAAATCATAATCTAAGGGGATCTGATATATAGAAGATGAGGGGGAGGAATGCCATCAGTCCTTCAAAGGAGAAGGAGGCCCTGATAGGTTTGGTTATCAAAGATGCTTTCTCAGTCAATTTTATTTATGGAAGAAAAGCCTGGGCTCTTGGGCAGCAGCAAGTTAAAGGCTGCAGCAAACTAATTATCCTTTTCCACAATCACATGATTACTCAAGTCAGTGTCCAAAACTGGTATTTACTGTCTATCAAAAAAATCTAAATATATGCCACTGATTTAAAACTCAGATTTGTGTGTTTCATAGGACTAGCAGAGAATACTTGATCCTAAAGGATGCAGAGTTTTGATGAGTTCTTGGGGTTGGTGGGTGGGTTGTGGGATTTTTTTGTTTGTTTTGTACCAGGGGGTAAGCCTCTAGTGATTGCCTTCATCTGGACTTAGCGCTACTGGTCACAACCCTTTGAGCCCAAAAGTTTAGCCAATTTTCAGTCCACCTACTTATGTAGTCCATATTTCATCAGTTTCTCTATAAGGGTGTTACAGGAATCAGTGAAAACCAACATCCACTGTTTTCTCTTCATCCATTAACCTGATTATCTTATCATGGAAAGTTGTCACATTGATCAGGTAGATCAATGTTTTTCCCCTTCATAAATCCATGCTCATGACTCCCAATTTTCATCTTGTACTTAATATATTTGGTACTCGTTTCCAGGATTATTTGCTCCATCACCTCCTTGGGCATCAAGATGAGGCAGACCAGCCTGTAGTTCCCCAGATTCTCCTCCTTGAAGACAGGAATGATGTTTTCTCACTTCTAGTCCTCAGGAACCTCCTTTGATCATCATCACAATCGTTTAAACATAATTGGCAGCAGCCTTGAGGTGACGTTGACCAGCTCCCCCAGTACTTATGGGAGCATCCCATTAGGACCCATGGATCTGCGTATGTCCAGTTTGTTTAAATGTGGCCTTACTTGATCTTCCTCTACTGAGGGTGAGTTCTTGCTGCCCCAGGCTTTTTCACTGGTCTCTGGGGACTGTTAGTCCTGATGGCACTAAAATCTGAGATGAAGAGAGCACTGATTACTTGGCTCTTTTCTGTGTCCCCTGTTACCAGGTCCACTGCCCCATTCAGCAGCAGGTAAGCATTTTCCCTAGCCTTCCTTTTGCTGCTAATACACCTGTAATATCCCATCTTGTTTGCCATATTCATGACCATATTGCCATATTCAAGTCCAGGTGGGCTCTGGCTATTCTAAGCCCATCCCTGCATGCTAGGACAGTGTCATAGTATTCCTCCCACGTCTCCTGTCCCTGTTTACATCTCTTGTAAGTTTTTGTTCTACTTGTGACTTAAGTTAGTTTATCCACGTAGCCTCCTGTGGGTCTTGCTTGACTTCCTGAGTATGGGGACAGATTGCTCGTGAGCTTGGAGGAGGTGATCTGTTGACTGCAGAGGGGTGGCACAAGTAGAGCTGCGAGTAGTTTGTGTGTGAAATGGGAAGTTACGTGATAATGCTGCCGGTCAGACATGGGACACGGTAAAATGCATCTTATTGTCTTGATTGTACTAGAGCTGTAGCACAAAAACACCGCTGCAGAAATTTAGTATTTTGTCACTACAAAAAGCAGGAATGTCTATGCTGAAAAGTGAGCAAGGCTGTAAATTCTTTACTGTTTTGATCACACCTGTATCAAGATTCAGAGCACATTACCATTCAAAATTAGATGCAGACAGCTCTGAGTAACAGGTTATAAAATGCCAGGTAATTCTTTACATATTTTTAATAGAAAGAGTGTGCATATGCTTTACTTAAGATGGTTCATAGTGTATAATGAAAGGTAGATCCATCACAGATAAATGCATTTAAGTGATAGTCTATAAGTCTATCTGAATTCCAAATAAATGTTTCGTTCCTTCACATTCTCTCATGCAGGTTATTTCTGTTGTAATATGGGACTCGGTATGGTATATATGGTTTTATTTTACATAATTTTTAGTTTCTTTCAGAAAATACTTAATTTAAACATGTTACTGTTTTTTCTCTGTTTCAGAGTTGCCACCTGTTCCTTCTACATCAAGGACAGACCCTGCAGAGTTTTCTGTTAGGGAGCGAATGAGAGAGAAACTAAAAGCAGCAAGGGTGAGAATCTTTCAGAAGTCCTGTTTGGTTAACTTTAGTCTTCTAAGTACCACCAGCTTTGTTTTGCTTGCTTAGTGCTACGTGAATCTCAGTTGAGATACCTGCTTTTTTATGTCTAGGGCCAACATAATACTTGGTTCATCAGTACAATTTCCAGCTTATTTCTATTGCTGTATTTTTTCTAAAGTTTACATTTAGTGTGTTTGTAATTATATAAAGATTGTCTTTGTTTTATAATTCAGATGATACAGTCATAACAAAATCCTTCTGTGTTTTTGTTAAAAAGATACATTATTTTGAAATCAATGTATTTCCTTGTAAGTTTACCATGCAGTTTAACAAGGAGTATTAACATCTAGGTCTGTAAAATCACTTAAGCTGATTATATAGTTAAAAGATTCTGTCCCTAAACCAAACATGCATAAGGTGTTGAGTTCCTGGTAATTATTGTAGCTTTGGTCTTATTATGTTTCTGTTATAGCTAAGCAATTTGGTTTTTTGGTTTGCATAGTCAAAAGCAGAAACTATTTTATTGCAAGAAGACTCCAGTCCACAACCCAGGCATTTAAAAGACATCAGAGAAAGGAAAACAGAAGTCAGACTGCATAAAGCGGTAAGAAGGTGCATTGGGTTTTGCTATTCTGATGATGAGAAAATGAATGTGAAACATGGAATAAATCAAAGACTACACATAGCCTTGAAGATCAATTTCATTTATTTTAATGGGATCAAAATTATACTATTGTTTAAATTAGTGATCAGGAAGGAAACTTCCTTATTATTGCTTTTAATGTACCTATTTAACAATAATCATTGTCTTTCATTATAGCATAGCCATCATGTGAAACTTCTGTCATTTACAGGTTCATGACTTCTGTTGCTTAAGATGCCTTGAAGTATTTAAAAGTTACTGTGACAGAAAGGACCAATGTATTATAGCTTTGCTAAAGGCTGGATATTAGCTTTCTGTCATTGTACTGTATTGTATTTCCTTGTTACTATTTTATATTCAGGTTTTTTTAGTATAAGTATGTTCTTTGTTAGAAAATGAATTTTGTATTTAAAAAAATAACAAAGGCTATGTCTGTGTAGAACTTGTACCCAGATATTCTTCAGAATTCACAGAGAGATTGCTTGCCTATAGAAAAAGTGTTACAAAGAATATATATGCCCATGAAATAACAGCATGTAGCAATAAAGTTTTTAGCTGGAATTCCAAACAATATGAATTAGCTTGGCTAAATTGCTTGTCTAGGGGAGAATTAACTAATCATGTAGGTTGTAGGGGAAGGTTTTTGGTAGTGTTTTATTACAGTATATCCTTATTAAAGTTGTATACTAATTTATATAAAGTGTGTCTGAAACCTTCCATGTGTTGGCTTTGTTTCCTGTACATATTTACCCACATATGAAGTCCTGTTTTGTTGTTAAACAACTGGCCATCAGATTGCCAGCGTTCGAGATTTTCTTTTTGCTATTATTATTTTGAAGTTTAGGTTGAATAGATGTAAATTTGAGAAACGTCTTCCTTTAATCTAAGAATTCAGGCCACAAGGAGGAAAAACAGATAGAATGTTAGATGTATTTATGTTGCCTGGGCCTGATGAAAATCACTTAGAAGCCCTTAAGTGAACTTGCTGAAGCAACCTCAGAACCAGTGATGCTTACAGTGATCTGTGAGTAGGGGCAGATAATGCTTCAGAAAACTGGAATTGGATAACCACACTACATCCTGTCTTGAAAAGGTAGAGGAGTATTACTCATGGAGTTTTAGGGTAGCCTGGCAATAATTGTTTGAGAGAGAACAAAACAAATAATCGAGTTTGTGTTTAAGCACCCAAGCAATGAACACCACCTTTTTTGATTAATACCAAACAGGTTTTTCTGATCGCAGCAGGGGCTATATGAGAAGGTGGCCCTAGCTCCTTGATTCCCTTCCCTGGTCAGCAGTGTCTGTCAGCAGCACCCTCTGCAGCCACTGCTGCCCGCCTTGTGCTGTCTGTCAGCCTCTCATTTATAGACAGGGAGATTTTTTGCATTGCTACCCTATTTCTCCCCCTTGCGGAGATTAGCACGTGGTTGCTTGTGTTCGGCAATGCAGAAACAATGATCTCATCATCAGTGAAGAAAGTAAGCTAACATTTATGCAGTGAACCATTTCTTGATACTCTGCAGTCTATTTCTTGACCCAAAGGAGAAAGGAGTTAAGTAATAAATAGATGTACCCTTTTAAAATAAATATAAAATCAGTATAATTGTTTCCACAGTGAAAATGCAATATGTAATCTCTATATTCAGCTATTTGTCATCCTTTTTTATTATGAAACAGTAAATATATGTTATAACTTACGTATATATTTTTATGCAGTCTGGTAATGATAAATTTAGGGAGATGCAAGAGGATAAATCCCACTTACCATCAAAAATAAAGTTTCATGATTCTGTCAGAAAGCTTAAGCAAAAGTCAACAGTAAGTATCAATTCTTCCATTCTAATAACTGATATTAATTTAATTTAAACTTTATATGGCTTCATGATTCTATTTGAAGACGGAGACAGAGTTCAGTCTTAAGCAATGAAGAGGGTTTTATTTAATTTAAAAATTCACAAGCAGTATATGCTAACAATTGAAGTATAAAGTGAGAGCCTTCATCAAATATAAGAATGGCTTTGGGTCATTTGATTTAAAAAAAAAATCAAGTAAATCCATCCAGACACAATTAGTGGAGGAAAAATTTTATGCTTTTTTATGCTTAAATACTTTCTATTGAATGCCACCAGTTGGCAGTTAAAGCAGTTTACAGATTAGTGTATTTATATTTATTAGCCATAAAATGCTACTGTTAATTCTTTTATTAGAGGATTTGTGCTAACACTAAAGGGGCCTGGGTCCTTCAGAGGCAAAATGCCATTAGAAATTTCTCTTTCATTTCATTCACCTGTATATCTGCATCATGGCCAGAATTTAAACTTTAACATTTCTCATTTATAAATTGTTTATATTTGAAACAACAAGCTGGTTAAAATTGAACCGGGTAACTTTTTTTAATAAAACATTGCAAGAAATATTTAATGAAATAATAGTATAACAATACAGAAAGCTTCATATATCGTTTAAAAATTTCAGTGGGCTTAAGCATTTGAGTGAGTTCTATTTGAGATAAAATAGTTATTATCCTGTGTGAAGTATTTGTACGTGCTGTTACTGCTATTATTAATGGAAAGATACCTTCACTTGGCGTAAATTTCTTATGCATGTTCTGTATTTAAAGTATGTTTGTCATCTTTTCTTAGTTCCAGAATGATTTTCCTTCTGCTGAAGAAGCGTACAATTTCTTCACCTTCAATTTTGATCCTGAACCAGAGAGTATAAAGGCTGGACCCATGAAAAGGAATGAATTAAATACAGAAGAGGAGGCGGAAGAATGTGTAGAAACCCATGAGGATGAGCAAGAGGAGGATGAAACGGTGTGAGCTATAGAATAAATGTTCATATTTTTATTCTTCAATTGACTTCTTCAATTAATTGTCTAATACAAAATGACAGCTTTTGTTTCCTTAAAAATTCTGAAAGTACACTCTCTGAAGCTCTCCATTTGAAGAAACAGATGAACTAACAGAGACGTTTGCACTTAAACTATAGGATGAAGACGTACGCCTAGTTAAAGATGATGATTTATTCATTATCGGGCAGGCAACCGAAGATTTTGTAGTAGTGAAACCTGCTGATTGTGAAATCTACTCAGAGCAACTAAAAAAGGAAAAAGAATTTCTCTTCATTCCCAGCATGCTAGCAGGTATGAAGATTGTGCTTATCCATTTTGTTCCTGGATTTTGCATAGCAGGGCACCCTTTGATCTGCTAAAAAATACCTGTCAGACTATCTCTAGCAGTAGAGAGAGATTTAACTGCATTTCTCTGACACTGATCATCCAGTCAAGTCTGAAAAGGTCTGACAAAATGGATTAACTGGGAACATGCACACCTCAGCAGGTCACCAGCTGGAATGCTAGCAAGTGAACTGGGGGCACATCAGTTGCTCTGACATAATTACCTTAGCGCTGTCTATAGCAAATGCAAGCTGGCTGCCCCCTCTTTCACTGAGGTTTAGCTATTGCTTTATTTAACATATGCAACAGGGTACTGGGTACATATAGTTAGGTACTAAGAGTGGGTTAGGCACTGTACTTGCACTGTTTCTTCACTTGGCCACATCTGTGGTTTTTTCCATGTGGTGAATTTGTCAAGACTTATGTAAGTAACATAAGGATTTTTGTAGTTCAAGTGACCCTTTTCCCAAAATCTGATTTTGTGAATTGGAAATAGTTAGTCAACACTAATCATGTCTCTGACCTTTCTGCCTTATTCCCATAGAACTGCAAAGCCCGAAAAAATTGCTTTATAATATCACTTGCTATTTAATATTTGAAGTGGAAGAAACAGAAGTGAGTCTCTCAGTGGTCTGTACCAGAATGGTATCAGCACAGCTTGAAGTGCAATGTCAAAATATTTGACATTTGATGCTTGCAGGTTTTCCTGTCTTGTATCTTAGTTCTGACCGCTTCCAGTATGGTCCACTGTGTTCTGATTTGGGGGATAACTTTTATTGTAACCCTCAGTATAATATCTCCCTGTTTCGAGATTTCTTCTTGAAAAATACTGAGCCCATACACACCAGTGAGATAATGCTGCAGGCAGGCTTTAAAGAATTCTACCTACTGTTATTGGGCTAACGTAACTTTTTATGCGTGTTCTGTATTTTGTACAAGAGTAGCTTAAGCAAACTAGTAATAGTAGTTTGGATTAATTAGTTAAAGTTTGGCTTTATATGGGAAAGGCTTAGAAATGTTTGGTCAGTTGTTGCTGCTAATGCGTTTTTACACTGTTTTGCAAGCAGCCATTAAAACTAAACTCCACTAAGTTATTTGAAGTATTTTTTGGTGAGGAAATGTTTAATTATCTGTTTCATAGACTTGTGACACTTTTATGATAGATTTAAATTGTGGATCTGCCCTGATTAAGAAAAGGACCTGGTTTGGTTATATATTTATTCAATTTTTCCTAGTTAGGAAAATGTTTCTGATGGCATGCTTAATATGCAGTGCCATTTATTTAAGGATGGCATAGGCTTTTAGAGAATTAATAAACTAGAACTATAGTTATTAGATGTTTTACATGCTTTTCTATTTAATTTCTCATTAGTGCCTGCTTCTGAGAAGATGCCTGGAAACGTGCAGCCTAGGTACCTCGAGGATGAGGGTCTTTACACGGGAGAAAGGCCCTTTGTATCACAGTCTAATCAAAATATATTAGAAAACAGAATACTCAGACAGGAGCGAGTAAGTGACCACTACCTCCTTAGTCATCGTCTTTTTAAAATCCTTTATTTATCAGTATTTTATTTTGTTATAGTTAATTAAGTAGATGGTTATGGTAATATGGGGCTTTCCTATTTAAAATGTTCAGCAGTATCAATTGTCAGGAAATGTGGATTCTCGTAGGAGTCTGTTTTACCGTATCCCAATAGTCAGAGCACCAGACTGGGTCTTAGAAAACTGGTGTCTTTTCCTGGCTCTGCTCATAGCCTGCTGGGGAACAATACACCTCACTTGTCTGTGCCGCAGTTAGTTGCCACTACAATGAGGGAATTATAATTTACTTTTTTATAAAATGCTGTGAGACCTAGTGGTATGTATAAAGAGTTATGCAAGAGCTGTTGTTATTATTTACTGGAAGATCATAACAAAAGGAAGCAATATGGAATGGCTGTTTTCTGTGTTCACTGAAGATAATAAGAAGTAATAGACTTGTATAAATTTACTGCTCAGACTGTATGGGTAATTAAATATTGGTATAGACTATCTGTAGGGGTTTTAGCCTAATTTTAGATTGTTAAGAATGGCTTATGGAAACACCATGGAGGTGGCTTCGATGTATTTTACTTGCTTTATATGTATAGTTTAGTATAGATTTATGCTACTGTACAGCAGTTGCCCTTTATACTTTATTATGACTGTGAATTCTTCCTGGGCTGGCAGGGGTACTTTTGTGAATTAGATTGGGAATATTTGGATCTAAAATTTTTAACTGGACAGATCTTTAACCCTATTAGTTTTCTGGTTTGCTTCACTGTGTTACCACATCAGTGTTTGGTTCTAGGGTCAGTTTAAACCAGGTGTGGGAATAAGAGGGCGGGCCAGCATTTTTCAGCAGATGTGCTGGTTTAAGCTATGCTTGAATCCAGGTCACGAGAGCAGAGGGATCAATTAGGACACTGTTTAACATGTGAAGCCATGGGTAGCAATTGGTGTGTGAGACACTTATTGTTGAATACCGTTTAATTAGTTCAGTTTGTGGACTAGAAGAGTTGAGAGATCCTTTGATAAATGATCTCTCTGAGCTGCCATTTAGCTCTTTAATTCTTTTCTTTATGATTTTAATAACCCAATTTGAATATTTGTGTGGCAATCTTGTGTGAAACATTACAATTCTTTAAATTTTAGCAATTTAAGAAAACATAACATTTAAATATTAAGTGGTGGAAATGTTGTTTGTTTGATTTTTTTCATTTTTGCTTTCAAATGTGTAACACTGAATGTTGAAGGAAAAAATCATGTGTATTTAAAGTTTGAGCAAGCTCTTGGTCTACTGATTTCAAAATTTACCTATAGCATATTTGAAGATTTCATTTTGGTGTCTTAGAAAAGTTTTCGTTAATTCAGTTGCAAAGAATTCATAGTCACCTTTTCTTCTGTAATTGCTTTTCATAAGAATTACACTTTTGCAAGTTATTTCTATGCAAAGTAAGAAACAATATAAAATTATGGTTGTGTTTGTAGGGGAAAGAGTGGTTTGGTGACGATGGCAAAATTTTAGCATTGCCTAATCCGATTAAACAGTTTTCTACAAGACCTCCAATATTCTCACTGGAAGAAGGCATTGCACCAGAACTTGAAACAGTGTATAGAAAGGTAGGCTGTTTTTGTGGGTTTTGTGGTGTTCCTGAGACCTAATATAGCAGTTCTGTTCCATAAATCCCGGTGAGCTGGAGGGTTTTGTGCTAAGAACCATGAGTACTCACTGCTTTTTGGGGTTCCACAACTGGCTTTTAAATGTGCTCTATTTTTTCAAGTATGTTCCACCTGTGTATTTCTGTAAAAATAATGCATACAAAAGCATGAAGAGTTTAGCCGGTAGTGTTGGTTAAAATACTAAAGTGACAGTCCATGAGAAACTGCTTCAAGTCTGTGAGTCACTAAGGTCTCTGTGAGGCACCCTTGGATATTCTCATGCCAAAGTAGGGTGCCTCCTATATTAGTGTATCTATAAAGCTCCTGGTGGTAGAAGCTGGTAGAGAAACTCGGTGATCAGGACAGAACTGCTCTCTGCAGTTTAAGAGAGAAATAATTGAAAGGCATGTGCATGATAGTTGTCTTACACTGATGAAATTCCTCCAAAATAAATCTTAACATGCTGTTTGCTCATGTAGAAAGCAACTAATTTCGAGTTATGTTGCATCAGTTCACATACTTTTTGGGTT
The DNA here is from genome assembly GCA_013400135.1 of Rhinoptilus africanus. Classification (NCBI taxonomy): domain Eukaryota; kingdom Metazoa; phylum Chordata; class Aves; order Charadriiformes; family Glareolidae; genus Rhinoptilus; species Rhinoptilus africanus. The sequence continues at coordinate 61,174 of VXBO01006267.1, read as the reverse complement.
TCTTGGTTTTCCCTCACCTAAAACATACCTACCCTGGCAAACAGCAGTGGCAACATGCAATCACTATGAATCAAAATAAGTTTTTATTAAAACCATTAAGCAAGTTTTAAGCAAGCTGTCATTGTCCTACTCACCCCTTGGAAAAAACTGTGACTTTCTAGACTTTACAATATATTGCTCTTTTGGGACACACAAAGTGTTTGTCTCTGCTGTTAATACAGATTTGAATGTTGGCCTTTAATTGATGCTGATTACAAATATGCAATTCTCAGGATGCATTCAGTACCGCAGACCTATGCAGGGTGTTACTGCCTGCAGGTTGGTGCTTAGATCTTAGTAAAGATAAGCTAAGAGAGCCTGTGTTTCAAGAACACCATGTTTATATGAATAGTGACATGTAAATGCCCAAATCACTGTTGAAAGTCAGATGTGAAGCTTAGGGGTCCTTTATGAGCAGAGAAATAGTTAAAGCATAAGGAATTCAAAGCTGTCATTTTTATGACAGATTATGTTACATTAAACATTTTGATGAGAAACTGAATGTGAAAGGATCAGGTGGACTTAAGTGCATTTCATGGCCATTTATACCAGTCCTATAAAAGAGCTGTGCAACAGCTGAATTCCCCTCTCAGTCCCCCTTTTTCCAGTTCTTATGGAGGGGCTGCAATAAGCACCACATAAATAACAACTTCATCTTTAATGGCACCAGAATATATCTAATGATATGTGAAGGATCCAGAGAGGGGGGCAGCAGTATTCAGGCAGGAATCACTTATATAAGCCATGATTGCCTTTCAGTTGCAGCAGGTTGAAGCAGACTCTTTAAGCTTTGTTGCTGAAAGCTTTCATTGGGTTTTGTTGGTGTTTCAGTCTCACATGGGCTATCAGAATTCTGTTGTGTAGAATACCCATGGTGGTTTTATGCCACCTACTTGTCAATAAAGCCACCAGGTTACCGCAAAAGCCTTTACAGTTTAAGACTCTGTAGTCAGATGTAGGCAGTGCTAAATGGGTCATTTTCTGTCATGGGATTTCTTCACAAGATAATTTTGTTGGGGCTTGTGAATCCATTTTATTCTTTTTTTCTTTCAGGCAATAAAAATGACAGCTGCAAATCAGTATCTTGTCGGACCTGGAGATTTTCAGGGTCCGTTTCAATTGGATATTGATATTTCTGGACTGATATTCACCCATCATCCCTGTTTTAGCCGTGAGCATGTGTTAGCAGCTAAATTGGCTCAGTTATATGATCAATATTTAGCAAGAAGACAGAAGAATCTTACCAAACTTCTCACAGACAAGGTATTTCAGTTGCTTGGTCATAGTTTATTGAGATAACAATGACAATTGAAGGTAAAAGCTGAATTTTTTTCTTCAGAGTAGAGTGATGAAATTCTAATTGTATGTAATAAATGGTGTTTTATCAGAAGATAAAAACATAAGTATTTCATTTAGGTTGCTGTGTGTTCAGTGCAGGACTGAATTTTTAAGATTATGGATTTCTTTGATCTTCTATTTAAAATCAACTCTATGAAGGTCCTGAGGTAAAGGGAATATAACTGTTAGAATACAATAACATTTACATAGTATTCCTTAAAGTATCCAAAATGTTTTCCAGTGAATGACAGATAAGACTTTACAGGATTGTGTACAGTGGGTCTGAAAGGCAGGCAGCAAAAGACAGTATTCGAGGATGGAGGGAAGTTAGTGAAGTTTCCTTTCAGTTGTCAATAAAAAGTAAAAGGAAGCATTTTAATTTCACCAAATTCTGGAAAAATTGATGACTGATTTTCAAGTATGTATCTGTGACAGATGCTGTGTTTTAAATGCATACTGCTGTCATATTTACTATGTCGCTCTTGTGACATAGCAAAAGCCTTGTCCAAACGCAGACTTCTCTGCTCCTGGCTCCATTAATGACTTGCTGGGTGATGTTGGCTGGGCTGCCTACCCACTGTGTACCGTCACTCTTCCTCCATCTGTACGCTGGAATTAATGGTCGCGGTCTTCTCTGGTACAAATTTGTACATGAACATGAGGCATCGTTAGTACAGTCCTAATATAATCAGAATATTTTTAAAGCATTTTAAACTGCTTTTGAAATCTGAAAGTATAATGACTCTTTAAAAATGTGAGGTAAATATTGTGATATGACACAGGTCAGTGTAGTAGGCCTGATCTGTTAAAAATTAGTTTGATAATGATGTACATGGATATATATTCAGATTTACATACTTAAAGGTGGTGGTAATTCTCTAACTTAAAGGGCTATTATAGGGGAAAAATAATCATTGTATGCAAGGTAATTTTTATGTTACTGTAATGAAGGTCAGTAAGTGCTGTACAGATATTTATGAATGTTGGTATAAAGCATTAGGTTATAGTTCTAATGCTGGACAAGTATTTCATATACAGTGTCAAAAGAATTCTTTGGTATACTTTTTACATTACTTTTGAAGGACTGGCTTTAGTTTTCCATGAAACAGGGAAATAGGAAATTTGGGTTCTCCATGCCTACATTACAGAAACCTATGTGTGGGAGGGGTTTCCTGAGTGTTTCCACAATGCTTTGCCAGTATTGTAGGAAACTGCATAATGGGTTTTTCATAAATGGTTTTTAACAGTCAGATATTTTAGCCACCATTCTTCTACTGACAGGCAGTTTTAAAACCTGTTTCCTCTAACAGTCATTATTTAATAGCCAGATTGTTACAGCCAGATTGTTCTTATGCCTAAACATAGCTTCCTCCCTTTTCTCCTCCCTCCTCACCATGTCCTAGTGGACTTCTCCTTATCCACTACTGATGCTTGCTTTTCTTATCTTAAAATATATCACCTTTCAGTCCCTGTTTTGTAAGGCTAAAGGAACTGCATTTTTTGTCCCTCTGTGCCCCAGATGATACTAGCAACTTCACATGTTTTCAGTTATTCTTTCTCTCAAAATTTTTTTCAACATCTTTTTTTTATACCAATGAGTTTAATTTTGTGGTTGCCCATGTATGTTTTCAACTCTGTGCTTCATGTTCTACTACATTGTCTCTCCAGTTTTACAGACTTGATTTGTAATTTTATTGCCTCTACTTTGGATGTAGTTGCTTTAGTTTCTGGGATTGCCATTAGCCATTCTGGTTTCAATTCAATATTATCCTATAAGGAGATCTACAGAAACATAATAACTAACATTTTAGTTCCTGTCTCACTGCTGTTCCTTATTTTTCTCTCTTCTCCTAGCCAGTCCTTTACATTCTCTTGTCTTCACAGCCATGTATAAGTTTGCATTCTCCTAAACTAGGTGTCCATCTTCCATGTAATCATTTGATGCCTTTCTTCAAGTCTTAGTTGAAGGGGTGGCCTCTTGTCTCGAGAGTATGGCTTCAAAAGTGCATTTGAATTGTACCATTGTTCCCAGTTCTGTCTTGTCCTTAGACCTTTTCTTCTTCCAGTTGTTACTGCAATATGTTATGCCTAAATGCTTTGCTGCAAGGTGCCCAGCTTCCATAAGGCACTCATCAAATCCATAATCCACTAGTTTTTGTTGTTTATTGATTTGCTAGGTGGCTTTTGGTGGCCCTTCCTAGTCCCAAAAAGATGTTTTACAGAACGTGCTGTCGAAGGTGTTTCTTTGGCAGACTCACTGGCTTTTTTCCTACCCCTTTGATTGCTGAGCTCTCAAAATAATCCCTAGATCAGTCTTGTTCCCTTGTTTAGATCTGTCACGGTGGTCAAAGTCAGTAAATCTCCCTCATATGTGCAGGGATCCTAATTAGAATTTCATCTTGAAGCGTCAGCACTGCACAGACACGGCAAAACCCTGTAAATACAGAATCAAGACAATTCAGAGTTTTCTGTTACATAGCAACTAGCTCTTTCATGTCAAGGTGGATTACACTGTATGCCTTATGAATGTCAAACCATCTATTAATTGTTTCTTCGTTTGTTTAAGCTGCATGCTTTGAGGAATGCTGTGCAACGTAGTATAGATGGTGGTAATACCGGTGTTCCTAGTCCTGTGGCACAACAGAGCATACCTGAATACAAAATTGAGATCAGGTAGGTGTGGACTGATTAAATCATTGCCTTTTAAAACTATATTCCATTTTTCCTTTCCATGCTGGTACAGAATATGATTCAGTCAGACTTTTAAATTCTAAATTCTAATTCTAAATTAAATTCTAAACATTTTCAGGGTTTAAGAGTTCTAAGTTGAGTAAAAATAATTATGAAGAAAATATAGCTTAGGCAGAAATCTTGATTCAAAATTGGTCCAATTTTATTACCTTTTATTAATTACTTAGCATTTATGGAGTGTTTTGCACAATTAAAATTTAATTAAAATAAGGTTTTAATAGACAATCAGCTGGATGCATGAAGCTCTCACAACAATGCAAGTGACATAACTTTTTGAAGACACAAAAACTCTATTTTTTTTTTCCATCATCATTTTCCTCATTGCACAAGTGTTCTTGATTCACTTCCCATTCTTAGGTATTTTGGCCATGGTTTTGCCAATGGGTTAATGTATACACAAAATGGTAGAGTTTGTTTTACAAGATTATGGTTATTGTTCTTGGACAGTAACTGTGTAGTAAAAATATATTACAGTTTTTGGCTTGGTAGTGGAAGTGAGTATTATTTTTGGCAGATGGACAGTGGTGAGCTGTAATTTTAAGCAGTATGATAAAAATTAAGTTGGAGATCCACGCTGAACAGCCTTTTAACTTAATAAGGATCTGAAAGTTTTTTACAATCTGAAAGTAGTCAATGGTTTATTAATTTAAATAAATAGATGAAAAATCTAAATTTAGACTAATGTAGTGGATCACATGATAATATTTTTTAAATCTTTTTTTTTTTTTAGTAATAATTATGCTTTCAGCCTTGAAATCTACATCTGCTTACACTTACACATCCGCTCACTGCTCTTAGTTTGGGAATTGATTCTTCAGATTTTCACCCTTCAAGTGTGCTGTCTTGTAATACATTGGTATTTGTGCAAGACTTACAGGAATCTATAATGTATTATTTTATACTGAGGGATAAAGTCTTCCTTCCATTGAAAAAGGAGTAGCCTCCATTAATATTTTCTTAACACATCTACTAGAGGACTAGGAGCAGGAGGTGTGCAGTTACCATACAGTACCTTGGAGACAGGAGCACTCACAAGGGAAAGCATGAGAATTGTAATGAGAAGGTTCACTGTGGGAAGCAGATTCTTGGATTTTGGCAGCAACCCTGAGGCTTGCTTGGTGGTTAATTCTAATTAGATAGAATATTCCTTCCGGATATCTTACGTGATTTTGTAGGTCTTGAGCCCTTATTTTAGTGTCACACTATTATGAGAAACTCGGCTGAAATCAGTGAGATCAACATTGTGTAAGTAACATGAGATGAGCTTGACTGGGATTATTCTAGGGCTTTTCATATCTGTAATTCTTTCTGACTTACAGCTCTGTTGTTGGCAGCTGTTACACTTATGAGGATCAGATGGGATCAGGAGTTTTTACTGTCATGGTGTTTAATACTAACTTGGACCACATATGTTGGTAAAAACATCTGACCTCCCTTGTCTCTCTTCTAACATTGCATTTCCCTGATCGTCAATGTAGTACACTCATGAGAAATTACAGATGTGAAGAGAGTGTAGCATGGAAAATAATCTCATTGTTTCCTCCACCCTTTAATAACATAACTGATGTGTACTCTTTGTTGTCTGAAGATCAGAGCTGTAGTTTTCCATTGGTTTAAGGAAGAAATGTCATCTGAATGCAGAAAACTTGCACATGAGCAATTTCAGCCCTATTGTTCTCATTGGCTGAGGGGGAAGCCAACATATGCTGCAGCTTGCAGGTTTCAGGCTCTTCTGGCTGACGTGTTTTAGCAGAGGTGATTCCAAATTGAATGCATTAGATAGGTATAATTACTGACCTATGTGTTCCTTATGCCTATAAGCTTTGTCTTCTAGCTTCATCTGTTAGACAAAGAAGTAAAGGTGGTTAAGCTGCTTGGATAAGTAATACTCAAGCTGATAGCTAACAAAATGGAGAAGTTAAGTTCCTTTCTGGAAAGTCTCTGTTTCATCTTTGCGTATTGTTTTTACTAAACTTGCTTATGCTTTTAAACAACGTATGATGTATTTCTCCTCTTGGCTGTAACTCAGCCTCCCTGTCTTCTATATCCTCTGAATGTTACAAACAGTAATGTGTTAGCTTACATCTTTGGTTTTTTTTTTAAATCACATTATTTTTATTAGACATGTTTAGCTACCAGGATAGTACTGGGAGCAGCCTGTGCTTGTGCTGCATAGACATTTACATCGTAAGTGTGTGTTGATCATTAAAAGTGGTAATGAACAGCTCTTTTACAAACAGATTAGAGGATGGAAATGTGAAAAATTCTGAGACAAAAAAAAAAAAAAAGACAAGAAAAAGCCCAGTTAATTTTGTTTGTGTTAAGAATCTTGTAGGGCTGTCAAAGAACTTACATTACTTCATGCATTACTACATTACTTCATCTCTGCAAGTTGTTTTACTGGAGCTAGAACCATGCTAAGTTTAAAACGTATTTTGTAAAGTACAATTGTAATAAGCATTACTTCATAGCAGCAGGGTAGGTTTCCTGGGCTGTTGTTTACATGAATTGACTTTAAAATGTTTTAAATGATGTACAGCTGTAATAAGCATTTCAGAAATCTTCAAGATCTCTGGAGAACAAACTGTAATTGAAGTCAGATTGTGCAAAATGCAAGAGACAGAAGAGTACAGAAGGAAATCAAATCCTGCCATCTTCAAGTCTGTGTTTTATGCTTCTTTGATTTAAACCACTGCAGGCATCAGTCAAACTGAAACCCACATCACTTGGCTTTTGGTATCGCAAGTTTTCACTCTGTTGTTCCATTGAGTTATACCGTTCTGTTTGATTTTTGTGCATATATTTATATATATTTCTAGGCAAACCAGAAGACTTCGTGATGCTGAACAAGAAAAAGACAGAATGTTGCTGAAGACCATTGTAAAAGTTTGGAAACAAATTAAATCCCTCCGTGACTTTCAGAAGTTTACTAACACACCCATGAAACTTTATCTGAGGAAGTATGTTTTGATAACACTTTTTGTACTTCATTTGCCAGCCAGTGGAGTTTTAATAAAATTAGTCAATTTGGGAACTTAGGATTCTGATATGAGGGGGATAAGAGTAAGAATTTGAGTAGTGTCTGGCACTGGTTGAGGCTGCCACTATTCTGTTTGCGTTTCGGGAGGAAGGTAGATTAAAATAACAAGTAACTACTGTAACAGAAAGGAATTTCTAAAGGCTAATAAGTAAATAAAAAGTAATTGTAATCATTCTGGATGGTAACCATCTGCTTTCAACTCTTAGACTATCTATGCTAGTATTTTTAAATAGAACACATTTGGGATATAATGAAATTAATTCGTAGAGAAGTAGACGTTATGTTATATGTTATAGACTTAATTGTACCCCTCATGTTAATTTATGCAATGTGTTGATAACTGTTGTTTTGAAGGGAAGAGGTTGATCGGAGATCAGATGAAAAAGCATATGAGGCAGAAATTCAGGCTGAGATAAATGAATTACTCGAAGAATGTGTGGAAGAATATGAAAAGAAAATGGAGGAATATAAAACTGAGTTACAAGAGTGGAAGTCCTGGAAGAAAGCACAGGTTTGTTTAATCGTTCAGTTTCACAAAAAATAAAATTACTAAAGGTGTTCAAAATAAAGAAAAAATAATAGTTAAGGATAATTATAGTTAAGGTTAATAATAATAGTTAAGGATAGTTAAGCATAAATGTATTTGGATACTTTCTGTCTACTTAGAATTTCTTAGTAATTAATTGTTAATTAAAAAATTAAAATATGCTGGGTTTTTGTGGATCAATGTCTTCCTGTTACTGATTTTCATCACTTCAGCAGTTCTTTCTTTAAATTTTATAGTTTTGCAGCATCCTATTAAATTCATGTCCTTCTTGCAAGGATAAAACATGGGTGAGATTTGTGTATGTGTGAGTGGTGAACCAAAATAATTATGATGTTTTTAATGAACAAGCGGTTGATGTCATCTCATGTAAATTAATGTTCAGGAATGTCCCAAAGCTGAAAACTTTAATTACTATTTTAGACTTTTACCTCTGAAAAGCTTTATTGCTAATAATCTGTATTGTAGTTAAGATCTCAGTTGTGTTTCAAAGGGATATGGACAAATACAGGAGCTAGAACAATACACCACAACAGGATGATCTTTGAAATAGCCTGTGGCAGTGCCAGCAAAATCAGACTTGCTTTCATAGTTATGGATGAATGTACTGGATATCTCACGGTAACAGTGATCATACTTCAGTATAATTACTACCCAGTTTGAACACTGTGGGTTTTTGGATACCAAAGCAAAATAAGATTTAAGAAAATGCTTCAAATAGAGTTTTCAAGAATCTACATCATCAAGTGCATCTAGTAATACTTTTATGGAAAGTTTTTTTCACGTACATGCAGCATCTATGGAAGGCACTTAAAGTGTTTGAGGGGAAGCTGATCTGTAGGTATTGGAAATTTCTGTTATCAGAATGCAAGTGGGGCACATGACTCATCAGTGTCATCTCAATTCATTTGTAGGATAAGGTGGATAAACATAAACCTTAAAATGAAGGCAGATAGTCTTGAGCATCGATCCTAATGGGAACTGTTCCTCTAAGTCTAACCAGTTATGCCCTCACAAATACCGTGTTGGGTGGTTCCAGTCAAAGCTGCTCTCAGCATCTTTTTATTCTTAGTCACTAACTGTCCTGAGACTGAGATGATTGTGGTTCTTTCCTTTTAGAGCGAAATGTAGTACACAGACCTTCCTCTTGTGCCCAGATATACTTTATTTTATTTTACTCAAAGTACTTTGTTGGTTAATCACTGCTGTTGATATCTTACTAACGCAGATCATATGAATCCAAGGAAGATGCTAGAGGTAGAAGAGACTAGGTACATTTAAAAGGAAATGCAAGAGCAAAAAGGGTGACAATTAACCCAAGAAAGAAATAATATTTATTAATAAAAATATGTGAACAAGTTGTTTGGCTAAATACTTCGGTTAGTGAGGAAAAACTGCTTGCTTTCCTCACCTCCTCCTGTTTTGCTTATGGTGTCTTAAATCATGAAGTGGCTGGTGCTACCAAGCAAGCTGTACTTCCAGGTAATCTGCAAGCCTGTGGAAGGAAGGATTTGCAGTTGTTTAAAGCTGAACATGCTTATGAACACTGGAGTTCTGCAGTTTAGGAGATGCTGAAAGGCATGTGATCTTCTGTTGGTTTATTCCGTTTGGCATAGAGGAAGGGAGGGGATCATTCTGCACATGCTAAAGATACTAAGCTAAGAAGCTTGTGCTCCAAAGTCTGTGGCACATGTACATTCACTTTGTCAACGTGAATGCAGACAATACATCCGGAGGAACTGTTGAGTAACCTTCCTTCAATCCTAACAGAATGCGTGTGGTAACTCGGGCTATATGAGAAGTCAGCTACTAGCCAGAATGTTCAGGAAACTTTGTAAGTTGGTTGGGAACGTTAAATAAATGTTTTGTTTAAAGCACATTATGTTTTTGAAGCATATGAATGGCATGCATTGATGAATTCTGAATCCAAATTGTGTGTGGTGATTTTAAAATCATACAGTCATTTCTTATACATGTTTATCACTAGTGAATCGAAAAGAGAAAACAAATCTAGTGGTTGAAACAAGCTCAGGAAAAACATTGTTATTTCTATATGCAGAAGTCCAAGAAGAAAAAGAAGAAAAAAGACATTCATGAAGAAGAAGAATCAGTAGAAGATCTTGGTGAGGAACGTATAAAACCCATCCCTCCTAAAATGGTCAATAGTCTGGAAATAGAGCAGCAGGTTAGAGAAAAAGCTGACAACTGCAGAAGGAAACCTGGAGAGCCTGTTCTAATTCCTGAGCTGGTCCTGTCAGGAAGCATAACTCCAACAGAGCTGTGTCCTCGGTAAGATAAATGTTGACCTGCAAATTACTTTGTTAATGATTTTCTGCTGTTGTTTAGTAATTGGGTGGTTGTACAACTTCAGAAGCATGTGCTCACCATTCTGTTTAGCCTAGTGATAAAACCTCTGCTTTTGAAGCTGATATAGCTTAAATCGTTTAAGTCACATATAACCTTGTATATAGTGGACTTGGAAAATGCATTCCACCACATTCCTTTTGAACCTTCTGATGTTCCTTGAGCATGTGCATAGAGCAGTGGTGTATATAAAGAAGTTGTTTCCAATGTAGAGTCTAGGTCACTTCTGGCAGCGCCACTCTCACTAGCTAGTTCTTTATACCAAATCTGTGCTATAGTCCACAAAGGGAAAGTGAAGAAATCATGTAGAAAAACAGAGATTTCACTGTGGATAAAAAATATTTACTTGTTTGTGTTACTTGCCACATTTATACATGCAATCTAACATACATCTAGCAGATTTTATTAATTTAAAAGCTGCTTTTTTTCATACTTATTCAGCAAATAGCCTCATCAAGCAATATTTCTTGGCCGTTCTACTCCTAGTGACTAAAATCTTCAAAATCTTAACTCGATATCGTTTTTTGTGCTTTGGAGAAAGAGGAGGAGAAAGGAATTTTGTTTCCCTAAATAACTCCTTTTATAGGGAGATGGCTTTAGTGGATCTAAAATTTGACCTGTTCGTTTTAAAATCGTTTTATATTCATGAGAATTTAAAACAACTGTTAATAGTGTCTTTTCTGTGTAGTGACATTTTAAAAATACTGTATTTGTTTAGGTGAGTTCTGTTTCCCCTTGAGGAATCAGATTCTCTTTGAAAATAACCGAAGAATAAAAATGCTATTAAAAATGGTATAACAGCTTGTTTGACATATTTACAGACCGGAAGCTTTGCGACGAGAAGATGTGAAGAAACGCTCAGCATTTATAAAAGTCCTTTTCAACTCCAAAGAAGTATCAAGGACTGTTACCCGACCAATAAGTTCCGATTTCAGAGTTCACTTTGGTCAGATTTTCAATTTACAAATATTCAATTGGCCAGAGAGTTTGAAACTACAGGTAAATAATGATTTATCATAGTAACTTTCAAAAAGATCATATGAAGTTTAATTATTCCTCTTATGCTTGTATTTTGCTCCATGGTAGCGTTGTAAAGACTATGCTTAAATCATAGTAAAACCTTTTGTACAAATACCTGACGGTATGTTTTCAACTTCTCATGACCACATGTGTAAATTTTTTACTGTATGTCTGTTACTGTGGTTTTTTTCTAGATATATGAAACAATGGGTATGAGCAGTACTACCTTGTTGGCTGAAGTGTTCATACCTGTTCCTGAGACTACAATTCTGACAGGGAGTGCTCCTCTGGAAGAAGTAGAGTTCAGCAGCAATCAGCGTGTGGTGTTGGACCATGAAGGAGTTGGGAGTGGTAGGTGCTCTCAGTCTTCCTGAGTTCGGTGTTTCTCATTTTGCTGAAACCATGTAGCGGTAACAGGCTGGTGTAAGCTTCAGAGTAAATTCCGTTAGGAATTGCAGCTTCTGCAATTGAATTTAAAAAATAATCGTGATTCTTAGTATTAAAATTTGCTGTGGAATTTTTGTCTCTTACTAATTTTAAGCTGTATATAATAAAAACGCGTGTTTATTGTTTGGCTTGTAGTATTAGTGGAGCTCTACTAGCTATAGAAGGTGTTTGAGGTATTTTTAGTATTTAGGTAATCAGGCCTCTGACACTGCAGAGCAAACAGATGGTACTAATCAGTATTGCTCCAGTGATTTTAATGTTTTAAATCACTGAAGAACTGACTGTATAAGCATATGCGCACATTAATTTTTTGTCTTCCTATTTTCTTTGATGCCATCCTGCAACACATTTTATCCCCGGACTTTAGAAAGATGAAACAAGGGGGAGGTAGGAAAAGGGGAAACAAGAATGATACATAGCAGCATATGGAATGTTCAAGTTTATATAATAAGTTTGAACAGCATTATGAGATGACTGACTTGCATAAAAATGCTGTATATGAAATACAGATCAAGCTAGAGCAGAATAATGGATAAAAAGCTGTGGAGGAGGGAAATACGGTAAAAAGGGTTTCAACAAATGTGTGTGTGAATGTCATTGACCATGATGACGGTATATGCAATTGTGTATCTCAGAGCTTTAGGACTGACTTTTCAGTCATGCATAATTCCTTTGACTCTGAATTTCTGTGTCATTAATAACAGTATGCTGAATCTGAAAATTGCCAGAAATAGTGTGCATCCGTGAAAGGGGGAAAAAAGCCTTTGGCATAGCTTTCAAGGCATACCCTTTCCTTCCAACCCAAATGGAAAGCCCTTCTGTAGGTGGAATGGAGCCTTTCACTCCTTTGTAGAGCAGAGTCCTCCCCTGCAGCATGCAGCAGAATTACCTTGTTTATGTAAAGGAACAAGTTATTTATCTGCTTATTTTCAGGAAGTATTTTTAAAGATGTTTAGACATTGGATTTGAATGCATAAATATATAGCTCATTTTTTTCCCCCTTGATAGGTGTGTCCTTTTCATTTGAAGCTGATGGTAGCAACAAATTGACTTTAATGACCTCTGGGAAAGTATCCAATAGTGTCTCTTGGTCAGTTGGGGAAAAAGGAATCCCCTTAATTCCTCCAATATCTCAGCAGAACACAGGCATTCCAAGGTAATATGATATGAATCTGCAGTGATTCATGGGAAACTGACTATACTAGTATTTAAAAAAAAACCCAGACATTCATAATCAAGAATTTTCATAATTTTTTTTCCTTAAATTTAGATATTTTACTTTGCGCTGTAACCCCCTGCAGATATCTTAGGGGTACACATTTTTGCTAAACAGTTTTTATTTAGAAATTTTATCACTTAGTACATTATTTATAGATAGTATTAAAGTTAATCTTAAGCTGATTAATTCACTTTTATGATTTTCTAATAGAAGATGTATATATTCTCAAGGAACTTACCTGCAATCAGCTCTTTCTTATCTGAGGGAGGGTGTATTGGGGAGGCTAATGAGACCCATGCTTTAAATTCCTTTCCTGTAATTAATAATAAAAATTATGTTATGAAAGCAGTAGAAGTTAGTATGGGGGCTTGACACTATTAGTGAATTGTTCAGTGATAAATTTGCACCTGTCTGATCATTCCAAAATAATACCCTTTCCTGATTTTTCTCCATCAGAAGTCTGTTGAGCTGCAGAAATGAGTATATTGTTCCATTTGAAACAATCTAATTTGCCCTGCTGCAAGTTGGACTTTGTAGATTATTTGTCCGTTTTGATGCCTTTATGTAATTCCAGTAAAGTCAAGGAGATAATAATGTCTGGTTTTGTAATGACCCCAAGTAACTTCACTGTAAAGCCTTAAGAGTTTTCCCATGCTTAGTAACACTGAACAAGTACCTCTCCCAGCTGATTAGATTCTGTCAGATTTTTATTTATTTAGAGGCTAGACACTGGCATACACATCGCCTTGTTACCATTTTTGACCCAAGCTCCAGCCAATAGAGTAATTTGCTGATCATCATATGAGTAACCTGCTGACTTCAATGACGCTGGAATAGTATGAGACTAAAACATAAGGACGCATTCCCAAAGGCTAACTTTCACTAATCACTGTAGTAAATGGGGAATTTCAGAAGGAAGTTTGCTGTAAAACACCCTTCTTTGAATTACTCTCTGAAGATGAACAGCCCTCTGTGACTTTCCATTGTCTGTTGTGAAAGTCAGAGACAAGATTTTCATGCCTGAAGTTAGTTTTTGCTGCCCATTAGCTTTTCAGCACAACTGTGATTCAGTGTGCATTTGTTCAAGACCGGGTGCCTAAAGATAGAACCTTGATGTTACCACTTTATCTGCGGCTCCAGTGACTGATGGATATTGGGCTGATTCTAACCAAGCATGAGAAATATCCATAAGTTCTTAAAGCTTTCTTGAAAATATCCACATAAGTAGAGAGCAAAGACTTGAATGAGCATGCCTAATAAGAGAAGGCACAACATCCACCTTCTGTGGTATTTAGCTAATAACATGCATTTCCTGGTTTACTGGGTTCATGTGGCAAGGTTTTGGTAGCAGGGGTGCTTAAAGAGTGGTTTTTGTGAAAAGATGTCAGAAGCCTGGCCAAGAAGTCAATGTATGAATGGCCTCAAGACCACCTGCCATACTTCCTTGCCTACTGTGAGTACAAGAAAGTGAGCAGGAGCACCCGAGCTGGGACTCGTAGTGTCAGGAAGGGCCAAAAGCAGAGCTGCACCACCAGGGAGAAGGCTGCCAGGGTGTCCCAGTACAGGCAGTGCCCTCACCAGCCAGCATGCGGTCCTACAGGAGCTGAACAGGACAGGCAGACCAGGGCGCTGGCAGCAGTTTCGGACACGGCGAGGGAATGAATCAGGCCCCAGGGTCTATCCAGAAACAGCAGGGAAGGCAGCAGAGACCAAGGGTCTCTTGCAGGTCTAAGAGAGCCATCCAGGAGACAGGTTGAAGACAGGATTCAACGCATAGCGCAAGCAAGAACTGTACATCTGAGAAGTTCTTTTCTGTATGGATTGTCAGAACTTTTAGGCTAACTTTCATGCTGTGAGGCAATCTATCATCTTACTGCCTAGTAGGTGTATCATAAATATATCAATAAGCACCTTATTACCCTGTATAAAAGTTCCCTTCCACCAGTTTCTTCATATTGCTCCCTTACTTTCCTTTGCAATTTATCATTCCCTCAGTAGCATAGTTACAACTAAGAATTGTGTAGTGGAATTTGCTATTCAGTTTCTGGGGAGCTTTCTTTTTTATGCCAAGATTGCTTAAAATATTTTTTTTATATTACTAAATCATATGTGTTTTCAGTATAAGTTCTGTCAATTTTATCTTTTTAGTGCTTTAAAAAGTATTGATGCTATTGCATCCATTGGCACTTCGGGCTTAACTGACATGAAGAAACTAGCTAAGTGGGCAGCAGAAGCAAAACTTGATCCAAATGACCCAAACAATGCGGCTCTGATGCAGCTGATCATGGTAAGTGGCTTTTCCAGAGAGACAGGGGTGATGGAGCTGTGAAACACCCAGCCACCAGTACCAGCTCAGGTAATCTGCATGCATGGCAGGGAGGTAGCAGCATTTGAATTTGTGATGGACGTGCTTGTGTGAGTGGTAAGAAGCAAAATGCTAACTAAAAATATTATTTATAAATCCATTTGGTAGTGGGTTAATGATTTATTAATGAGTATGATTTATTAATCCGTTCAGTAGTATTCTAGTGGTGAAAAATAGGTATAAGGGAATATGCAAACTTATTAATTTATAAATAATTAAAAAAATACATATAGATTTTGAGTTTGTTGTTTCCTTCAAGTGCAGGGGTATTCCCAGTGTACTTGTATGGTATTAAATGGGAAGTTGCTCATTAGTGATAATTGCACAAAGAGATCTAGTGTATTGTAGAAGTTGGGACTTTTCTAAACATCAAATTGAGGAGCTATTTCCACAACTGAAGTTGTGTAAATGAATCGCCTTTATAGTACAGCTTCCTAGGTTACTCTGCTATGTTACAGTTTTCCTACTTTCTAATGTTTCATTTATGTTACAAGGAAATAGCATTTTATTGTCATCTTAAACGTATAATCTCATATACATAACAAAAACCTACTTTAAAACACTTAGTGTTTCAGTCTGTTTGATACATCTCAGTTGCTTTTGCTCAAAATGAACATCCTCGCAGTACGTATGTAAGACTTATAAAAGTTATTTTATAGACTTTTGTCACTTTGAATGAAGAAGGCAATAATTTTTTGACTAATTTAGGTTGCCACAAGTGGAGAGGCACGCGTTCCTGATTTCTTCAGATTGGAACAGTTGCAGCAAGAATTTAATTTTGTTTCTGATGAGGAATTTAATAGATCAAAGAGATTCCGACTCTTGCAGCTCAGAAATGCGGAGGTGGCAGAGTTCCGAAACTATAAGCAAGTCCCTTTACATGAACGAGAAATCAGTGACAAAATCTTCCAGGTAGAATGTTATCTGAAATATTTCTTTCTTGTTTTAATGCTAATAATATTTGACTTGCAATTAAGTAAATTGGTCCCTTAAAGAATGTAAAGCTATGCTGATAAGTAAAAAATGAGAACTTTATTCCTTCATTTTTTTCTGGTGTTATTTTTGTCTAATTAAGATAACTTTCTTCCAAAGCAGTATTTACACAGCTATAATGTGGAAGGAGAAAAATAAAACACAGCAAATGCTGTAGACACAAATGTTCTAAGATACTTTTTTTTTTTAAATGTAAGAGACTTCTTTTTTTTTTAAAGGTGATTTCAAATATAGAAAGGTAATGCAAAGATAATTCAGGCTTAGGCTTACTAACTTTTGAGCCCTTTCTGTGGAGACTGCTGGAAGCAATGACTTTAACGAGAATTAAAACCTTCTTATGTTTTACTACAGCCTATGTTGCAGTTTTTTGCTTGTTTAGTACATTGTTCCAATTAGCTTATCCTGTCCTTGCCTGTCTGTTAATTACCTTACTGAAATGCAATGTGTGCATTTTTATTTGGGTCGTACTTCAGTTATTTTTAATCTCCACGCCAGTATTAGTGTCCTTTTGTTCTTTAGCAATTCATGTGGCTAAGGAGCATTTTAGTGTGTTAATTCCTTAGCAAGATCAAAATCACATCAGATTCTGACAACTGCTGCTTTATCTCTACTTCTTATCACATATATTTCTTTGAAAAATTCCTTTCTTCCATTTCTTTTGGATTGTATCTTTTTTATTTATGAATTCAATCCTGTCTGGCTCTTTACAGTAAGTATTTTTCCTTTTAAAATTTTAGAGTAGTTTTGTATCTTTCATTTAAAGATGTGCCACATCTTTGATATAAATTTCTGATCCAGTTGATCTTATGGACTATGTTCATTTCATGTTATCATTCAAAATTGAAAAACATAGTTTAAGAATTGTTTTATTTTGTGTGGGTTGGGTTTTTTTTCATTAAGGGTAAATTTAATAAACTCATGATCACCCATTCCAAGTTCATTTTATATAGCATGATCTTCAAAACTAAGTTTTAAGCGGTATTGTTCCTAGTTGGTTTACTAGCAATTTGTCAAAGAAGTCTAAAAATTCATAGGATCGTGGAAATATTGTTTGGAAAATATTGTCTGGAGATCGTCTAGTCCTGCTTTCCACTGAAGGAGTGGGATTGTTGCCAGCACTAGATGAGGTCAGCTTTGTGTTTGTCTAGCCAAGTCTTGAAAACCTCTAAATGGGAGATTCCACAGCCTTTCTGGATAACCTTTTCCAGTGCTGCACTGTCCTTCCAGTGATTATTTAAAAAAAAAAGATAATCATGCCTAACCTGAGCCTTTCAAGTTGTATTTCATGGCTGTTTTCCCTTGTTATATTGTCTGAAACTACAGAGATTAGTTTAGCACTCTCTTCTTTGTAACTGCCCCTCAAATAATTGTGAGCAGATATTGGATTGCTTGTTAATCTCTTCCTCACCAGACTAATTAAGTTGAACACCTTGTCCAGTGCAAGAAAGACACTGCAATACTGCAGCAAGTCCAGCACACAGAGCTATTGGAGTATCTACAGGGCTGTAGCACATGATGTACAAGGAGAGGCTGAAAGGACTAAGTTGGTTTTGGCCTAAGTAGGCAAGGCTAAGGGGGGTATTTTATTGCTTCTTTCAGGTACCTAGCGAGACAGTGCAGAGAAAACAGAGCTAGACTCAGCTTAGAGGCAGGATGATGATGGACACAAGTTACTCCAAAAGAAACCCCAGTTAGATATAATGAAAACATTTTTCACAAAGAATGTATTCAAATTCTAGAACACGTTGTCCAGCAAGTTTGTATAATTGCCATCTCTAGAGATACTGAAAATTCACCTGGCAAAGGCCCCAAGCATCCTGATTGGACTTGTTCCTGCTTTGAGTGAGGGCTTTGATCAGATGACCACCAGAAGTCTCTTCCAACCTACATTATTCTAAGGTTCTGACCTCTTCTTGTAGGTCATGTACTCTAGGCCTCTGACTGTCTTAGTAGTCCTTTAGTGGACCCCCATCCAGTTTCTCCACATGCTTCTTGAACTGACAGCCCCAAACTGGATTCAGTATTTCAGATATGCCCTCACAGGTGCCAAGCTGGAGGGGCTAGTGATTTCCCATTGTCTCTAGGTCATGCTTCTCCTAATGTAGCCTGCAGTTTGTCTTTTGCCAAAAGACCACCTTGTTGGTTGTCATTAAACCATAATCCCCAGATTTTTTCCATACTCTGCTGGTTGCTTTCCAGTCTGTGCCAGGACATGGAGTTACTCCACCCTCAGTACAGAATTTTGCCTTTTCTTCATTGAGACTTCAATTGTCTTAGTCTTCAATTATCAAGAGCCCTTTGAATTGTGGTTCAGTCATTCATTGTATTAACCAGTCTTCCTAATCATGTATCGTTGCCTAAATTGCTGATAGTGTATTGTGCCTCCTCATCCAGGTCACTGGTGAAGATCCTGAGTAGTACTGGTACTGTAATCAATCCCAGGGGTACTTTGTTAGTTAGAGGACACCAACCGGACATTAAGCTGTTCATCCTTACTGTTAGGGCTCAGTTGTCCATCCTGTTTTGAACCCAGCAAGCAGTTCATTCAGTCCATTCAAACCCATACTTCCTCAGGTTATCCCAAGCAGGAATAATAATTTTCAGTCTATATCTTCGCTCTATTCCTAAATGACAAATTCTGTAGTTGTACCTAAAACTGATAATGGAATCCTGCTGTTAGTTAACTGCAGTAGCAGCTAAGCACCACGCAGATGCTTGTTCACTTCCCCTCCCTCTCCCACCCTGGAGAGAGGAGAAAATAGGTGGGAGCAAAAGCAAGAAAACTCATGAGTTGAGATAGTTTTATAAGTGAAGGAAAGTGGAAGAAGAAAGAAAAAACAAAACAAAAAACAAGTGATGTAAAGGCACTTGCCACCTCCCATGTGTAGACTGATCCCTAGCCAGTCTCTGAGCAATGGCTACCTTCCCCAAAATCCCCATCCTTTCCATTTTACTGCTGATCATGACATTATATGGCATGGAATATCCCTTGGGTAATTTTGGGTTAGCTGTTCTTGCTGTGCTCCCTCCCAACTTCTTGCACACCCCCAACCTACTTGCTGGGGGGGAGTTGGAAAAAGAGATGGTGTTCACGCTGCACAGGCACTGCTCAACAATAGTCAAAGCACTGGTGTGTTACCAACAACATTTTAGTCACAAATTCAAAACATAACACCATAGCAGGTGCTGTGAAGAAAATTAAGTCCATCCCAGCCAGACCCAATACAATTAGGCCATGAAATTATCTTCTTTTTTCCCCGCTGTGGTGTTTCTCCAAATGACTCTGTTGTATTCATTCTCTCCAATCTTTTTACAGTGTACAACATTAATATGCAGTACTGCTATGAAATTTTTGCCTTATATTTTTTGTTCCTTGTGTTCCTCGGAACAAATGGGTCCGTCATCTCTACCAATAAACCCACCAGCATGGGCTGTAGGATTTTGACAATCCAAGACATGCCATGCTCATGGGCAAGCAGAAGGTCTTGATACACTTACAGAAATAAAGCAAAGCAAGTGTCTTAGGTCAAATGGGAAGAGTTTCAATTTGGAGTTCAACACCAGAGTCAGGGCCAGTCAGTCAGTAGCTGAGTTTTGCTTGGAAGCTGAGTGTCAGCTCTAGACTTTTCTTAATTTATGGGAGACATTTCCCTGAACTTGTTGCATCTGTCAGTACAGTTTTCATTGTAGTGCACCAGAATAGTAACCACAACCCTGAGGAATATTCTATCAACATACATCTCCCCAAGAACCAAGTGCTTCTCATAAAGATTGTTCTTGTGATGGTAACCAATATTAATTTAGTCAGATTTTTATTATGCTATTAAATCTCTTTATTTCTTGAAGATGACTTAAAAGTAGCTCAATAATTGTTTCTTGACAAACTCTCCCACAAGTAGTTTCTTCCAGTTTTAGACACTATGAAAACTAGTTACGTGTATTACAACACAGTTCAGATTTCAGGTCGTCTTCCACGAATACTGTGTCACTTCTGTTTATAAAGGATTCTCCCTATTGCAGCTGCAGAAAGACAAGCCATTTCCAGGTCAAATGGAATTTCAGTTTACAGCAGCAGGTGAAAGTTCAGCTTTAAAAGAAGAGAGGGAAATCTTCAAGTTATTCATAGTAATTTAAACCACATGAATCTTGTAACTTAATGGAATTAATGGAATTCTTGCCTCTATTCATGGAAGTTTAGCAATGCTATTGCTGTATACATTAACATTAAAAATAGCTTTATAAACCTCTGACATCTGTTTTGGTTTACTGTGGTCCATACATTAATATTAATGAAATATTTATCATTTTTCTTGTATGTAATAAAGCACTGAATATATATTGAATAACAAACTGTAGTAAATATCTTTAGGACTATGAGAAGAGACTGCAAGAAAGGGATGTGATTGACAGCAAAAATTACCTAGATTCACACAGAGCAGTTGTTGCCAACTATCTACAGAAGGTAAGCTGCAAAAAATATGGATCCACCATATTTCTCTAGGCCATATGTTGCTTCTGTACTTGGATACTTTATTACTAAAAACTGATTCATCTCTAAACATGACCCATAAAGATCTTTAAAATTCTGATTTAGGCCTGAAACTGGTCCAATTGAACAAGTGGAGGTTTGTGAATGACGCATTTAATCTTACTGAAAAAGTTGCAATGTACAAAATGACCAGACATTCTGGATTTTTCTAGTAGTTCTGTAAATTCTTTTTTGCCCCAGTGTCCCGGAGATTTGTACTGTTGTTTGCCAGGTATTTGCTGATTTCCCTCTGCTCACTGTTTTCCTTCTTGTAAGCTGTGATGCTAGGAACTGAATTATCTCCATGAAAGGGGCCCTAACAGCTGTTAAAAATGATTTAATGTAATACACAGTGTCTTGTCTTGCAGTCTAAGGCAAAGGCCGTATCTTCCATCACACTACCTGCATTGTGGTATTAGAGTAACATTTTCTTCCCCTTTTCTTGATTTAATTTATCTTTCTAGTCTGCTCATTCTGTGAGGATGATATTGGCTGTAAAACCAAGAGAAGTGTGCAATTTCAGACTACTTTGGCAAAATAGCAAGTGCAAAACATGGCGCCCAGTACTGGAAATACCAAAAAGTGTATCAGATCCTAGCCAGCTGGCAAAACGTGTAATATGACGATAAGGTTGATTTGATGTAGGACACAACAAATTGTCTGTTAGAAAGAATGTTTTATAAAAGAATCATAGAAAACAAAGAGTGTTTAGATGTTCCTGACAAGTGCCAAAGCCCAGATTCAGTATGATAATACAAAAAAATCATCTTTAACAAAGTTGTCATGTCTGTGTCAGCCCTGTATGTTTTGCGTGGTATTTAAGTTTGTAGTCAAACATATGGTTTATGCAGCGCACTGAATAGTAGTTTAGTAATACAGAGTAACATACATTATGGTACCTTTATTTGTTACTCTTTTAGCTTAAATACAAGTAGCCTTTTTTAATGTAATATTTGGATATTTTACACTTTTATAAATTGTCAGATGTTCTTGAAAATTAGATGGCTCACATCAGCACTGAAATTCAGTTTGCTCTGAAATGTGA
This sequence comes from Rhinoptilus africanus, assembly GCA_013400135.1. Lineage (NCBI taxonomy): Eukaryota > Metazoa > Chordata > Aves > Charadriiformes > Glareolidae > Rhinoptilus > Rhinoptilus africanus. The sequence goes on along the minus strand of VXBO01006267.1, from coordinate 39,481 downwards.
TCTTTATATGCCTGTCACTTCAACACACAGATATAATAACTTAAATAAAAACTTTTTAAAATAACAAAGGGAGCTGTATCGCAGAAAATTGTTTGTTTTTGCTGTTCTGCTACTGATCTTGTAATAGCACAATATATAAAGGCTTTAGTCATGTTAGTGGTAGGAAAAAAAGGGCAAAGTCAATATTCTGTCAGTCTGCTTCCACATAGTTTTTGGGAGAAGAAGGAAGGCTTTCATCTCTGTCCTTCAGTCTGTGACCTCAGCATAGAAATGAAAGGAACTAAGGATTTTAAACGTTTCTTTGAAATCATAGTATTTGTAATACAGGCTTCATCTATTGTTCTGCAATCCAAAGTGCTGCTTTTATTCCCCATAACTAATATTATATAGATTGTTCTACAGCCTCTTCTTCAGCTTCATATAGACATGGAAAACAGATGCCTGTTAGTGTCATTTGTTGTTATGATTGCTTCTGATGATGAGCTGTAAGCAGATAAGACTTCATTTTGCTGATTGTATGCTTTCATATGTTCTTGTATGTGGCTAGCCAGTTTCTAGAGGATCACTGTATTTGTAAAATGATCTTATGTTATGTTGTGAAGAATTATCTGGTGGAAAGAAAATTGTCCTTGGACCATGACTCTTTTAAAAGTGGGAAAAATATAGAATGTATATTTGGACATTTGTTTAATGGACAGAATGCAAATATTTGCAGTGGGTTTGGATTATAAATGTACTTTTGTCCCTTCTCCTTCCCCATCCACAGGTTCGAGAATCAGTAATAAACCGTTTCCTCATAGCAAAGCACCATTTCCTTCTCTCTGACCTTGTCAATGAAGAGGAGATTCCCAGCTTGGGGTAAGGGAGCTATCTTTATTTTCTATAAATCAAAATAATTAATGTAAAACCATCTCTGATCTTTTTTTTTTTGCAAAGTGTATTGATGTGACTAACTGATGTGATTTTGTGTTTAGTATAATATATAAGCTTCCAATCACTGTGTATACCTCTACCAGTACAGACAGTGCACTGATACACAAACTACGTAAAAACTTTTTTAAGAAAAAGTCTGGTTTCGGTAGAAGTAATGTGATAGCATGTAAATAAGATTCAGCAGGATATAATGCATCGGGCTGTGAACTGATGAGCTGAGCGTACCCCTAGCTGGTGCCAGATTGAATGATTTCCAAATATCAGACAAGCATCAGAGGAAGTAACGCTACTACTGGTACTATAGGTGATGCTCACTTTGGTCAGTGCATATGCCCTGCAAATAATATGCAATAGATTTTTTTAACAGTCATTTCCTTTATTTTACTTTTCATGTATTTCTGTTTGTTGTTGCTGGATGTTTACTTTCAGAAATGTTACTGGGTTTGGAAATTACTTCCTTTTTTTTTCTTTTTAAGATTATTATTTGTTTTATTACTTAAGCTTTTTCTTTGAATTTTTGTTCCAAATCCTGTACTTGTTGATTTTTTACGTTTATCGGTCATCACAGAATAGATGACTATTAATTAGTGTTGCTCATTTAAAATCTGTGTAAGTAGACAGGTTGTGAAAGGTAGTTATTTTTTCTTTTACGTAGAGGTTGCTTGTGTTCACTATAAAGGTGACACCCTTTAAGTAGAGACGAAGCTTTTTCAATCAGCAGTGTAAATCTAAACAGTTCCATCTGCTGGAGATAGAGAGACTTGTTCTCTTACAAAAGAGTTCATCCTGGTTTTTAGTTCGTGTTTTCACATCACAGAATGGAAAAAATCCAAACAAGACTATAATCAGCTTTTTGAGCTGTTTAAAATAAAATGCTTCATTGATATTTTCTTATCATGAATACTACTTCATATTGGATTCTATTTACTAGTTTATATGGTTAGTGAATTTAAAATACACCATGAGATGTTTAAAGCATCTACTTNTGAGACGTTTAAAGCATCTACTTTGTGAGATATTTCAGTAACTTGTGGTTTTGTGTTATTTTGACAGTAATTACTGTGATATTTTCTTTATTATGTATAAGGAAATAATGTAGCCAAAAATTGGCTATCAATTTTTAAAGTAGATTTTGGAATGTCTACAGTTAATATCAATGATGTGAAAAAACATATATCTGCTTTTTATTCTTTTCCTGTTTTTTTTTCTTTGTTTCTGCTTTGCCTTGGGTTGTAAGTTCTGAGGGTCCAGGGTACGTTGTAGCATATTCATTCTACTTCCTTTCTATAGCCTATTGTTTGTTGTACATAGCTGTATAATTAGATTTTTTGCCTATTCCATACAGTGATTGTCATCATGTGCTAGATACCTTGTTTATAGCACTGTAGTTTAGATCTGTCTTGAAGCTGTGTAATTGTCTTACTTGTACCTTACCTAGTTTTGGAAAAAAAACTTTTTTACACATTTGAGTTATTATTTCTGAAATATAAGACAGAACTGGATTGTGTAGTACAAAACAATTAAAGCTTACTGCTGTTTCATAGAGTTTTGTATGGCACTAACAGGAGCATATATTTCCTTTTTCTGTTAGCGCATAATTTGTTTCATGGAAACACTAGAATGCTGGATTCTATGCAAAAATGACTAAATATCTTTTATGATTATTAGTATTTTGGGACTCAGCCTCTTTAAACTGGCAGAACCAAAACGACCATTAAAGCCAAGAAGAAAAGAAAGGAAGAAGGTCACAGCACAGAATTTATCCGATGGAGACATAAAACTCTTGGTGAACATCATTAGAGCTTATGATATTCCAGTGAGAAAACCAGTAATGAGGTATGTTTAAATGCCTGTTTCCAGTACAGATTCATTTTCTGGTTTCAGCCATGTGTGTTGTTTTGATGCTCATGATAAAAACATATATACATCTATCTTTTTATTAGTAATGATAAAGAACTGCTGGTTTGTAATTTTAGAATCATAGAATAGTTTGGGTGGGAAGGGACCTCAAAAGGTCATCTAGTCCAACCTCCCCTGCCATTTTGTAGAAGAATATAATCATTTGTCAATAACTGCTCAATTTAAGAATGTTTTACCAAAAACTGTATTCATCTCCTTCAGGGAAAAACTGTCTGAAAGATAACTTACAGCTTTGACAAGATTATAACTCTAGTAATATCAGATGAATTATGCCTTAAGCAAGCCTGCTTGTTAGGGCAATTTTAATTCATAATATCAAAAAATAAGTATTTAAAAGATCCAGTTCTTCCTTGTGGGATACTGTATTTGCCTCCTGAGTGTAGCATGTTGGTCGTCTTCTTCATGAGCTGTTTGTTTAAGTTAATGGACTGAGCCTAATTTGGCTCTGACTAATTTTAAAGATGACCGTTACCTTCAGGCACGTTAAGGCTGTGTCATGTAGAGAGATTGGAGTTGTGAACGGTCTGGTTCAGTTCCACTAGCAGTGTGTTAGTGCAGCGTTCTCCGTCTCTCCCAAAATGAATACACCTTGCATTTCACTCAGAGGTATTCTTAAGCTGACCAATTACTGTGCATACAGAATTTAGCGTCTGCTGGTAGTTTCTCTCTTTATTGTAGTAAAGGTTCTGTTGGATTTCTGTAAATAAGTTCATACTGAGAAAAGCAATTAATTTTAGAAACAGGTGACAGGAAGGAAAAGATGAAAATTTCAACTCATTATCAGTATTACAAAAATAACTAAAACCCCTCCCCGTCTTTGCATTATATGGTATCATATTTTGAGATGCTTTCTCCAAGAATAGTTATTTTTTTATAATCTCTACTGTGGTGTTATGACAAAAAAAGTTATGTGGAAACACTATAAAAATAAACATTAACATTTCTTTTACTTCACTCATGGGTTGCCGGTTGTGTAATATTCATATGGGTTTAATTTTGTCATAGGGGCCTTGCCTGGATACCGTGAAGTCTACACTGTTTATGAATTCTGTGGGGATTCATCTCCTTAAACTGAAAAACCTGTAGCTCAAGGAGATTGTACAGTGTAGGCGAAAAAAAAAAGGTCTGGGATTGATAAACTCTTCAGGAAAGAGAGCCTCCGGGCACAAAGCGCTGTTTTGCAACGAGGCTTACAAGAGCTATACACTCACTACCCCTTTCTGGCATTTGTTTCATGTTATTTGATCAAATAAATATCTTTCCAAGGTTGAAGTCATAACATAAAAATATCAGAAGTATTTCCAAAACTCTGTATGGTTATGTACAGAATGTGAGGGATTGATATTTTGTAATGTGTTTTCTGTCTTTTCTTGTTGTTGTCCGTTTCCTCTCATAGCAAACTTCAACAACCATCTAAATCTTCAAGGTCCTTTAATGAGATGTTTGCAGCCTCTCCATCAACTCAGAGCCCAGCTGATAGTCCAGATTGGGCATTCAACCAGGTATCTTAAAAAACTAACGTTTTCTTATGTGAAGTTGTGACCATTCCTCTTTTCCATAGAGAGTAACATTTACCATCAAAAAGACATCTTATTAGTGAGGTTGTTTTGCCCGCTTCTTGATGTCCAAAAAGGCAGTAAAGCTGCACAAGGTTCAGAGAAGGGCTATAAGGATGTCAGAAATATGGAATGGCCACTGTGCAGTGAAAAATGGCAGGGCTTTTCAGCCAGAACGGCAGTAACTGTGAGTACAGGAGGAGGAATGTGGTAGAGACACACAAAATCGTGACTAATACAGAGACTGCAGATAGGGATTGAGTCTTTACTGGCTCTTTCAGTCCAAGGGTGAGGGACTGTCAAGTGAAGCTGGTAGGTGTTAGGTTCAAAACAAACAGAAGGTTGTGGTTTCTTTGTGCAGCAGTTAGTAGGTGCCCAGAAAAGTTGCTTACATGTAGTGTGGAATAAAGATGTTTACTCGCATCAAAGTATGTATTGGACAAGTATTTGGAAGAGTGATCCATTGGGAATTACTAAGCAGAAAAATTGTTACAGGCTTAGGAAAGTCCATCTGAAAAAGGTTGATGCCTGGAAAAGTAATAGGACAAAATATCATATGTGCCTGCTCTGGTCTTACCCTTCTGTACGTGTCTGCGATGGCCATTTTCACAGCCTGAATTTTGGGCCTGGGTGTGTTCTTAGTCTAAACGAGCACAGTCATTCTTGTGGCTGATAAGGAAACTATATTTGCTTGCTATTGAGAACTAAATTCAGCATCCTTCTGAATGAAGACAAAAGTCCTTCAGTGTTTTTTCTTCTTTTTCCTACAATTTTCCTTCAGAATTACTGCTTCTTGAAAAGTAGGAAAGGTTCTGCCATATGCATTTGAAGGCTAATGAAATGCTTCACTAAGACATTTTTAATCACATTAGGGGTTTGTTGTGTCTAGTTAGGAGTTGCTTATCTGTAACAGGGCCCAGTTTCGGAGACAGCCAGGATTGTAGCAGTAGGCTTTTTGGATTACAGGTAAGAGGATACAAGGGCACTTTTTTCCACTGGTGCCTGGATCTCATGTTCTCTTTCAGTGCCTGTCTTTGATGAGACAGCCCGTAGCTTTCCCACTCTCAGCTGTGGGTTTGCTGCTGTATATAAATATATCAAGTATTCTGAATACACATAATCTTTTGGAAATGCTAACATCTAAAATTTTTAAAAGCTTCATAAGCGCTTAGAAACCTGGAAAATGCAGTATTTAAGATATATTAAAGTTTTATCTGGGCTGGACCAGCCGGATCTCCACAAAGTATATGTCTATTTTTCTAATACGTGAAAATGTGTAATTTAATATGTTCTGATTAATTTTTATAGATGCTGTTTCATTTGTTTTGATCTCTATTTATAGGTTTTAGTCCGTCCTTTTGTAGAAGTTTCTTTTCAGCGAACAGTCTGTCGGACAACAACAGCAGAGGGTCCAAACCCCAACTGGAATGAGGAACTTGAGCTTCCATTTAGGTGTGGCAAAATGGAATCAAATTATTTCTGACTAATAATAATTTAATTTGAACATACAAATTTGTTCAAATTTTCCTGTTCAAATCACTATTTTGGTTTATTTAACCTTTTCAGAGCTCCTAATGGTGACTACAGCACCCATAGTTTGCAGTCAGTGAAGGATGAAGTTTTCATTAATGTTTTTGATGAAGTCCTTCATGATGCTGTGGAGGTGAGTTCATAATTGAAGGAGAGGGTACATTACAGATTATTATAAGCTTTTTGAAGTTCACAGAATAAGATTTTTCAGTGTAATGGCTTTCACCCTCCTGTGCCTTTTCTTTCCTCTATTTTGTCATTCCTTACAGTTTTATATCTAGTCAATACTACAAGATTGTTAGAGGAAGCAGTCTTTACAGAGTTAATCCTCGTCTGTATGAATTAACTTTGTACTATATAATCTGCTGCTAGAATTGAACATGTGTATGTAATCTGTTTTACTGATATTTAATGAAATTGGAGATACTAAAATTGAGAGGCAACGTATGAGTTGTCATCTGAATTCTATTCTTCTTAAACTTAATAAGTATTTTTACTAAATCGCAGAGGAATTATCCCAGTTCCTGTATTTTTTATTAGCTATCTTTTTATGCTGTGTCTCATACTGTTTTACAAGCTGTTTGGTGACAGAAAACATGTTTTGGGTGTATAAATTAATTTTTTTGAATGACATAAAAATTGCAAGTACTAGTAACAAGAAATTTTTGTAATCTCTCAGTGTTGGCATATCTCTTTCCCTTGTTGGAACCAGTGAAAGCTTTCCCAGTCAATTCTACATGCACAAAAATAGCAGCAGTCAACATTCTTGAAAACATGAACCAAAAATAAATAATGTACACATTTCACTGAGAACAGAATTCTGTCCTCAAAACTGAAATGGAATTTGATGCAGCAGAAGGAAGAAAGATACAGTCTTGACACTCAGATGTCACTCCAGCCTTTAAATTTTTTTTTTTTTTAATAACTTGTAGGCTGATCATACTAGATTTGGAAATCCCTAATAGGCAATACACATGGAAACAATGCTTCCATTCCACAGGGTTTAGTTAGATTTTCATAAAATTTTGCCTTCAATAAGCTTTTTTTAATACTAGTAAAATATTTCATTAGCAGACCACAGCATAATTTACTTTGAGAAGACTCTTGAGGATTCCTTGTCAGATTTTTGAGATCTCCATGACAGGTTATACAGAAGTTGAACCCTGAAGTGCAAGCACATCGTATCGTGGACCATGACATTCTTGTTATTTGCTTGAAAGGCATGCAGAATAATCATTGCCATGCTACTAACTGAACTTCTAGTAAATTATTAAAACAATGCTGAATTTTTATTAATGCCTTGATTAACCTGTTGGTTGAATTAAAGGAAATGAAGCTGTCTTACAAAATTTTATGTTGGGGAACTTTTTAATAGGATGATCGTGAAAGAGGAAGTGGAATCCACACTCATGTTGAGAGGCACTGGCTGGGATGTGTTAAGATTCCATTTACTACGATATATTTTCAAGGGAGGGTAAGTGTCAGTAACTTGGAGTAAATCTCTTAACATACAAAACTGGACAGTGGAAAGGGACTGGTAATGGAATGTCAGATTTACCTTAGTACCTGTTAGTTTTTCTTTATGGAATTGTTTGAAAATGTCTTTGAAACCATTAGTTTTTGCCAAATTATTTTGTCAAACTTTTGCCAAAGTTTTTGCCAGTATTTCTCAGGAAATTCAGTGTTTTGAAGGGAGAAGAGGTAGACAAACATAAATCTACACCGACAATTCAGCCTGCCTTCCTTCAGTAATGAGGTTAAAAGTGCACATTCTTTAGATGTTTTTTTCAGTAGCTTTTGAGATTTCTGGTATTGCACAGTATGGATAGGTGAGCTAGGAATAGGAATATCACCTAGACAGGTGGTGGGAAACTTGACCTACCTCTTCTATTCCCACACTTCTCACGAATCAGCAAATTTTCATCTTTGCCTCTCCCAATGCCTTCTTTCCTCCATTTTTAGAACTTTTCAAGAGAAGCTTTCTTCAAGAGATATCGATGATTAGTCACAGGAGTGATAGTAAAACATGCAGTTTTTCATAGGGGAAAGGCATTTTTTGTCTAGCCACCCATCCTGGACTTAGGTTAAGGAAACCAATTTTTCACATCAGTAGTTTTGTCATATTGTAGTCTTGGTGTAGGAGTCTTTTTCATGTGTTACTTTCATGTGTAGGTTTTTTTCAGTTACTTTCCTGTGTAGATCAAGTCATCATATCATAGAAGTTTCAATTTCTTACAGATTTCTTAAGATTCTGACATCAGTTGCATACCTAATGACACATTAATTTCTTCTTTTCTGGGTATAGGGGGCACTTTGCAGAACCTTAAAGGTTTTAAGGCATATTGTGAGCCTCCTGGATTCTTTGAGTGGAGGGTAAAGGCTGTAGGGGTCTCCTTTAATTTTAGTGCCGTGCTTGGAGTTCAAAGTGTTTTTCTTCGGCTCTCCATTCACAAGGCATAGCAGAAGATAATTGTCAGGGGATTCAAGAAAGCATGAGGTTCTTTTCATTGGTGAGAAATTTTGGTCAGTGCACGTCTAACCAGTGCTAGTCCACTTGCTTCTGCTAGATCATTACTAATATGCTATCTTCAACTTGTGAGGTTAATCAATGAATGTAGGTGTTTGAGGGTTGTGGTGCCCTATAGAATGAAGCTTTCATTGACTTCAAAGAAGTTGTAAGTAGTTAGAAGCCTTTTCTTCAAGAGTCTTTGCTTTCCTGTGCAGACAATGTCACATGATGTGACCACCATTGTCATAGGTCAACAACAGGAAAGAACAAGATCCTTTACTCTTTTTAGGGAAATGTTCCATGCTGAATGCATGAAATTCCCCTGAGAAGTGTGTCTGCTCACAGTCCCGAGAGGCTTAATGGGCAGACTTAGACGTTTTAACAGACTGTTTACTAATATGTAGTGAAGGCCACAGCCTATAGTCCGGTTTTGAGGATTACCAGTGCTGATGTCGACCTCTGCTCTTCCTACTTCTTGTTGGCGTATCAGTCTTTCTGTTGCAGAACCAGAGTAGCTCCAGGATTCCTGTGAGATGCCCTCCTGACTTTCTCTGAGGAGGTGTTGCAGTTTGTGATTCCCTAAGCGTAGTGTGAGTGCCTGCATAGATCTTCCCATCATTAGAGATTCTTTTCATTTGAACAGCATTTCTTGCTGAATTTGAAAAAAACTGATCATTCCAGATGAAGGTGCATCTAGCAATTAAATTACAGTAGCAAATTAAGCATTTCTTAATCGCGTTCCACTATGATGCAGCAGAAATTCTGAGTGATTTAGAGTTTTCTCCTCATCAAAACTTAATTTTGTTCTTAAATGTTTGGTGGGACAGCCCAGTGAGTCATTTGTTCATCTTTCACGTCTACGGAAGATGTCCTTCCTGACAGCAGTCACCTGAATTCTGCCCAAATCAGGAGGTTAATCTCACTTTTCTCTTAAAGCTTTGTTCTTCCACTATAGACACTTGCCCGAGCACGTGTGGGTCATGCCATCTCTTGTCTGATGTGGCCTTTCAGAAGGACCTTGTCTTCTTTTTGTGGTGGCAGAGGGAGGTGGAAAGGGCTGGTGGGTCTATCAGAGCACTCTTCCATGGGGATCTGGCTGAATGGGCCTAGTTCCAGTTGCACTCAAGAAACAGCTTCTCTGTGGAAGGTGTCCATCTGTGAGATGCTGGAATATCATTGCCACATCAGTCAAACATACGCAAAGGCCTGTTGGCGTGATGCTGCCTTCAGAAGTGTAGTCCTGCAACCTGTATTTTGCCATTTTGTCGTTTTCCCAGGTAAATAGTGTCACGTGGTGATTGCTATTTGAAATAACAACAGTGAAAAGCTGTCATTCTTTGCTTCTCTAGGAACTAGTGTGTATGATTGCCATTACATTAAATATTAGTGTCCACAATACACATTAGAGGTTGAAATCCAGTTGTAATTAATACATTTAACAATGAGATGTCTCATGTTTTCCCCACAGTTGATCAGTATATGTGCAATATGCTCTGATTTTATTGTTTTGTAATTCAGAGTAATAAATCAAAGGAATGAAATATTTGAATACAAGTAGCAAATGTATTTGAGAAGGAAGTTTTGCTTTTTTCCTTCTAATGAGAAGTATTTCTCTATATATGTTGTAGATTGATGGTACATTTAAAGTGGGTACTCCTCCAGTACTCCTTGGCTACAGCAAAGAAAAGCACCTGGGAATTGAGAGAGGTTATGATTCCGTGCGAAGTCTGAGTGAGGGCTCGTATATAACACTGTTTATTACCATTGAACCCCAGCTCATTCCTGGAGAGTCAGTCAGAGAAAAGGTAACTGATCACTAATTCATCATGTTCTCGCTTTTTGTTTCCAGTGGTGCAGTTCCTGAGATGCATATAAATGGGTGCGCTTAGGGTACCAAAGGACGTGAAGGACATTAATACAAATTCTGAGTGTTCTACCTCAAATTTTTTAGCTCAGTTTAATTTAATTGTATGCACTATTAAGTTAAATGGACACTTAATCCATGAGAAATAACTTTCACCAGGTATCTAGTTCCAATGTTAATAGAAAACAAATTTGCATTCATTATCTGTGGGCATATAATTTCCCCATTTACTTTTGTAAACAGTAAAGTATTCATGTGAGTGTTTGCGAACAGTGTATGAAGAGGAGGTGACAGGTGCAAACATAGTATTTTCTTGTGTCTGTGTTTATGCTGTTCAAATACAGCATTTATTATTTACGGCTTCATGCATGCCTCCAGATCTTGAAGATAATTATTTCTAAACAGCAGCTGTTATTTTTTTTTTTCAGTTATTTTACTAAACCAGAAGTGCCTTACACTAAAACCAACAATATGTAGTTAAAATGCATACACCGCTTGCTATTTTATGCAACATTTATGCAATGATTTTGAGATACATTCAGCAACTTATTAGAGACAAACATTTATTTTGGTCATTTATTAGAGGCAAACAGGAACTGGAGAGAAAGGTCTGTCATTATATAATTTATTTTTCAGAATAAATATAAAATTGCATGATGCATTCAAAAAACCCTTTTTTCTGCTAAATTATAGCCTCGGAAACTATCCGGTCCTATGTTTTCTTGCTTTTATCCAATACTGTGGGAATTGTTACAATCTAGTCCTGTTGAAAATAAAGAAAATTAATAAAGCGCGTTCATGGATGCCTTTTAAGGTTAATTACTTTGAATGATAAGATCATTACTGGGACTCGGAACCATAAATATAAACTTAACAAGCTTGAAGCACCTTTAATAGATGAGACCTTATTCAAGAGTTTCAGTCTTAATCTTCACATACAATAATTGGTTTCTGGGAAAAAATTATTCTGAATTTATAAGGAAACAGATCTGTGTTTATAGAAAGACCTGTTTCCAGTACTGTTTCAAAAGAAAAATCATAGAAATTCAAATAAGGGGTGAGATTATTGTAGAATATTATGGGCTATATGTTGCAAATCTTGACCTCTTTCAATAACAAGCAAGTACTCAGAATTTCTTGCATGGATGCAATTTGATGTGTAGTTTCCAAAAGGTTATGTATTGTATTAATACTTAGTAAAATGGTGCAGTTTGGTAGCTATATTTAGAGTGGATTTGAACACGTCAGAGGGTAAAAACAGCGTATTTTATTCAAGTCATAGATCTTTTTGACATAAGTTCTCTTCAATTTCAAATGCAACGGCAGGAAGTCACTGCCCCTCACCGTAACTCAGACATAAAGAACTAGAAAGAGAAGTACCTTCCATTCTGAAGATGCAGCAAAGAATCAGAGCACACTAAGTCACAACACAGGAAATGAGTCCTGTTGTAAGTAGCAAGAAACACTACATGCCAAAGCTTCTCCTCAGTAGGAGCCACACTGAGACGACAAGGGGCAATGGGCACAAGTTGCACCAGGAGAGGTTTTACCTTGATATAAGAAAGACTTTTTTTACAGTGAGAACAGCCATTCGCTCAAACAACCTCCCCAGGGACACGGTGGAGTCCCCATCACTGGAGGTTCTCAAGCTGCGGCTGGACAGGGTGCCAGATAATCTCATCCGGGCTCCCTTTCCCACAAAAGGTTGGACAAAGTGGTCTTTCAAGGTCCCTTCCAACCTGGGCTGTTTCATGATTCTGTCAAAGCTAAACTGTACCGAAAAGCACATTGTCACTGAAGGGCATTGAAAGTAAAACCAGGAATAAGGAAAATCTTGCTGAGGCGAGAAAACCATTAGTACAGAAGATCGGTTTTATAAAATTTGAAGAACAGTGGAAAAAACAGTTGTGATTAATAATTTGCCAGATTTTTATTCACTCTTTGCATTATAGATTTTTCTAAATTTTATAAAAATTGTACTTAGCAGCAGATGATTTGGTATCTAATGAAATCTGTATGCAAAACCACTACTAAAGTGACACATGCATGTGTTCTAACCATGGCTAAAATAAATTATAATTCTGTGCTGCAACTCCCCAAATGTAACACACATTATAGAAAATTTTTGACATAAAATGAGAAAACCTAACTAAAGGCTTTGGCTGTCCTTTGTCCCTATTCCTAGCCATTCCTTCCTCATTTGAAATACTTCCGTACTGGTTTAGGATGCTACGCTTGATTGAATTTTGCAATACCTTTTTTTGTTTCTTTACCTATTTTTCCTCTCTTTCTTGCTGTCCTTCCTGAATTTCTGTATAGATGAATGAAATGCTTAAGGTACAATATTAATAAATTAAATCAGTTGAGAGATTCCTGTTGTTCCTTGTTCAAGATTTAGCTTGGTTTTGTGCCATTCAGCAATCTTTGTGCGCTTTGCGTTACTTGATTCTGACATAGTAGTTTGTCAATAATATTTGCAGTGAATTACTACGTTTAAATTTACAAAGTGCTGGAGGCTGTATATTTTGGTTGCTAATAATGGTTGAGAAGAATCAGCACTGTGTGCCTTCTCTGCTGACGTGGAGGTCTAGCTGCGGGGCTCTGCCCAGCTGTTGCACCTCTGGTTGGTTTGAGAAGAAGGGTAGCAAGCCACAAAGTGGTTTATTTCAAACAAAAATATTATGAAGGGTGAGCTTTCATTCTCAGCACTACTAGAAATATACAAGGGATTCTAAGTAGATGTAAAAAACCTATTTGAACTGATCCTAAGACCTTTAAAAGATGACCTCTTAGGTGACACATGAGCAAATAATTGTCACTGTTATACAATTAATATGTGCTTTTGAGTCCTAGATTTGCTTCTGGAAAATCTCATCTAAAAGCATTAAAATTTTATACAGGTCTGAATTATAAGGATATATCTAAAAATTACTTGGACTTTCTCTGCAAATATTTTGACATTGCGCAGAGTTATTGCAGTATTATTTAAAGAAAAATTACTGGGATTTTGTGCATAACTTCAATGGTGTTTTTAATGGAGTGTGATGTGAGTAGCATGTAGGATTAATACCTAACCGTAATCGCTTACCTGTGAGTGAACATGTGGTGTTCCATACTCATCCCTGCAGTTTTACTTGGCCATAACTTTCATTACGTTTTCAGTGCTTTAATAAAGCCAGCTACAGGTACAGGTCATTACCTGCATTCATAAGTAAAAGCAAATTGCCTGATTTTCCATTCCTTTGTTTTTTCTTAAACGTCTGTGAACCAAAGTTTATACTATAAGGATATTTCAAAATGCTATTAGGAAAGAATTTTACACTCCTTTTATGCTCTTGTAAATCGTGAAGTAAGGCCAAACATAGTAAAGACTTAAGCCCAAATTATAAATAAAAATAGTTTTATATAAATTCTACTTTCTTTTGAAGTTTGATACCCAGGAAGATGAGAAGTTGCTCCAGGCAGCAGAAAAGTATGAGGCTGAATGTGCATCAAAGTTTCCGGGCCGCCAGTGCCTAACAACTGTAATTGACCTCAATGGGAAAACCGTTTTTATTACCAGATATATCAAACCTCTGAATCCTCCACAGGAGCTTCTTGATGCCGTCCCAAATAGTTCTCAAACAGCAGCAGTAAGTATTTAGAAAAGAAGTGAAGTTTCTGGGATATAGACAAGGTCATGTATGTGTTTGCATGTGCACATAGGCCCATAACACTTCTGTATGTTTGCTGTACAGCGATGCTTTTGATAAAGGAACGTCTAGAGATACAAAATAAAGTGGTAATGACTATGTGTGATACACAATAAGTCTGTCCATAATGATGCTAGAAATAGGTGTTTGTCTTCTCTGGAAAAAAAAAATAGGTGTATTAACGAGTGTTGGCCTTCAAAAGACAAAGAATTGTGCCATACCTTAATGGAAGTAAATCATATCAGTCTCTGATACAAGTTCTAAAATGCGCTAGCTGCTAGTGTAATGAATTCAGTCAGTGTTTTGTCACTGGTATCTGCGGAAGGAGCACTGGGCTTCACGTTTGGTATACTACTACTATTGTCATATAGCCTTGTTGTGAATTTAAGGGGCGACTTACTTCCTCTATGTTGTTTTCTTGCAGGAATTGGTGGCTCGATATGTTGCTTTAATTCCTTTTTTGCCAGATAGTGTGTCATTTGCTGGAATTTGTGACTTATGGAGTACATCAGACGTAAGTAATGCATTAATCAGAAGTTCTTTATCCTCTTGTACATGATGTAACATCCTAGCAGCCCCTGCTTTTGGAGGGAGATTGTACTAGATAAGCTCTTGAGGCCCCTTCAGCCCTAAATTATTCTGTATTTCTATTATTGTGAGGATTGTTTTTCTTTGTAAGCTGTTTATTTCAAAGAGTGAGGACCAAAGCTTGAGAAAAAAATTGCTCGTCCTGATACAAGCCAAAATTTTTATCTTTGATAGGTTGCAATTGATTAACCCTAAGAATGCTTAGGACTTTAAGTTTTTCCTGGGTTTGTTTTTTTTTATAAACCAATCCAAAATGGCTACTCAGGCACGAATGAAAGAATGTTACCTGATGGAGACTTTAAAACTAGACTTAAAATCGGTCATTGTAGTTCCAAGGAACTAGAGAAAAAACACTGCATGTGTCAGCAATAATAGGAGATTTGTGACATACAAATAAATCCTGTTACGTATAGAATAACCACAGACATCAAGCTACTCGCAGATGATGTTTTTACCATCTCAGAACTTTTCTGCAAAATTCAGAGCAACTCAAAAGACACAAGACCTTGGTTCTTGTGGTACAGTCTCAGATTTTTACCACAAGAAATCATGGATTTTCACAGCATTCGCTCTGCGTCCTGCATGCTGAAACAGTGCCGGTAAACAATAAAGATCAGCTGCAAAGATCTGACGACTCTTTTGCTTCAGAAGCATTAAAAAGATATTGTTAAATGTTGTAAGTTGAAAACACAGTTGATAATTGCATAGAAGACTTTTTTTTCCCCTTTTTTAATATCTCAATTAGCAATTTCTTTATCTTCTGGCGGGAGATGAGGAAGAACACGCTGTGCTCTTGTGTAATTATTTTCTTGGTATTGGGAAAAAAGCCTGGCTTATCATTGGAAATGCGATTCCTGAGGTAAGAGGATTTTTTGCCTTTGGTCTGAATATTAACTTTTATTCTCTGAAGTCTTTGGTTCCCACCAATGGAAAGAATTGTTTCTTGCTGGTGCATTTTTCCAGGAAGCCGTCTAAACCTTGGTGCTGCTGGAACTGAATCTTCCCAGAGAGAAAAAAAGAATAAGTTGAAAGTATTTCTCAGCATAAATGTCATCTGTTGTTTTTTTTCCTGGCCCGGTGCTTCTGCACTTAATCCGGTAGTAGCTGTCATCCCCGTAGTAGGATACCAAGCATCTGTAAACCTTGATGGGCCTTTAGCTTCTATAAATGGTGTGTCCAGGACAAAGCTAACGGAGACAGTCCAGGCACAGGGACTGGAGCTGGGAACACGCAGCCTGTGACAGAGCTGGGGTGGGACTGGGTGAAGGTTGAGAGGTGGCAGGAGAGGGCTTGGGGCTTGCCAGGAGTTCTTACTGCTACGTACCCGTCTCCTGATTCTCTCTCCAGCTGTAATGACAGCTCCGCTCTGGCTCCAAGGCTCAGTCTTCCTCTGCCTTCTGTAGCAGAGGCATGTTAGGCACTCTGCAGTGCCTTGGGCTGCAGATTTCCACCATTAGTATCTCAAATTACCAAGCACATCTGAAAATTTTGCCAAACAATTTTGGTAAAAATCCTTGTCAAGACTAGTTTCTTTAGCACATTCTCGGAGCAGGTACTCAGGTACGCTCCTTCCGCTCTGACGGAGATGGCAGTCCTTAATAAAGCATCCCGCTTAGGCATGCTGGAAAGGAGAGGGGATTATGCCAGGTATTTCAAGGTACCTGGAAAGTGAGGGAGATGATAACAAGAAAATAGAAGAGCAGATTAGGGATTCCTCATAGAGAACATAAAAAGATAGCTGGGAAGTTCCTTTATGTGGCTGTGTGAGGGCTGGCTGGTGGGTGAGACACAAAGTGCGCTGCCTGGGCGGCACTCCTGCGACTCGGAGACTGCCTGCAGGTGAGAGTGTGGCAGTAGCCAAGGAGGACATGCTGATGCTGAATAAATTACATACATTAAACATTCCTGTATAGGGAATTTCACATCAGTTGTTAGATGAACTGAGATGACTGTAAGAATCTGTATTTTAAGAATGGCTTGAGGCTGTGCAAGTCTAACATTGACACCTAAAAGACAACGCTTATTATTATGTGTTGGTTGATTGAATTGTAATGAGCCTGTAAATTCTTCCCACCAGTTTTCCCCAAAAAAGTACTATTTATCTCAATGGTAAAAATGTAACGTTCCAAACAATGCAAACTGTACTGTCTTTGTAGCCAGTTTTAAAACATCTTTCTCATTTTTCTTTCTTCCTAGGGACCAACTGCATATGTATTAACTTTGGAACAAAGTCAATATGTAATTTGGAATCCCAGTACTGGGTCTTTTTATGGGCAGTATGATACTTTCTGCCCCTTACAAAACGTGTACTGTCTCATCAGCTGTGACAACGTAAGTGTTCCCAGTCTTGTCACATTTCTATTCACATAAGAGCAGATAACTCGGTATTTTTTTTACCTTACACATCATTTGCTCATCAGTGTGACTATATTTATGCTGTCATCGTATTCGTGATTTTATTCAATCTTAAGTAGGCTTTTCGGTTCCTCTAAATACTTGAAATAAGAAAGATTTATTTTTTTTAATCAGCATTTTGGTGGATCATGACATCCATTCAATATAATTTTTGTTATATGGTTTCCCAACTTGGATGGCCTAAGTTTAGCACGGCTTAGCTGAGGAGCAGTAATTCAGTGAAATGTAACTGACTGATAAATGAAAAATAAAGCATATTGGAAGGAGTCACTTGAGTTGCATACATAGTTGCATACATACATAATGGCAGGCACAGCCCCGAATGGTCCAACAAGGGAAAAAACAGCCGTGCTGTGTCATACAGGCCCTATACAGAACCGTCAGTTACAAAAGGTTATGCATTAATTAGTCCATTTACATGTTAATTGTTGATACATTTTGTAGCCTTAGCAGTAGTTATTTAAAAGTTGTTTTGAACAAGAAGCCTACAGTGCTTGCGTGCTTCAGACTAGGCTCAAACACAGGCCGAATTGAACGTCTCTAAAGAAGCGGAGTGCAAGACGTGTTCCCCTCGATGACAAAATACAGAGACGCTGCGTGTGCAGGATCTGTGTCTGTTCTGCGTCACACGCTTGCATCAGCGATGGTGCTGGGGCCAGCAGGCTACCGGGCATCGCAGCCACAGCTGCGCTCTGCTGGGCCCTTGGAAGAACTTCATCAGGCTTCAGAAAAGACTGGAGCAGTAGTCCAGAGGGGTGGAAATGCAGCCACTGGAAAAAACTCTGTTGTATACTGTAACCCAACACCACGGGATGCTGAAGTGGTGGTAAAGGCAGAACGTTTCTGAAAGCGTAAAACCTGCCATGGTGCACAGTGAGTGGGGTGATGAAGTACAGGAGAAAACAGACGCAGTGGGAAGAGTTGCCAGCTGCAGGCGCTAGTTCTGTTCCTACGCCCGTCTCCAGGCGCAGTCGGAAGCAGGTGACGGACCAGCAGCACCCTCCTGCTGGAGAACGCAAAAGCTGCACGTGGGCTGTGACTATACACCACTGCCTCCTTCCATGGGACCTCATACCAGTAAAGGCTATAGGAGGGCTACGTAGTGTTTCATTGCCAGTTAAGTGGAACATGTTACATAGCTGTGATCATACGCTGAAAGTTAAAACAAACTTGCTTTCTTGTAGATTTGGTTTAATACGCAAGAATATGATTCCCCAGTAAGGATAAACTTTGATATCAGCAAACCAAAACTTTGGAAGTCTTTCTTTTCAAGAAGCCTGCCATACCCTGGGCTCTGCAGCGTTCAGGTATTGATGCATCTGTTACTGACTTCACGCGAGGGGCTGAGACATCACAGACTAATACCAACCAGCAGAGACCAAGTTCTTTGGACTTCTGTGGTTAATTATATTTATGTAGTAGCATTGGCTTTAAAAAATTTTTCCCAGGCATTCCTTAAAAACATGAAAGCAAGAATACTGCAAAGTATTTGGTTTTATACAGAATGAACGCACAGCTGTTGTCCTCTAAATATCCGTGTGAGATCCCAGGCCAACAGTGAAGTAAATGGGACTGATCTTTAACACAACCCTATCAAAAGAAGCAGCTTGGGAGTACAGAGGAAATGTCTTACAGCTTTTGTCTTACAGCTAGGCAGGCGTTCAAGCTGTACGCACAGCCTTAGCAAAACAAACTAAAATCTCTGTGGTTTCTCAAAGGTAGAAGCAGTTGATGTTTACTTTAAAAAAAAGGCATCTAGGTAATGTTTTTATTGTCTCTCTACTAAATAATAGATTATTTTAGTGTAATTGTGAACTCGGGTAAGTACCATCAAGGCAGTAACTCCTGAAGTTACTCTGTTGTATAGCTAGAGAGACTGCGCTTTTTAATACTTAAACCTTTTATTTCTTGCTAGCCTGAAGAACTGGTGTATCAGCATTCGGACAAGGCTGCTGTAGTGGAACTACAGGGCAGGTAATTCTACCTCTAAAACAAATGGTGTCAGTGCGGAGCATTAGAGGTGGAGCATCTTCTTATGTTCCTCGAGCATATTCACACCTAGGTCCTAAAAACTTGCTTTGAACGCTAGGAATTGAGAAAGGCCTAAAAAAAAAAAGTAATCAGAAGCTGTAGTTCACAGGGCTTTTCTTAATTTTCTCTCTTTAAATGCCAGAAAGCATCGCTGTACAGTTTCCTAATAAGCAAAAGGCTGTAGACTAAAAAGGGTTGTAAGTCCCCCCCCTCCCCTTCTGTCACTGAAGAGAAAGGTACCTTGGCATTGCTTTTCTGTGGTTTTCGGGGGTGGTACATTGAACTGGTCAGTTGTGGTCCCTGTAACCTGTACTAAGTGTGGCAAGGGAGATCAGTTCAGGTGTCCAGTAAATACCAGTATGGTAATAATGGGTATATTTTATTGCAGGATTGAAAAAATACTAAAAGATAAGATTATGGAATGGAGACCAAGGCATCTAACCCGGTGGAACAGATACTGTACCTCTACCCTGCGTAACTTTCTGCCACTGCTGGAACAAAACCAAGGCAAAGATGTAGAAGACGACCATCAGGCAGAGCTGCAAAAACAGCTAGGAGATTACAGGGTACAGCTGCAAACGTGTATGGCCCGTGCCCAGAAGTAGGAATCTAAAGCCCTAGGATTTAGTATCGCTGCGCTGGGGTATGGAAGAGTGACCCAGGCTGTTCATTTCCTTTACTACCAAAAGGCCTGAGAGCTTTTATACCAAAGCTAAGCCAATGTGGTATTTACAGAGTGAAGGAGTGATGATATATTTTATTTTATTTGTAGATGTTGGAGTTAAAAACTTTATGTTGAAGAGAAAGGTAAGAAAGCAAGGATAAATTGGCTGCCCTGTTCTTGTATAACTGCAGCACTCCAGCAGTCGCTCCCCGCTGTCCGTAACAGCACAGGCCGTCTCCTTGCGCTGGATGCTGATGGGCTGACTGGTGCTTTAGCCCGGTGCCGAGTAGCGCTGCGCACAGTCTGCCTACGGCTGCAGGAGCCCACGCAACAACACGCTGTACTGCAGTTTTCTGCTCTTTGCTCCGCTCTTTAAAGACGGAAGAAAATTTACATAAGCGTTCACTGCAGGCACTGGTGTACCCGAGCCTCCGTCCTCCAGGCTGCAGCGAAAGGCGGTAACACCACTGCACACAACTCTGGCCATTTTCAAACCAGTTGAGGTTTCAGTTCCTGCTGAACCCAAAATGTGTGATGGGCAGATGTTTGCAACCTCAAACCCCCAGCCAGCGCAGGTAGGAGAACACAATGAATCAAAACCTGTTACAAGGCAGAAAAGCAACAACATTATGCTGTAGGCCTTCAATAATGTAACTTTGTTCTAGTGGATTTCATCTTCACTTTGAACTTAACCCAAACTAAAGAGGAAAAATGTCAAAACTTGCCTGGAGTCTATGAAATAGGGAGGTGGTATTAAAAAACAAAATGGCCTTTTTCATTGCATCTCCTCAAGCCAGCGACAGAAAAGATAAATTTACACGCACAGTAAAACAGATTTTTAAAACTATGTATTTATTCAGGTGCCTTGACCTTTTCTTCTTACCTTACATGTTATTTCCTCTTTCTGTCTCCCAGGTCTCTGGATTTCCTATTCACATGGCATACTCTGAAATCAGGCCTTTAATAGAAGCTGTGCACAGCACTGGAGTTCATACCATCGATGTTTCCAACGTTGAGTTTGCTCTAGCCGTGTATATTCATGCTTATCCCCAAAACGTTCTCTCTGTATGGATTTATGTTGCTTCACTTGTTCGAAATAGGTAGATACTACTCAGAATACCTCAAGAAATCTCCTTATGTAGCAAACCTACCAGACTTCTCACACTGCTGATTTGAGCTACCCCAACTATTTCAAAAATGGAGTGACTTTGCAGAGTGAAAGGGTAGAGCTTGGACGCCTAATTTCCAGGTGAAACTGGGTTCCTGGAACCCTGCTTGAAGACTCTTTTTTGCTAGCCAGTTTATTTTACCGACAGACCTTCTGCCTCTTCGGAGTTGCTGGCATTCAGTTACAACACAAATAGTTGCAGTTTTCCAGTACCTGAGGTTCCTGAATGAAGACCCACAAATAAATTCTGTGTACTAAAGAGCCATCAGTGAAGGCTCTATTTCAATTTTTAAGAGGCTGCTGCTTCTGCTAGTTCATACTTTGTGTCTGTATAAACGCCAGCACCATTTAGAGCTGCAGGACAACACTTTCTTAATGTTTAACATAAAAGTTAAAGACAAAGTATTTAATAAATATTCACAGCAAAACCTAAGTGGAAGCTCACTCATTTTATACAGGAGTTTGATTAAGTTACTTTGAGTACAAAATCTTTATCTGCAAGTTCCACTAGTAAAAGATTATCAAAGGAATTTACTAATAAGCAGATTTGATTTTTAGTATGTAAGTAATGGTGTTAACTGTTAATGCTGATATAAATATATATCCTTTTCATGCAGTTACCTTCCTAATGCAACTCTTCCAAGTGAGAGTGATGGGGGGTAGGACCAACGTTCCTGCAGGAACAACATTCATCAGAACATATCAAAGTTGAAATTGTTCTTGAGCTTAATTCCAAACCAGACTCAGCCCATCTAATAAATACTAGACACAAAGTCTTTGGTTTAGAGCCTCTGGTTGCCACAGGTTCCCTCCAGAAACCTCTGGCAGAAGGGAGTAGCACATTGTCATCACACGATGCTTTGTTGAACGACACTGATGACATCTCGCAAGTTTAGTCCAACTCCCTTTCAGAGAAGGGTGAAGAAAAAACACAATACTAGTAAATTAATAGAATTTTCTGCAGCTGATTCATCCCTCAGCTGTGGCTCTACCAAACTGCACAGAAGACCACCCAGCAGCAAGGAGGAGGACCTCTAGCTGCACCTTCCCAGCCTCAGAAACACAAGTTCTGGCACAAGGAGAGATGCAAGAAAGCCCACCGTGTACCCCACTACTCTCATCTTGCCTCAGTCAGTGTTGCACAAATGGCCACATGTCTACTCTAACCGTTGGGCACCAAATTAAATGCAGCTTCCTTGTGGCAACAGCTGATGGAATGGTGTCCTTTTATACCTCCTCTGTAGCTTCTATCTCAGCACTGGCCGTTCTGCCTCCAGCCCACCTTCCGCTGTTAACCACGAACAGTCAGCTCCGCACCAACTCTACACTCACCTGCATTTGTCTTCCCTCACTACTCTTTAGTACTACTGGGAGCAAGATGGTATCAAAACTTGTGGTTTGTTTTAATCTCCGGCTGGGCACCCAAGCTGACTTCCTGCACACCGAGAATCCTGACAGCTACATATGCCACCATGGTTGCTGTCCTAAATAACTACTACTCAAAAGAATTTATTGAGTTAGTAAAACAGGTAAATGGTATTAGTTTGACATACTGTCAGTCTTCAAAATTAGGCAGGATGGAGGGGAAAAAAACCCTAAAACTGTCTGCCTTGTACAAAGGCTGCCACCTCCCCCTCCCCTGCCCAAGGGGGAAACCACCTGCAGCCACCCCAGCAGGTGCCCCTTACCCTTCGCAGCTGAACCTGGGCTACAACACCCACTTCCTCCTGCAGGGCTCTGCCCCAGGCCGCCCCACACCACTCGCCTCCCCCCAGTGCAGGTGCCACTCAGCCCAACACCCCGCTCTTCCTCCCTCCCTGCCAGTCCCTCCCCATGCAGGGAGGCATCTCTAAAAATCAAAGCTATGGGCAAGATGTATCCTTGTCTTCCAGGGACTTCATACGAATGAAAACTGACATCCCCTCAAGTTGTTTCAAAAATGCACCCTAACACAGTCAGAGAAGAAACAAAACCCAAACACCGCCCCCCCCGCGCACTGCAAGGTTCACAGCTCTGCACCCACCGCAGCACCCACCCACTCACCCGGTCTCTGCCGCCCACCTGGATATCACACCTCAAAAGCAAATACATTCAACTGCTACATGATTTTTTTTTTGTTGGTGGGAATGTTTTATTTGAGTATGTCTTTCAAGCCCAAATACAAAACCAAATGCAAAAGGAAGGTGGGAATTTCCCTAATTTTGCAATGTAAAGAACGACTTGGGGATGAGCGGAAAGGGGGAAGAAACAAGGCTCCTAAAGATGCAGAATTGTTACCCAAATGCAAACAGTACATTTCAAATTCTCTGCAGAGCTTTATACTGTACTTACGGATTCAAAATAAAAAACCATTCACTTAACACAAAAATAATCCTGTAAAGTATATTTAAGTGCCAAACTTGGAAGAAAGTGGCATTAAAAAAAAAATAATCTGAATGTTTTCCCATCTTCCCCAAATTAAGTAAAACAAAACCCAACACCCTTCAAACCAAATGAGATTTTGTGAGCTTGTTACAACACTGTACAGTACACTCAGAAGTAACATTTTGAAGTTGTGGGCAGGGTCAGGCTAGTATAACAAGTCTCACTCCAAGGATTGTTAACACAAGATGCGGACTGTAAGTAAAGTGCATGAAAGGAAGCCTGCTCAGCTAAATGAAGTAGACTGAAAGGTCAGAAGTCAGCGGTCATTCGCCAGAGCGGCAGCAGGCCCGAAAACCACACTGCAAGTTCTGGCATCCACTGGCGGTTTCAGCATGAGGACCTGCACAAAAACAGAACAAATGTGAAAAGAAGAAAAGGCCATTTGTTTAGATGCAGAATTCTCACAACCTGGTCATTCAGAGTATGTCTGTGGTTTTTTTAGTACACTAAGCTTCCTGCAGCACCGCGAAGCCTGGCGCACCGCCGGTACTATTGTAGTATAAAAACCTCCATGGGAACAGTTATTTTTCAAGAGATTTTTGCTCTGCTAGCTTAGTCCCATGAAGATAACACATTCAAAAAGTGAGACAGATGTGCGATGAGCAACGCTAAGTGCAGTTTAAGCCAGCTCTCACAGCTGGCTTTCAAAATTGAGGTATAATTTCACAATCCATATTTAACTCCCATTTTTCAAATTCAGATGACTATTTCATCGCATTACCAAAGAAACCACGATCTCCAAAAGTCTTTCTACTGTAATGGAAACAGGTTTTTTTTTAGTCTGGCAGGTTTTGGGTTTTTTTTTCCCTTCATGAACACTTCATGGTTGGCTAGACCTCACATACTCCAACCAGAAATGCGAAAACTAAAGAGAAAAATTACCTTTAATACCACCGCAGTTTTCAGAAGCCATAAGGCTAAAAACCAGCCATTCAAAAAGAAAGAAAAAGTTGGGAGCACAGACAGGATAAACCAAGACTGTAATTCTACCCACCTCCACTTACCTTCGCTTACTGTTATCCCTTTAATTTGAAATGTGAAAGTGATCATGAGATAAGAAACTATTAAGTTTATTACTACAGGATTTTGTTTCCTGCAGCCACAGGCCTGCTTTAGAAACACAAACATTTACATTCAGGTTGGCTGATCTCTGGCACCCAACGTAAATTGGCAGTGGGCTGCTGAGTTAACTAAAACAAGCTGGTAAAAACCTAACCAGGACAACCCAAATTCCTGCACCCCCCCCCCCCCCCACCGCNNACAGCAACCCAAACTCCCCCCCCCCCCCCCCCCCCGGCCTTGTCTCTTTGTATTTGAGACAAATCAAAGAATATTTAAGGTGGTTTTAATACATTCAGAAAGGACTAGCAAAATCATGTAACCAACTAGGGCACCATGCTGTGCCTGGCTTCGTTTTTTCCCCTTGAACAGTAATTTAAAGTCATAATTCAATTAATTTCCAAGAACCTGGTGCCTGGAAATCAGCCTTCTACTTCTTGCCACACACTGATGAGCAAT
Source organism: Rhinoptilus africanus (assembly GCA_013400135.1). Classification (NCBI taxonomy): domain Eukaryota; kingdom Metazoa; phylum Chordata; class Aves; order Charadriiformes; family Glareolidae; genus Rhinoptilus; species Rhinoptilus africanus. Next base: position 14,669 of record VXBO01006267.1, on the reverse strand, counting down.
ATTCTACAAAGTGATTAAGTTAACATGTGTGAGAGTGAATAAAACAAACCTGAAGCTATAACGAAGGACAGTATGCAAAATAGTAAACTTTGCAGTTGTCAATAAACTCTTTTTCCTTTTCCAATCTTTTTATTCACCTGAACTAACTTTTGATCCTCCCAGTCACTTACGAGCTAGAGTTTGAAAGCTTCTTCGTTAAGTCCTTTAAAAAGGAGACTCGGTGCTTCTGAATAGCTGGTTTAGCAGCGCATGTTCCATGCAGCAGCATTTCCCAAGGCACAGCCGACCTTCCTCATCACTGCTAAGCAGCGCAGCAGTAATTTGGAAGCAACTGTCACATTTCAAGTAAAATGCTTATTGACAAAACCTACAGAATGACAACAATCCCAAGGAAGGGGATACTCAGTGGACTTCAACACTCCTTTCCATCCTTTTCTTGCTCATTTTAAGAATGTTCTTCCTCACGCTCCCAACTGGAGATAAAAACTGCCCGTCTCGGTCTGAGCAAAGGTCCATCTGACCCTCCCTACCTTCAGCGCTGGCAACAGCAGGTGTTACCGAGGGAGATGATATAAACCTACTGTGCCCACCTTTCACATCTTCCCAGCATCCCTAACTGTTGTAGTAGGGACGTTAAAGTCCATTCTCTTTATTATTTGTTTAAGGCTCAGTTGTGCATGTATTTGTTTAACCTCTATTTTAACCTGCTGATACTAACTGCTTCCCACAATTCCCCACAGGGCCAAATTCCAGAAGTTCACTACGTTGTGCATCTGCTTTAAATCAATCTCCGACCCATTTAATCTACTGTTGCCAAACGATAATACTGCAGAATTTGGAGAGTTACTGTTGCACAGTCACCTCATCCACTGCCTTCCCAGTTCTGGAAAGTCATCCCCCTTCCTGCCTTCTCGCTCCCATATGGAAAGATTCCAGCCTTTCGAGTGTCTCCTTGCAAGACAGCCGCTCGGTTCCCTAACTCTTTTTAGTAGACCTCTTCTGTATCTTCTGTAACTCCATCACATACACTCCTCAAGATGGGGAGACCAAACCCGCATGCAGTGCTCCACATGTGAGTGCCCCAAGGCTTCCAGGACCATGCAGCACACTATCTTGTTCCCAACGCCCTGACGACGCAAACACTGGTGGCTTTTTTGGCTGCTGCTGCAAACAGGAAAGATCTCAGAATTAGCACCGACAGCTCTCTGAAATCGTCGTCTCCACCTTGCAACTGCCAGCTCTGAATTCAGTTTCATGCAATCACGGTTTGAGTATTCCCCACCACCCAGACATATAACCATACATACAGCTATATGGGAAGCTTGTAAGAAGTCCTTCCGGAAATCTTCAGCTCCGGTATCGTTACTTGAGGCAGCTCAGTGCAACTCAAACTTGGAAACTGCTGTCTGCGTTTCTTACACCACAGCAGCAACAGGAATGCTGAGTATGACTGATCACGGCACACAGCTCTTGGGGGAGGGGGAACAGGGAGAGAGACATCACCTCCCAGGTGTCCAGGTCCACCCTGAACAGGGACCATTAAGCCCTGTGCTTTCTTCCTATTCTTTAATTAGCTTTCCGTTTTGAAATTTAAGCTGGTCTTAAAAGAACTTAGAAGTTTCTAAATTTTTGAGATAAGTAAACTGCATCATCTGAAATGTTTATAGGTTCATTTCCTAATTTATTAGGCACTGAATGACAAATGACATTAACCACCCCACTGTGAAAATTCACCCTGCTTCCTATGGTGCATTTCTTGTCCCACGTCTAAGCCCTACACCATCACTAACTTTATCACATCCTTTATAGCCTCTGATAAAGAACTCTCATGAAATGAAATACTCAGAGTTCAAACCACATCTCCTGAAATCTGCCACTCTGTTCTTTCTTAACACATACAGGTAATTCCCATAATTTCAAGGGTATTTTATGCTCTTATTACAACATGGTAGTAAGTGTCATTAATGGTAGTTTTAACAGTAAGGCTATTCACTTATCACTCATTTAATTTATGTTTTGACGTGGCAATTGATCTCTTCCATCACAGGTCATTTATCTCCTCTATAAACGCCCTGGCCCCCCTTAGCTTGTTCTTCTTACATTTGATACAAACAGCAGAATGGAAATGCCTTTGCTTTTGATAGCCACAGAGACCCGCTTTGCTTACCTGGTTTTTTTTACTACAACTGACTTTTGGCTACAACTCTTTGGCTTCCTAACCTCAGATTTCCCCACTCTTTGCTACTGACCTCATTTGGACTGGACTTTGTTTTAAAACTACCTCTGTTTAAGTTTGAACGGCCTCTTTAACCTTGCCAAAAAAACCCCCTCCTGTTTTCTTTGGACTCTGTATACAAGGTCTTCAATCCATCTCACCTCACGGATTCACCAGGTTAAGCGACAGGGTAGCCGTATAGAGGTCCTTTTATATTGCCCAGCGAGATGGGCATTTCAGATCTCTCAGCGTGCCTGAATCACTTTCAGAAGGGTCCCTTTTTTTCTACAAACTGAAGAATTAGTGAGCACTAGCAGTGAAGTGCCTAAATTAAACATGTTTTGGGCTGGTTCACCTGGGAAGGCAAAGTTAATCAGATTCTCATCTGCCTGCCACTGTCTACATTAGTGGTTGAGTTACCACCGAACTGATCATTGTAATGCTCTTTACACGCACATATGATTACTCACATGCTTCAGGTGACCCAGAACAGAGGTCGGCTTACTCATGATGAACCGCTCTCAGTGTTTTCAAATAAACTACATATAAAGACATGTTGCAATGCAGGAAAGGAACATAGCTATTTGATTACTCCATTTTGTTACGTGTACTTAGTGAAACCAAAATTAGTTAAAATTTCCTAGAAAGAAATTAGGCATTTCACAAAGAATACGTGACAAACCAGACCATAACGAAAGAGCCACTCTGGCCAGGACAACAGTCTGCCACCACCACATCCCTTCAGACATCTGTTCTAGCCCTTGCCTGTGGCAGCAGAAACATTCATGAGGTCTACAGCAAGATGGATCCCTGACCTACCCAGGGAAGAAGGAAAAAAGAAAAAGAAAAAGAAAAAAAGCTTTCGGCTACCCCAGTTTTTGGTTCAGTTTACCAGGTAGCCACAGGAAGGCAGGAAGAACGAGCTTGGAGGAACACAAAGGAGGGAAGGAAAGGCAGTTCTTTTTCACAGCCGCCACCAGCAAGAGGCTCCATCAGCACCGCATACTGTATTTGATAGTAATGTCGCAAAGTAATACAATACACAGGAATTACCAAAAGAGTGCTCAACTTAAGCATTAGTTTTTAAAAAAAATATATAAAGGCAATATTAAATTAAAATCTGAGTTTATTACGTGCTACTCCCTATCAACCTTTGGTAAAGTTCCACTTACAAACCTTTATGAGAGCACCTTGGTTATCTGTAGAGCTTAGAGAGAGACCAAACTCTTGAAGTCTAACAACAATGCGTTCCCACATAAATCTGCACACAGGAGTCCGTAAATCCTAACGGATATTGCAAAGTCTTGGACCCAACGCTGGAAGACAGATCAAACTATGACCAAGGAATTTCTAAATGCCAGAAGAAAAGAATGAATCATCAGAATCACCACAACTTTATTTCATTAATGCCCTATTTATTTAATTACAGCACCTGTGGACTACATAACTTAAAAACTTTAGAAACTGAATCATAGTAAAAAAAGCTGCAAAGAGCTACTGCTGCAAAAATTAGAGCGCCCCACTATTCTAATCCTGAAGCTGACCACACTCCAGGCTGTAAAATGGAGAACAGGGTAAGGAGACTGAACACAGCTGGACAAAACAGCCTGTGGGGAACTATAAACTTTAGGTGGCAAGTAGTAACTCAAACATTAAATTCTTCTAACCAAGTTCAGTGTGATTTACAATCAAACATGTTTTCGATATGAAACACAATCAGCAATTAGAAGGGGTGTATACTGACAGATTTGGTTTCAGCTGCAGCTGAGGGTTACACCTAAGTTTCCAGTATTGAGCAAAACATAGGTAGAGATCCTAAACAGCAGTATGAAAACCAAGAACTGAAGTCATACTATCAGGAAACAGAAAATAAATTTGGAACTGCGCACAAATTCATAGTCTCTGCTCAGAAACGCATGACATTACTGCTGTGCAACAGCGCAACTGAGTCTACTTAACCATAGAAGCTCTACCTTTTTAGTCTTAATCTACTAAAGAGGTAGAGCCGCTATGGTTAGAGCAGCACTTGCAATGAAAATCTGGAAGTTGCAAACAAAGATGCCTACCAAACAAGCCCAGCAAACCCTCCAAAGACAATCCAATGAAGCTATGTGCAAGGGCCCCCGCTAGGCTGTTTTACAGAAAAAAAAAAATCTGAAAATAGGCTGTAGGTGAAAGCAAAGCCCTTATATGTCAATAGGCAACAAAGTGGTATCTTCATTATTCAAAGATGGCTAAATTCCATGCTGTTGGCTCTGATTTTTGTTATGCAAGACTGATGGGTTTTCCAACATGATCCCAGAGCATATCTCCTTCCCCGAAAACAATCCCTGATAAGCTGGTGGGCAAAGAAAATTATGAAATTATTCTCTACATGCTTACAGACCAGTGATCTTTGTGTAGCAGTTAATAATACAATCTACATACGTGCAAACAAACATAAATGGTTTCAGATAGGGATTGATTGAGATGAAACAGCTATTGCTTCCCCTACAGTTACTGTAGGAATATCAAATGATACAGAAATAGTTCAAGCTGTGACAGAAATCCTGCTGCCCGCAGAGTGGAATAAGGCATTAGTTTCCCACTGAATAGCCCTCTCACAATGAAGTTTGAGTGAAAACACAAAGAACAGTCCCCAGATAAAACTGCAGGGGATTCAATTATAAAAGGTAATTTCTCGCTTCAGAATTTTGCTATGACACCCCGGTAAGTTTTTATCTACTTCCTTCTTAAAGAAAACAGCAACAAACTTCTGAGATGCTACTATTTCTCAATAGATGTGAGAAGTCAGGCCATTACAGCTTCACTCTCCTGTTGATTTCTCTCTACAGGAGTAACAGTTCATCCAAACACCTGCACAATGCCAAGCGGAGCTTACAGGCTCACAGCTTCCAGCAGGCAGTGGAAAGGAAGGAAATAAACAGGAAAAGGGCCAGGACAACTTTACAGAATAATCACAAAAAAAGTATTTGGCTTAAATAAATTCTTGAGAATAGTATGGAATAGCCAAGCCTTAAAGTGATGGACTCACACAAGAGATTCTGGCTTCGTAAACTAACACTGAGGCAACACAGTGTGTATTTTAGGGACAAGGAGAGAAACAGAAATGCCTGAAGGCAAACCAGACCATCAAATCTGTCTGGTATTACTGGCAGAAGTGAAAACAGAGGAAAAATAGCAAGGAATCAGCTGTAAAAGCTTTTAACTTGTTTTTAAAGACAACTTTAAACTCAACACAAGGAGAGTCAGTGAAGGATTTCAAAAAAGGAACCTTAAAATTTTCAGGTTGAATTGACAGAAGATTTTTAGCAGCTGTGGTCTGGACAGAACAGAAGTTACAAAAAGCAGGTCTCAATTTAAAGAAAACAGCAGTCAGTGCAAAAAAAGTGTATGAAGTAGTGCAAAAATTGTGGAAGCAAAATATGATTTAATACTTTCATTTCTAGCATTAGAATCCAATCCCAGTGTATCAACTTCTGTCAATCAGTGGACTGAATGCCCAAATATCAGCACAGATTTACTTGCAGTACCAAAGCTCCGGCATCCTGCACCCCTGCCGTGGCTGCATCTCAATACAGATACAGGTTACTGAGCTGAACACCACGAACTACCAGGGAATATAGTTTTGTTTTTACACACAGTTAGCTCTTATAATCCTGTGAACTCAGTTATTACCTTCTGTTTCCCTTCCTTTCTGTTGCACTTACCTGTTTTAAATTCACACATGGAATACAAGTCACACCATGGTTCCCACCTCCAGTGCTATGAATGCTTACTGGACCTAACGCAATAGACTGAATTCCAGTGTGGTAAACACTGAGAAGACTTGCACCAGAAACATATATTTTATGCGTTTATCCAGATCCTTTCCCAGCTTAGATCCATCCCTAAGTTACTGACTCAAACAAAACCAAAAAACACCCCTAAATTACATTTTCCATAAGGACACCTGATGGTAGGAAGAAAAATATCCTATATCAAAACTACTGCAATATGGGAGGTTTGCATGGAAAAAACACACATCGTTCCTTTCCTAAAAATCACCGCTTTGGTACCCATCTGAAGCCTCTGTCTACAGTTACAACCATAAAGAAAACATAAAACTACAGTTACATGGATACGGAGAGGGCACATGTGTATTAGCTATGTGGAGACATACTTTCTAGCCCCTATTACTTATGCTAAATTATGAGATACATGGACTAAAAATGCTTTCCTAGGTAATACTACCCTCAAGCAAAAAAATCCAAAAGAACAGCTGCGGAAAAACTGACTTAACAGTTATTTCATAATTAATCTGTGAAACAAGAAGAAAAAAAAAAAGTGGAGTATTGGTGGTTCTTTTTGTTTTGTTTTAAAAGTGTCCTTAAACCAAGCATCACTCCCCAGAAAAAAACCACATCTTCATAAAAAGACATTACCGTTAATGTTGTCACAGTAGTAAAAGTGTTCATCGTTTAGAGAAGGACATGCAGAAACTAAATCCTGCAGGCCTGCACCAGTTACAGTGAGACAACCCGAGAGGTTAAGGTGTTCCAAATGTGGCAGTCCTCCTCCCAGAGTCAATGCCCTGTTAACAGACAGAAGAGAGGCGGTAAGAACCTGCACAGTGCTAGACGGACAAGTGCTCCGCTACATCACCAGGTCACAGACTTAACTGCATCTTGTAACAAAAGCCCCCACGCTTCTGATAAACCATCTAGTTTTAAACCTGGCAGTCTGATACTCTGTAAAGGGGATCACCCCTGAAGCTGCGTTAACAGACCTGAAAAGTGAACCTATCTCTAGAGAAACTAACAATTCCTTCTGAAGAATTAACAGTAAATCACTTTGTTTATGAACGACTCCAGAGATGACCAAGTATTTCAAAGAACTACCAAGACATTCTTCTCCAATCCACACTGATTTTGGCAACTCTTCCAAGGTGATGTATACTCCTCAACCCATCCTGAAAACATGACACTCCCAATTTTGGTGCATTATGCTTCTGAAAGTTGGAGTGTCCTGTACTTTTTTTATTAAAATTGCTTTGGAATCCAAATTTGTATTTTCCTAGGGATGACAGCGGATCTTCTCTCTGACAACACACCACCTTATTCAAGTGGAAGTTCTTCCTGTGAGTGCTAGAGATTTTGGCTGCTGATGCAACAGCCCCATGGATGTACCACACCTGAGCACTCACTGTGTTTGGCTGCTTGCTTCTCTGCAAGCTCCCAGGGCAGCCAGCCCAAGGTCAATCACAAGCAAGCTCACCCACTTGAAAAAAATGCCAGGTTCGAATCACTAAGCTGCAGATTCAAGCCACAACATAAAACTGAAGATGCCTTTAGAGCAGCTTTCTCCTGTCAGCAAGGCAGAAGTAGAACTGTTGACCACAAAACCAGCTATCACTTAACTTTTCTATGAAATGCACTGGCACATGTTTCTATTACGAGGTTTCAGTCTCTTTCCTGAGAGACTCAAAGCTATTCTGGTGACTGCAAGAAGCACGTGTTGCAGCACACTCAGCTCTTAAATACCATCTTTTATCTAAAAAGCACCAATGGGAAACCAGCACAACTAAATCCTTCCCAAGACTCAATCACCAAATCTCCCTTTGGTCCTAGATTACTGAGCCATGACAAAACAGAGCAGCAATATGCAAACACCACACTGCATGACCTAATCAGCACCAAAGGAAACTCAGCAGTACTAGTCCACTCCACCAGCAACAAGCCAGAACAGAAAGCACAGCAATCTGAAGCTTACTCTGGTGAGTGAAAGAGTAAGTGTCAGAAGAACCACTATGGGAGACATTTGAACAGCTGGTGCTTCTGAACATCAAACAGGGACAAAGTCTCTGGAGAGACAAATCAGTGCCAGTGTTGACTCACTCTATTTCACAGTTGGCTACAGCATACAGTAGAGGTAAGCATGAAGCCTTCCCATTACAAGAGGGTTCAATTAGCCCTAAGTGCTGCAGCACACCTGAGCTGGTGGCTCCAAGTACTTCAGCCTCATCCCATTTTCATTATGAAGCAATTAATACATTTTTCTGATGCAATACAAAATATCACACATGGGAAACTTTGCATCTCTTGAAGCCATCTCAATGCTCAAGTCAACTGCTTTTTCCTCCTCTAATTGTTATATGAAATCATATTTAACATGATGTTCTGCACATACAAAACTATCCCAGAATCGTTTAGGTTGGAAAAGACCCTTGAGATCATCAAGTCCAACCGCTACCCTAACACTGCCAAGTCCACTACCAAACCATGTCCCTCAGCACCACATCTACACATCTTTTAAATACTTCCAGGGATGGTGCCTCAACCACTTCCCTGGGCAGCCTGTTCCAAAGCTAGATAAACCCTTTCAGTGAAGACATTTTTCCTAATATCCAACCTAAACCTCCCCTAGTGCAACCTGAGGCCATTTCTTCTCATCTTATCACTTGTTACTTAGGAGAAGAGACCAATCCCTACCTCGCTACAACCTCCTTTCAGGTAGCTGTAGACAGCAACAAGGTCTCCCCTCAGCCTCCTTTTCTCCAGACTCAGTTCCTTCAGCCACTCCTTGTAAGACTTGTTCCCTAGACCCTTCATCAAGTTCACTGTTCCTCTTTGGATACACTCCTGCACATCAATGTCTTTCTTGTCATGAGGGGCCCAAACCAGGACACAGTACTCAAGGTGGGGCCTCACCAGTGCCGAGTACAGGGGGATGATCCCTTCCCTAGTCCGGCTCACCACACTATTCCTGATCCAGGCCAGGATGCTGTTGGCCTTCTTGGCCACCTGGGCACACTGCTGGCTCATATCCAGACGGCTGCCCACCAACACCCCCAGGTCCCTTTCTGCCGGGCAGCTTCTCCAGTCACTCTTCCCCAAGCCTGCAGCACTGTATGGGGCTGTTGTGATTTGAGTGCAGGACGCAGCACTTCGCTTTGCTGAACCTCACAAAGTTGGCCTTGGCCCATCAATCCAGCCTGTCCCTACGTTATGTCGTTATCCAGACAGGTTAAATGCGTTGTTACTCCAGTTTTATGAAGTTTCAAGCATATTGACAGGCATAATAAAAAAAATAATCAGCGAATCAACACGATTTCCTAACAAGAAATTAATTAATTAGGCATTAGTACTGCCTAGAACAACAAATTCACAAAAATATCTAACTTCAGAGAATACATTTAAATGATTTTATTTTCTTTAAATCCCCAAAGGAAAAGCTGGAGTAAGTTTTCAAGTCTGGTACTAAAATATTTTAAGAGGCAAAGATCACTTAAAACTTCGCAGAGTTTCTTCAATTAAAACGTTGCTACTAAAACTACGCAGATTCACCCCAGAATGACCTAACAAATAAAATTAGAAAAAAGGTACTGCAGCAAAATAGCTCAAAAATATCTTCTCACCTGAGAGCACGGTCTGTGATCTGGTAACATCCAGACAGACTGAGAAACTGAAGAACTCTTGCAGTCTCTTCATCGGTTTTTTCACTCCCAGAGTATGCCGAGTCTTTTTTCTCTGACTGCTTAGTCCTTGTTGGTTTTTTACACAGTGCAGAGGACTCTGGAAGTGCTCGAATAGTTCTTAGTGCTGTCCCAGCACAACAAAATGAGTGACCGCAGTAAATCAAGTCAGTAGAAGCACAGTGCTGCTGCCACCCTCTAGTCCTTAATCCATAAATGTCTCTACTGTAGCAAGATGCAGAACAATTAATATGGGATGTTGGTTCCATAAGACAAAATCCTTCAACGTTTCTGTGTCGCCACTCTGCAGCATCTTCAATGTCAGCTAAATCATCTGCATCTAACATCCACACATAAGCAGAACTGAAGCTGTCTGAGCCCTCAGGTTTAGTCCAATGCTGCTCACTGTCTCCTCCCTCAATGAGGTTTTCATTGTTGATTTCATGCAAACAATTATACTTCTTGTTGGACTGCAGAGTAATCTCTCTGTTTTTCCACAAAGTCTTAGCATTCCTGTTTCTGCAGCTTTTCAGGATACCTCTGTTATGGTGAGTGGATATGATACCCAGTGCTCTGGAAATCCTTTCTATAGCCACATCTGTGATTTTTTCACATCCAGACAGATCAAGGTGGCGGAGATTTTGACAATAACCAACTGAAGACCAACTGAAATGAGGGAAAAAGTGTTTGGGGTTTTTTAGGTTTTTGTTCAGGAACAGCTGTTAAGGCTAAATATGCAAAAGAACATTTCTTAAGTAAAATACTTATATCCACAGAATATTTAAAGACAATATCCCAGACAGGTTAGATTCGATTCTCCAAGTGCTGTATATATTCCTAGAAAAACCATGTCTAAAGAAACATGAAATGAATCAGGAATCATTAACAACCTGTATTTTTCCATATACTAAGACTTAAGAGGTTCAAATGTGCCATATATTGAGCGTATTTTTAAATAATAGGTCAGACTGCAAACACCAAATACACCAGACAACTATTTCAAAAAGCAGCTTCTGTTGTGCATAACAGTTACTAAGAGGCATCTAAGTTCCTAGACATCACAGTGAACTTCTCAGAAGGCTGAAAAAACTGAACTTACTGAACTATCAACTTTTACCCCTCCCCTTCAAAGAGATAAATACTTCTCAGATGTAATGTTCAGTTCAAAGTATTGCAACAGCTGGAATCTCTATTATTTGAGTTTCTCAGGCTTAGCTGTTTATACATATTGACATATCAGTGCACTTAGACCATATACCCTTCTGTCATTTCCTATTTCTTCCAGAAAGAATAGGTGGATTCCTGAAACATATTCTGTGTAGAGTATCAATTATTCCATAAAAATGGTATTAGAGACAGTAATGAAATTAGACTTCATATTAACAAATTCTCACCCCTTCAGTCTTATCTTTTTCAACTGAAATAGAAATTTGATCTACGATAATACTGCTACATTATTAGCTATAGAAGAATACAGCTGATTTAAGGGACCTTTAACATAAACTATGGATAGATAGGTAACTATCATTTACTGCCCATAAATGTTTATTTATATTTACAGCAAGCCAAATTAATTTTGTCAGTTACAAAACACTGCTGGAAATAAAGATATATGAGGAGCAGCAAATAATGTAAGTTTCTCTAGTGTCCTGATTTGAGGTAAAACAGAACCAACTTTCTGTTCAGTAATTTTATTTCTTAGCTAGGCCTCTTATAACATGTTGTGTCTAAAACAGTTCATTCAGAGCAATAAGACAGTTTGTGCCAAAGAATGATACGCAGAGAGGCTCTTGCTTATACTTATTGCTATAACAACCAAAGTCAGCTAATTTTGTTATTTGCCCCGTTAGAGGTCAGAAGCAGAGAAGCACAGAGGGGTCCCACCTGCAGGGAGGAGCAGACAGGACAGGTGACCCAAAACTGACCAACGGGGTATTCCATCCCATCTGCCCCATGCTCAGTTCAAAAGCTGACGGATCAAAGGGTCAACTCTCTTCCTCCAGTGGCTGACATCCGAGGAGGACTCTGTGTGCACATCTGCCTTTGATCCCGATCCATGTGTTCCTGACTCCATCCGTAGAGTCAAGTTCCCACCCATCACTGAATCCAGTCTGGGACTTCCCCAGTGCCTGCCTGTGACGTCACCCTAGGAGCTTAATACGGTTTTGTATATACTGTATCTATTTCATTATTTTCCTTTTTACTTTATTATTAATATTTCATTAAAGTAGTTTAGTTTCTTCTAAAGTCATAAATCTCTTTATCTCTCCTCCTCCCCTCCATGCACGAGAGGTGGGGGGAGAGCACCTGTTGCCAGCCATTGGCCTATTTGGCCAAAACCACGACATCTTGAGATTGACCGAGGCCCACAAAGATTGATTTCTGAGCAACATAAATTCCAGAAGGCTTTTAGTTCAAGTAAAACTTCTTGCATAAGCTGCAGTGTTGTTACCAGCGTCCATGCTGGTAAAATATTCTGTGTTGTTAACAAATAAAACATGAGAGCACTACATGATGAACATGCTGAACACCGACACAGCCGCTGAGTTTCAGTATCACACTAAGACGCATTGGTGCAGGCTCTGCATCCATGCACCATCCCACTGACACCAGTGAAATTTCTGCAGGCATCAGGAAGACTTAGGAATCCACAGTTACTACACCTAAGCCTTAGAGCTTTGCCCATCATTTGATCAGTGTCTTAAATACCAGTATTTCAAACACTGCCAGCTGTATCAGACCAAGAACTACCCTGACTGACTGCCAAAAAACCCAATCTATGGACAATTTCAAGTTGTTAATAGCAGAACAAAACACAATTATTGTTATTGATAGGTAATATATATCCAATAGTGAAGACAGGCCATTTTAAGCTGCCATTACAAACTTAGATGCTTCAATTGTTATTTCATTGATTTGTTACTCAGGTTTAGTTCTTACTTACGTGTGAAACCCGAGTATAATTTCTGTATTTCTCTCTCTATTGCCAATGGACTAAGACATGTTTGAATGTTTCTCCCCCTCAAAAACCTGGACTTTATTATTTATGTTTTTAGAGGAAACAACAATTATCTAACCTTTCAAATGCAGAATCTGAAATATCAGTTTGAGTGAGATCCAAATATTCCAAGTTCGGGCAAAGCTCCAAGATCTGTCTAACCTGGAAAAGGAAAGGAAAATAATCATTAAAGACACAAGGCAATAAGGCTGCACACAGTGTCAAGAGACAACATATGAATTAACATTCTCTTGATTTGCAACTCATTTTCACTACCCATGTGTTTTAAACTTGGGCACATCAGTTATTAATTAGAGGCTGCATAGCCACAATTAGTAAATACCACTTTCAAATTACGTACCATTTTGCTAGACGCTGCAGAACTGTAGGCCAACACTAATGTCTTCACTGAGGAACCTACATGCGGGAGGACATTATGAATTAAGCCATGAAGTAAACGTTTTTCCATTTGTGCTATATTAATGGCAAGTGAATCTTCAGCTGCTTCTTCTGCAAAACAAAACCAAAGAGTAAGACTTAAAATATGCTTTGAGTCATTTGGAATTCATACGTCCATCTTACATCAAACAAGTTATTAGAAAACTAAGGAAAGCTTAACAAGCTTTCAGAAAGTACCTTACATCAAACTTCTGCTGAACTCTAGCTCAACATGCTACTCAAGTCTCATCTTTAAAGAACTATCCGCTTGCCTTTCTGACAGTCTTGAAGAGTTTAACAAAAACAGTAAGAGTCTTAACAGGAAATTATCATTAAAGGACCTGGAGAAATATTTACTAGAGATGATGTACTGCTCAGGGCTCTCTGGGGCAGCCTTTTCCACCAGTTTGCTGTATACATGGAAATACCATCTCACTGAGCATTTCGTATCTGCTGATATAACAGCTTAAGACAAGTTTCAAATTAAGCCTAGAATGCATTAGGATGCAAAATGATTCATCCCAACTTCCTGAAGAGATGAAGCTCAGCTTTTACCTCCTTCCTAACTCCAGAAACATCCCCATAGCTCCCCTTTTACTTACACTCATGTTTGCCCTCTCCTAGATGAATTAATTCAGCTCATTAAAACAAGCTGCCTGCTTCTCCCACCCCCCATGCCATTCCCCTTTTTTTGTCCACCCAGCTGGCAGTCAGGATGAGATGAAGGCAAGGAAAAACAGCACTCCTTTAAGGCACCTTATGTGGTTGCTAGACAAAACTTCACAAGTTCTTTCTTACTGTATAAGTCTACTTGGCTTAGCACGCATTTAATCTAGACAGAACATAGATATTATTGCATTTATTATTTTAATGTACTAGAATCAACTATGAAAAAATCTGTATTTTAAACTGATGTTACAGAATAGACTCCATTTTATACATTTATTTCTTACAGATACGTCATCTTCATGAAAAGAAAAAAAATAATCAACAAAATCAGGTTTACCTACCAGATTCATCTATGTCAGCATCTTCATCCCATTCCTGGAAAGCACGACTTTCATCTTTTCTATTTTTCACCCATTCCTCATCAGGTTCTGTCTCAAGATCTGCTGCGGGACCACTATACCAATCACCTACTCGCCCCCCCACCCCCCCAAAAAAAAGAAGGAAAGGGGAACAAACAATTTAAAAAAAGGACATTAAGACAAACTTCTTATCACTGCAGAAAATAGCAATGATAAACTTCTCAGGATACTGTGACTTGACCTAAAGATATAAATTAATTTTGCATTCATCTCAACTAAGGTTGGACTGAACCTTGACATAATTCTTGTTTGAGCTATTTTTTAAAGCTTCAAAAGATGGAACGGTTTCAGTACCATTACAGAACTCACAGCCTGTTATGCTATCCTGAGACATGCTTGTCATCCTTATTTTCTTGGTAGGGACCAATATCATTGCTAAAATAACAAAAACAACTATGGAATATTTGGACTGTGTAGGTGCTAAAGTTCTTTCTGGTAGGTATATTAACCATCAACTTTTTAGTATAACCACTTTGT